>CALSBZ010045045.1:2737-32446 GCA_943591055.1 Gobionotothen gibberifrons | reverse complement strand
TGTGAAGTATTCACAATATAACTACCCCTCTCCTTTATCAAATCCGTTCATCTTTAACAAGATACTATTTCACTATTTACTTTTAGTTCCTGATAACAATGATATAACGACCACACGTTTTACCCATAGCTGGTTCTTATGTCAAGATTATTACGTGTGACATAATAATCAGATGTCTTGAATGCTAAACAAGGACATTAAACTTTAATCTTTTCAACATTCCAGACCATCGTTAAACAAGCAGCCTCTTTTCTTTTTAAACACCAAGCATAATGTTCTACACCCCCTCTGGAAAACTCTTGCACAGTTATGCTGTAAAATCATTGCATAATGTCTTGAGAGTCTGAACAGTCTGAAACAAGCCTGCCTCAAGATCTTGTTATTCTGAGAACAGTCAGTGATCTTTTGTCCTCTTCAGCTGCAGTCAGTGACAGGGTCCCCAAAAAGCTAGAACCGGCCCTGGTCTTTGGGCTCAAGGAACTCTCTCTGGAGGGAAGGAAACTCTTGGATCAATGTGATCAATCAGCAGACTCACGTTGTCCTCTGTACAGTAGAAATCCCCAAAAACTGCAATTCCTCTTCGCTCCACTGTTGCCTTGACAACGAGGCACAAACAAAATGTCAAACTCTCCTCAGAGATGCGTTCTGTGCAAAGTTCTTCTGTTTCTGTAGTGAGCAACATTTCACCAGCACACTGATTCAGAGTCCAATCCAAAGGTGGTGCACACCATTTCAATGCTACTGTAATCACAGCAAATCAGCTACTAGAGAAAAACTCAATTTAAATCTCTCCCCCAACCAAATGGCTGAGTGTCTACATGGTCAGGAATGCTGAAACATGTGAATTGTTCAAACAAACTAATGGTGGTAGTTTACCCAGATTCTTTACTTCACTTAAAGCAGTACAATTACATCGTAAAATCTCTTTTGTCTAGTTGACTTCCTGCTTTTAAATTCTAGTTAGGCTTAAATTTGAAACCAACACGGTATTAATTCTCCACTATGATCCATTTCAGCATCAAAGTCCATAAAACTGATGATTTATCTTTAAAAACCATGAGGAATGACAGCTCTCATAAAACACCATTCTCCTTCAATGATTCTAAATTAATGAGCAAAACAAGGAAACCCTCCTTTAATCACTATAGATTCATCTTATATCTTCTTGCTTATTCTATTCATTTTCAAATTGTTTATCTAAGTTCTGTGTTACAAGCATGGTTAGGTTGTAACAGAATACAAAACTAACTGTATTCACTACGCGCTATATTTGAAAACCCAAGTAATCTGATTACAGCTAATGAACATATTTTTGGAACACTTAAGGAATTATTGGTGGCAAAGTTTCCTCACAAAATGTAATCTTCATTACTAAAGCTAAAACCTAAAGAAATCATCACGGAACAGTTATCTTATCACTTAATTGTTTCAATAAGAAAAGGCATTGTGAAAACTCCCACCTTTGAGGACATCTCAACACTTTATTCCATCTAAGCATGAATGTTTATGACAGACACGCTCTATTAATCCAAAACGGTCTTTAGTGGTATCAATTGTGAACTTTCTTAATATTAATTGTCTAGACTCTTCAGAACATCTTAATGTTCTTAATTCCTGTCCCTCTCTTTTCCTCCCTGTGTCCTGCAGCTGCCTGCTGCTGCACACCAGCTTCTCATAAATCACACTGTGACGTAACTGTATCCTACAAAAATTATGCTAAAAATAACTAATTATAGTTTCTTATTTATTTCAATATATCTACTACATCAAATCACACATTGATCTATTAATTTTCAATGTATTCACTCCAACTTCAGGTCACTAATCTGATCTTCCACTCCTTGTTTTAAACAGAGACACAATGCAGCCTTCATCACTAAAGAGCAAAATAGCAGGCAGACCCTCCTTTAATCACTCTCTCAGTCTGTCTCCATTGTCCTCGGAAACTTCTAGAAATTACACTTAAATCACTCTTTTCAAACTCTCCTTCCATGATTGACTTCGTATATATTATCTGACTAGGTTGCTTTTATGTTCACTCGTATTTATTAATATACTGGACAATTCCTGTTGTTACTTTTAATGTCCCTAACTCAGACGTGCACACAGTCTGAATCCAAAATTCAATGCTTCCACACAAAGTAACACAGAACATTGTTACACACCCTGTTCGCCTCCATCACACAGAGCTTATTCCCTTATACATTCTGTCCGGATTTTTTTTGTGCGATGTATATTTCAACGGATAAATGCAGCTTTTGAGGGCGCTTCTACACCGCTCTTTAGCGATGTGGCCCCCACAAGGAGATAATCTCAAACCACAAGAATCTTTTATCGTCACGTTTAGCCGTCCAGATTAACCCCACAGCAAGAGTTTGTGAGATCCGGTCGTTTCAAATTGATTTTGAAAGTCGCGTTTCTCCTCTTGAAATCCCCACATACAAATACACAGAATTCCCCAGCTGGTCCGCCCGCAGGACTTAAGGCCTATTACCTGACGGGGGGCATACTTTCTTGAATGAGGCTGAGGTCCAGGACTTTTACCCGACTCTCAAAAACACTCCTCTTACTGCCAGACGAGCGACTGAAAACTCTCGCTTCTGCACAGATTTAAAAAGATTTTTTTAATTTTGTGAATCTGGAATCCAGGACTTTTTAAACAACCTGTCTCCCAAAAAGCACTTTTCTTACTGCAAGACGAGGGACTGAAACCCTCGCTTCTGCACAGATTCTTTTTCTTTTTCTTTTTGTGAATCTGGAATCCAGGACTTTTTAAACAACCTGTCTCCCAAAAAGCACTTTTCTTACTGCGAGACGAGGGACTGAAACCCTCGCTTCTGCACAGATTCTGTTTATTTAGTGAATCTGGAGTGCAGGACTTTTAACCACCTGACTCTCAAAAAACACTTCTCTTTGTGCCAGGCGACGGACTGAAACCTTGCTTTCTTAACTAAAATATGTATTGTATTTTTACCGTGACTAAGAACACTGAGAATGCCGCTGACAACTTCTAAAATGTTGTAGTAAGCCAATCCCAGATTTTGGTAATCAACAGGTATCTGCTTACCTTTGTATTATGTAGGGCGCCCTGGTTAGTTGTCAGTGGTATCCGGGTGTCCACCCTGGACTGAATTCCGTCCGCTGGCCGCCGGTGACCCTTCTATAGACCAGCTCTCATCACGTCGGGACGTCACCAAAGTTGTTGGAGCAAAACCACCTGTGGCGGGCCTCACCCCACCTGTGCTCCGCGACGTTCGTTGGATGAGACTGGTCAGATTTAATAAAGAAGGAGTTCAAAACACCGGAATAAAAGTTATAACAATAATCTGATTTAATGGTAAAAAACACAATACAAGTTACAGGGTACCCTGGGTCCACCCTGGGCCCCCAGTTCCACTGCCGTGCGATACAGATATCGGGACCGGCCAGTCCGAACCAGAGGCATTTTGCATGACAAAACATTCAGTTTACATAGACATGTTTGGGGGCGGAAGTGTATCGGATATACCGCCCCATCTTACTCCTCAAGCGAATCAGAGTTCTGGGAAAAAGCGTTTAGGCAGGTTGGGGGCGGAAGTGTATCGGATATTCCGCCCCATTTTACTCCTTTAAGCGAATCAGAGTTCTGGGAAAAAAGCGTTCTTCTTGTGAACAGAGCGTGAGATCTTCAGAGACACCCAAGGACAGAATCACTTTTTATCTTGCACCTATATTCACTCCTTTACTTTCCCAAGGGACATTTCACACAAACTATTCTTTCCCAGACAATCAAACATTGTACACAGATATATGGACCCCAAAAAGAACCTTGAAAGAATATGTGTGTGTGCTAGATGTCTGAGTCAGCGTGTGAGTGGGGATGTGTGTGTGTGAGCTAATTCTAATATGTGTGTGTGAGTGTTTTTCTCCTGACTGTTATCTTACAATGCTCTCATAGGGAGAGCCGCATTGGCGAATGTGTGTGTGTGTGTGTATCTGAGTCAGCGTGTAAGTGGGGATGTGTGTGTGTGCTGATTTCTGAGTCAGTAGAGTGAAACAAAGAGAATTACCTATATATGATCACTTGAAAACAGTCTGGAATAATACATGATTCCCTTAAACAGTTTAGAATAATACATGCTTCATTTTAATATAGTTTAGAACAATATCTGCTTACTTTAGTGTGTGTGTGTGTGTGTGTGTGTGTCCACAGAGAGAAAAAAGTGTTCAGTCGGGGGAAGTATTTCTGTGCGATAGCCAACATTTAACAAAGGATAATGCCCCACTGATGAATCAATTAAATGGAGGTTTGCATTGTCCTTTAGTTGGATCACACCACTGGCAACAGCACAAGCTCCAAGTATTAACTCAACACAGAACGATTTAAAGCAATGTATTTCTATTGGTAGTATGTTTCGTGCCTGCACCACGTCTTTTTGTCCGGTCGGGACTTGGAAGACCGGAAGGTGTGTGGTTCATAAAAATATTTTCTTACTCAATATCAAGCCACGATTATTGTTTTTATTTTGAATCGTATAATGTCAGACTTTTTTTGCCGTCCGTGAGGAAAAGAAATGGGGCTCAGAATACTGAAATATGTATATTTTAAATATTTGTTTCCTTATTCTTTTCTAAATAACACTGTTATTTACTCAACAATAACACACAATTAACGGGTCCAGCCCCCGCCCAGCATATTCATTACACGTTATTCTCTTCTAATAGTTAATTAAAGACTGTATATAATGGTTAAAAAACTGTCAAGTTTAAAGTGTTAACACACAAAATTATACTTTTTATTATTAGTGTAGGACACTTATGTATGTACAACATCTGAAGATGTGTAGTTTTATTCATGTTTTCACATCATTTCACAGGATATTGCTATATTATTTGACATGTTTTACTTCTACACATTAATATCTGATTTGTAAAACATCACAGACAGAAAGGTACATCCGTCATTTAATGGTAAGCTATTGAAATTCTGAATCCATAGATGTGTCTCCCATCACCCAAAACCCCTGACTATTCTCTCAACTCAGTATTTACATTCTTTAATTCAAAGAAAATCAATAATATCTTTAAAAACTACAAGTTCCTGTCTATCAGCTGTGCAACGCTACCTATCTACCAATTGGATCAAATATAAAAGTCAGCCGAATTAGTGTTGATACTGTAAGGAGACGTATTGTGTGAAGAGAAATTAAAGATGTTGTTTAATTGCTGATATATTTATGATCCACGTCACGTATTCAGTTTCGGTGGCAGTTCTTCCAGTTTGTCGAGAAGTCTTCTAATCAGGGCTCTATAAATAAAGAACTACGGCAGATGTGTAATATTTAATGCAGCCGAACCGTGTATTACAATGCCGTTATGTGATGACTTTCAAAGAGAAGTACACTCGGATTAAAGTATTATTTTCTTCTTTTTTTTTTTTATGTTTTCTGATTTCATATCGCATAAACACCATATCCCAACGTGCATTGCGGCTAAAACATCCAATCACAGAGCTTCAACCAAAGCTGAGGATCTTGGGTAATCAGTTCAGTGGGTGTATTTCGCCTACATCTGTTTCCGGTGACTTTATTTTGAAATTCAGTTCCTGATGGATGGCAAAAAAGCCCGATATTATAGAATTAAACAAATAAATAAAAACAAGGATAATTGTGTGTTATGTAAGGGATAATGTGCAGCGTCGGGATCCTGATCTGCCTGTCAAGTGTTCTTTTCCCCATAATGACCAAGTCGCTGCACATTATCCCGCTTATTACATGGCCACATTCTCAACAAAGTAACGATATGACTCCCAATATTAATTGAAATACTTTTATAGATTTAGAAAATGTTTTTATTGATTTAAAAAATAGTAGGCTATTATTTATTTAAATTGACATGCATCCGCTAAGAAAAACAGTCCGTTGTTACTGTTTGAACTAACGTAGCAATGGCAGGAACCCCACCTTTAATTGATCCGAACAATATATAAATGTACAACATTTGCCTTATTATCTCAGCCCAATTCTTAACAATAAACCTTTTCAAGCAATTATAAAAGATTGGGCTTAAAAATGCCATATCTACAATATTAAAGTGGTAGCCATTTTGTAGGGCTCCGTGTGTATTAATGGAACCAGGAAAACATTACTTCACTAAAACTTGACTACATCTAAGACATATTGAACTCATCCAGTACATTGCTTTCCTCATATACAAATCTGATAAAAGGGAGAATTATGGCAAGATACAGGGAGAAAAAGTTGGTTCTGTCTGCTGCCGTCTGGCAGGCGGTACCGCAGCATCAGGACTAAAACCACCAGACTCAGGGACAGTTTCATCCCACAGGCCATAAGACTATGAAACACCTGAACTAAGAACATCCATAACATTCACCTTTTTGCAACTCACAAATGATGTATCACTTGTATATAGACTCTTATGGCACTACTTCACTACTTCTATTTTATTGTATTAACTTGCACTATTTTTTCTGTTTTATTGTGTTGCACTGTTGGAGGAGCCTGAGACCTAAGATTTCCATCAACATAACTACACTGTAGCTATGTACGAATGACAATAAAAGCCTTGAATCTTGAGTGATGAGGCCCGAGCCTAGAGGCAAAACTCAAACTATATGCTGCTTCTAATAAACATATCAAAGAAACATGTGAGTTGTCGGATCAATGTTTGCCTTATTGGCCATGAAAACAACTTTACCCAATGTTTTTCATAGGTAGGTAATTATAACAGTTTAAGCGTATTGGAAATGAATGCCCAGTAAAACAGTCCTACAAGGACTTCAGCCTCTTGCAAACTTGTCTTAAAACTTTAAATTTAAGCTGTTTTTTTGGTTGTTGTTAGTCTGTTGTAGACAAAAAACATCAGACTATCCCCAGCAGCTATCAAGTAAAATCAATACAGAGGATCACCAAGTTCAGTGTTTTCCTCAAGCCAACTTATAGATTGCAATTTTGTTTCTCACAGAACATACTAAGAGAGCTGATGAAAAGACCCTCACCGTGTATCAGCCATCTCATGCTTGTCGATTCGTATTCACCAGGTGTGTGGAGATTGGCAGATAGTTCACCATCAATCTTAACATTACAGTGATTAAAGGTTGTAATTTCTCATTAGGGTTCAGCAAGTGACGGACCGTCTAATAGGCAGTCTTTCTTGACTGGGACAATGTAAACGCCCGCACGTATCGGTTTCATGCAATTGGACATGACTTTAAAGAGCTACCAAGTGAACAGGAAAAATGAATAATCCGCATTTCTCCCAGGACGAAACCGTGATGTAATTAGGAATGCTGACATCTTCATGTCTGCCTGTTTGGTTGAAATTAAGTTGAATAGAGGAAGTTAAAGGCTTACATTTAAGAGCAAATAGTAACCTCTTACATCTTAAAAGTCCTTTTATTTGTATGGTTTCTAAATTTGCTAAATAATTGCATACCAAGTAAAAGCCGTCGCAACAACCTGAGGCTCATTGTCTTGCCTCAAAAAGCTGAGGGGTAGGATTGTGTGTGCGTTTTTGGAGCAATAGCTACCTAGAGCCCTGGGCACTGACACTTTTTCCAAACTGCCCGTTATTAAGAGAGCACACCGAATAGGACGTCTAATCGCTGGCCAGGACCCAAAACCAAGGGCGGTAATTATGAGGTTCCTTAACTACAGAGACAAGGAAAACACTATGCGAGCAGCCCGGAGACACTGAACAGTGCGTTTTGAAAATCACAACGTCAGATTATATCCAGACCACTCAGCGGAGACTCACCGGCAACAGAAACTCTTCGAGGCAGTGAAAAAGCAGCTACAATCCATGGGGCTCCGCTACGGGATGTTCTACCCGGCTATCTTGGTAGTAACGGCCCATCCACACAGCGGCGTGCGTTGAAGCTTGGCGGTGGGTGTGTCTGAAGCTTGGGGAGTCAACGCGAGCAACGCGAGCCACGCGACCAACAACCAATCACATGAAACTCCCGCCCCGGACATACAAAGCAAAAAAGCCTGCTAGCCTGCTAGCCTGCAGCAGAAGCAGGGAGAAAAGAGAGGCGGGAAAACAAAGTGTTCCACCTTCCTTCAGCAGCAGCAGCAGCAGCAGCGGGTAGGCTCTCTCCGTGGTGCTGCGGACCTGCCGAGTGCCTGCGGAACTGCGGTCTGGCTCTCCCAACATACACGCGGTTTGATTGGCTAGCAGTTGTACTGGCAGATTTTCATAAACGGGATTTGATTGGCTGACGCCTCCGTCGAAGCCTCAAAAATTGAACATGGCTCAACTTTTGAAGCTTCTTGACGCGAGCAAAGTGTAGCTACGCTCCCCACAACGCAGTAATATAATTATCCTACTGTTGTTGGTATTACTTTATTTTCCTTTTTATTTCTCTATTTTGATAAAAGGAGCAGTAGCTAATAGAGATATCCCTGTGGTGTTACAAATACAATTCACTCTACACTAAATGGCAGGTAAAACAGACATAAAGATCACATCCTGGAATGTGAGAGGATTGAATAAGCTTGTTAAGCTAAAACAGGTATTAGGCAGAATTACAGTAGACTTCTAAAATCACAAATCGTTTTTATTCAAGAGTCCCATTTAACTGATATTAAGTAAAAAAAAGATGGCCTGGACAAGTCTTTGCAGCCCCATTTAACTCACAGGCCATAGGGGTTATTATTTTGATCCACAAGTCAATCCCGTTCAGACTTAGCCATGAAATAATTGACCCGGCAGGAAAATATTAGAGACTCAAATTGCACTGGTCAATGTTTACGGACGACGAGGATAGTCATGCCTTTTTTAGGCATTTTCTTTATTCTCCATGCAAGAAGCTTGCCAGCTTTGTCACCTTGGTCATAGTAAGATTGCTTTAACCAAAGGAGGTTTGCTGCAATTTTACTAGCAGATAGCTCTTTATACTTAGCTCTCAACAGAAAGAGCTCTTTATGTTTCTCTGGTATATCATTTTGGTATAGGTCAAGTTCCAGAGAATTTCGGGTGTGAGGATAGGTGAATCTGAGCATATGATTTCCTTATTTGCGGATGATATTATTATTTTTCTGTTCAAGTTGAGAACATCTATCCCAACACTTGTTAGCCTAATCAATTCATTTGGGGAATTATCTAGATATAAGGTCAATAATTCTAAATCCATCATATTATTTTTAAATAAAAATGAGAGACAAAACCCAGGGATACCCACCCCCTTTTCAGCTACTCAGGAGGGTTTTATATACCTAGGAATAAAAATTGTCCCGGAAATTGAGAATATTGTCCCCTCCAATTATGACCCCGTAATACAATCAGTAACAGCATCATTGAATAGATGGATGCCAATGCCCATCTCCATGTTAGGCCGTATTAATATTCTTAAAATGTCTATTCTGCCAACATTTCTTTACCTGTTTGAGTCTATTCCTCTCCCTCTTTCACAATAATTTTTTTGTCACTGGTGTGAACTGGCTTGATTTGTGAAACATGAAAAGTGGGATGGATTTTCATGATCCTGGGGAGCTTCAGGCGGACAGCAGAGGGGTTGAGTATGCGCTCAATGGGGAAGGGGCCAATACACCGGGGAGACAGCTTCTTGGACTCGGTAAGGAGGGGGATGTTCTTGGAGGACAACCAAACCGATTGTCCAGGGGCGTAAAGGGGAGCGACAAGTCTGCAGCGGTTGGCTGATTGCTGGTTCTTGGCGGAAGTCCGGAGGAGGGCAGATCAAGTGTCTCTCCAGATCTTACGGCACCGCCGAACATGTTGCTGGACAGATGGCACAGCCAACTCAATCTCCTCTTCGGGAAACAAGGGTGGCTGGTACCCTAGAGAGGCCTCGAAAGGAGAGAGTCCAGTAGCTGATGAAGTGAGGGAATTGTGAGAATATTCCACCCAAGGCAGATGGGAGCTCCAGGTCTTCTGATTCCGGTTTGCAACACAGCGGAGGGCAGATTCCAGGTCCTGATTGGCCCTTTCGGTTTGACCATTAGACTGGGGGTGGTACCCGGAAGTTAGACTCACCGACGCACCAAGTGAATGACAAAAGGTCTTCCAAACTTGGGAGGTGAACTGAGGTCCACGGTCCGAGACGATGTCAGCCGGGATTCCATGTAGGCGGACGACATGCTGGGTGAGAAGTTGGGAGGTTTCCAGGGCTGAGGGGAGCTTGGGTAGAGCAACAAAATGAGCATACTTAGAGAAGCGGTCATCAACAGTTAGGATTGTCGTATTACCATGAGAGGGGGGCAGACCGGTGACAAAGTCCAGAGCAATATGTGACCAGGGTCGACTAGGGATTGGAAGGGGCTGGAGCAAACCTGCAGGTTTCTGATGAGAGGCCTTACTCCTGGCACATACAGTACAGGCTGAGACAAATTCCCTTGTATCCTTGTCGACTGTTGGCCACCAGAAATGTCTTTTGAGAAGGGAGAGTGTGCGGTTGGCACCGGGATGGTTGGAGAAACGGGAGCTGCAAACCCACTGCAGGACTTGGGAACGGACTGAGTTTGGGACAGACAGACGGTTAGGCGGACCACTACCAGGGTCTGGTTGTTCCAACAGTGCCTCCTGGATAGCGTTACTGATCTCCCAGGTGACGACTCCCACAACACATCTCTGGGGAAGAATAGAGTCCGATGTAGAGACTGGACTCTCAGACGTGAATGATCTGGACAGGGCATCGGGCTTGGTATTCCTGGAACCTGGGCGATAGGTGAGAGTGAAGTTGAAACGTCCAAAGAAGAGAGCCCACCTGGCCTGTCGAGAATTTAGCCGTTTGGCTGATTGAATGTACTCCAGGTTCTTATGGTCGGTCCACACCAGGAATGGCTGCTCGCTGCCCTTGAGCCAGTGCCACCACTCATCCAATGCCATCTTAACTGCCAGCAGCTCCCTGTTGCCCACATCATAGTTTCTCTCAGCTGGGGAGAGACGGTGAGAGAAGAAAGCACAAGGATGAAGCTTGTTGTTTGGCCCGGAAGTCTGAGACAGAACAGCGCCAACTCCGATGTCAGAGGCGTCAACTTCGACCACAAATTGTCTGCTTGAGTCAGGCTGGATGAGTATGGGGGCTGAAGTGAACAGAGACTCAAGTCTAAGAAAAGCATTGTTAGCTTCCGGGGTCCAGGATAACTTGATCTTGATAGAGGTGAGACTGGAGAGTGGAGCAGCAACCTTGCTATAATCCTTGATGAACCGGCGATAGAAGTTGGCAAACCCCAGGAACCTTTGCAACTCCTTCCGAGAAGTGGGGTCTGGCCACTCTGAGACTGCGAGAATCTTCCCTTACCTTCCCTCCAACCTGCCTTGCCGGATGATGTATCCAAGGAAACTGACCCGTTCCTGGTGAAACTCACACTTTTCTGCCTTGACGTAGAGCTTGTTCTCAAGCAGCCTCTGAAGAACCAGACTGACGTGTCCTTGGTGTTCCTCCAGGCTCTTGGAGAAGATCAGAATATCGTCGATGTACACAAAGACAAACTGGTTGAGATAATCACGCAAGACATCATTTACCAGGGACTGAAAAATGGCTGGGGCATTTGAGAGTCCAAAGGGCATGACGAGAAACTCAAAGTGGCCAAGGGGGGTGTTAAAGGCAGTCTTCCACTCATCACCTTGGTGGATACGAACCAAGTGATAGGCATTTCTGAGATCGAGTTTTGAGATGATGGTGGCACCTTGGACCGGCTCAAAAGCAGAGTTGATCAGGGGAAGTGGGTACTTATTCTTAACTGTGATGTTATTTAACCCACTGAAGTCAATGCAGGGTCGAAGAGACTTATCTTTCTTGTCCACGAAGAAAAATCCCGCACCCAGAGGGGAGGAAGAAGGACGAATTATTCCAGAAGCCAGGGAAACACTGATATATTTCTCCATGGCCTCTCTCTCAGGCCGGGACAGATTATAGAGCTTGCTGGTGGGTAATGGAGCCCCAGGAAGCAATTCAATGGGACAATCATATGGACGGTGAGGAGGGAGAGAGAGAGCCTTATCCTTGCAGAAGACCTCACCCAGGTTGTGGTAAACGTTAGGAACGCCGGATAAGTCTACATCTGGAGAGACACATGGAGCAGTTAACAGGAACTGGAGGCACAGCTGACTGTAGACAGTTAAGGTGACAATTCTGATTCCATTCAATGATCCTTCCTCCAGCCCAATCAATATGAGGATTGTGGATGCCAAGTACCAAAGGAGTAGTTGGTGAGGAAATAACCTTAAGTTGGATTTGTTCTCTGTGATTTCCTGAAATAATCAGAGTAACAGGTTGTGACTGCTGAGTTACTCTAGAGATGCGTTTACCGTTTAAGGCATAAGCAGTCATAGGATCCTGTAAGGATTCCAACTTAAGTCCCAGCTGGTTGGCAAGTTCTAGGTCTACAAAACTATCTTCAGCGCCTGAGTCAATGAGGGCAGAGAGGGGCAAGGAATGAGAAAACGGCACAGGGTTGGGGCAACAATAGATGGGGACGCTGCACTTTCTCCACACGGCGTTCCCGTAACCGGCTTTCGAGGCGAGACACCAAGGTAATTAAGGCTTGGAGGTCTGCAGGCTTGTCTCGTGCAGCCAGCTCATCCTTAAGTTGATCCTTCAACCCCTTAACAAAAACTGCCCTTAGAGCCGCCTCGTCCCAACGGGCCTCTGCCGCCAGTGTGCGGAACTCGATAGAGTACTCAGCCACGGTTCGATTCCCTTGTTGTAGTGTTAGCAGACGATTAGCAGCAGAGCCGGCGTAGTCAGGGTGATCAAAAACAATGGACAACTGTTCAGAAAAAACTCCAAAGGAAAGGGTGTCATAATCCACAGATGAACTCAGTGCTTCAGCCCAGTTTAATGCTTTGCCACGAAGCAAATTCAAAACATAATTAATCTTGGTTACATCCAAAGGGAATTTCAAGGGAAGCTGACGAAAAACATTATTGCATTGAAAAATGAATCCTCTGCATTTCTCCACCTCTCCATGAAAAGGCTCTGGGTCGGTGATGTGGAAATCCCGGCATGGAGTGGGTACAGGAGGACGATTTGAGGTGGCAGGGATTGCAACGGAAGATGTCAGGGTTGCGATCTGGGCAGAAAGGTTTGTGATGCTTTGAGTCATGGAAAGATTGCTTGAATAACATAAACGGAACAGCGGAGGGATCCGATACAGTGTTTGAGGGGTCCATATTGACCAGTTCGTACTGTTATGCTCAAAGAGCGCTTACAGGCTGAACCCTCAATACAAACACGGAAGGGAGGAGACGTGAGTATATAAGCAAAAAGGATTTCATTTCCAATTCAATGTTCAAACAAAACTGATATGGAATTGATCATCCGGATCTGGGAATAACTACGGGGGGGGGAGAGTGGAGGTCCGTAGGTGAAGATCCGGAGGATGTCGGAGAGAGCAGGCTGAAGCCGGGGTTCGGAGATGCGCAGCGGATCACGGGTGAGATGACCCGGGGAATCAGAGTTGAATAGCGTGAGCAGGCTGGAGCTGGTAGTGAAGATATCAGAGGTTCGCTGACGAGATGGTGTTGGCTGGACGTGGCAGGCAGAGTGGTAGACGGATTCTGGGCAGAGAAATACAGGTTTAGGAATATAACTTGATTAAGAAACTAGGTTAACTTTCTAGCAATCCATACGTGTTACCAGTGTATCTTTGACGACGAACTGGTGAATACTGGATGAGGAGGCCGGGTATATAAGCAGGTGTGGGTGAGTAGGTGAATCAGGATGATGAGTAGCAGCTGCGGAGGTGAGTTGGCGGGAACTGAAAGTAGGTCAACCACGCCCAGCCAGGAAGACAGACAGATACAAACAAACATGAAACAAAAAGAGAAGCAGAAGGAGGGAGAACTGCACATCCTTACACAAACTATCCCAGTTCTCCCCAATATGGGGTAATGACAACTTTGTTTGTGGAAGAGCGGATGGGGGATTCAAACAATGGGTTGCCAAGGATCTGAGTAAAATAAAAGACTTGTTAACAGAAGGACAACTTATGTCCTTTGATCAGTTGGTTCATAGATATGCCATTCCTAGAAGCCACTTCCTGCAGTTAAGGAGCTTCATATCAGCACAGACTAAATGTTTAGATGAGCCACCCTTGTCAGTTGTGGAGAGGGCCACTCTAAATTATATGGATGCTCGAGGCCAACTATCAGTCATTTATGTTCTGCTGCGGTTAAAAGTAGACATGACAGAGACTGAGTGGGAACATGCTTGTTTAAAGGCACAAACCCAGACTATAAACACTTCACTGAAACTGACACAATACAAATGGCTGTTCAGAACCTACTGTATGTTACACCTGTTAAACTGAATCTGTATAATCTTAACATTCCTGATAACTGTTCCAAATGTGACAATAATGTTGGTACTCTGCTGCACTGTATGTGGGAATGCCAAAAAATCCAATCATTCTGGAAAGATATAGTTAACCTGATTGCACGTGTAACTGCTATACAGATTGCTCTCGACGCAAAGCTCTGTATATTAGGTATATATAATCCCGACCAATTTGTACCAAGCCGTAAAGCAGTGCCCTTGATTAATATTTGCCTACTTCAGGCTAGGAGAGTAATTGCACTGAGGTGGAAAAATACGAATGGTCCTACACCTGCATTGTGGCTGCGGGAAATGGCGTCCTGCCTCGCTTTGGAAAAATTAACCTATGTGATCAAAAAGAAAGTAAACTTCCTTGAAAGTGATCAAATGGAAATTGATGAGTGAAATTGATGGATATCGCTATCAAACACTGATAAATAATAAGGAATAATAACAATGCTGCTTATAATAATAACGATAAGAATTATCTCTAAATATAGAAACAAATTATTCTTTCATACAGTATACATTTTTTGTATTATTGTTTCACATCCTTTACTTATATCTGATTGTATTTACTCCTGTTTCATTTCAGTGCTATTTTTTACAAGTGGGGGGTGGACCGAACATCCTTTAGGGGGGTCGTCGCCTCCTCTAGGGGGGTCCGGGGGCATGCTCCCCCGGGAAGATTTTTTTTTAAATATTGAAGTTAAAAGCATCAATCTGGTACATTTTGAGAGCAACATTAACCCTACCTTAATGATACCTTAAAGCGGACAAAAGGCACTGGAGAACACTTATTCATTAATACCCTTTAATTAAGCAAACTAATGCCTTAACTCACTCAAATACAGTCGTTTACTTATTTCGGTGAAAAGAATGTGCGTAGAGTTTTAAAGGATGCGGATAGTCTCACCTTGATTCTGGCGCATTGCTTATCGTTTTATAGATCTATTCTCACCCACCATCTTTGTTTGTGACTTAAAGAGTGTAATGGTGCATCCACACCGGACGCGATGCGATGTTTGGGGGTGGCGCGATTACATGTAAAGTCAATGCAGAGACGCAGACAGACGCAAATTTGCTCCGACGGCGAGCATGAAGCGGTGGACGCGGCACAAATCACGCGATTGAACGGAGCGTCAAACGCGAGAGTTCAATTTTTTCAACTCGAGTGTCAAATTCACGTGACGCGTTCTCGCGGAAGCCAATCAGCGGAGAGGATCTCAGCCTGCCGTCACTGACGTTCAACCAGAAAACATCAGCCGTTAGCTGTTAGCAGTTAGCACACAGAGCTCACAGCTCCTCATATCTGTTCAGAAACTAGACAAAAGTTAAACAAGTACAAACCACAGACTGTCTGTGTCATGGCGAATACAGTCACTGGTTTATTTATGTCTGTTGGCATTAGCATATACAACGTTAGCTTAGCCTGGTCGACCCGATCTTCATTCAGAAAACAAGCATTTTAAAAAGTTTATCGCCTGCCGTCTTGTCTGCAGACATCATCGTCAAGCATTAATTCATGTTTTTTACTAACCGGTATCAGTATGTTGTTACTTCGGGATCATTTAGAAACGTGTATTACAATTTAATCACGGTAAAATATGTTCATTTTGTTATAGTTGTAGCTCCCTAGCCAGCGCGTCTTGTTTGAATGATGCGAGTAAACACAGCTGGCAGCCGCGGTGAAACTTGAGCGTTTAGAGCGATGCGATAGGAGCGATTAGAGCGAAGCGAATATTCGCATCGCGTCCGGTGTGAACGCAGCATAAGAGTCACGTTTCTGAATCGGACACTCTGAGTGGATGCAGTCACAGCCAATCGGAGTCTGATTCAGAGGGTTGAAATAACTTTCTAATATCCATAACTTTCTAGGCTATTAGCTTAAAACTCGTCAGGCACTAGGAAGGATCACTTCTTCTTCAGGGCAGGGAAGGCTACGCAGTACGCAGGCTACTGTCCAAAAGCGGCTGCCTCTCTGGTGGACTCCGGTACTGCACATTACTCCCGATACGTTTTAAAAATAATAATTTATTAATTATTATTAATTATTTATTTTTTTAAGTGAAACATCCAGAGCTTTTCAGAAAACATCCGGGGCTTGAGCCCAAGTAGCCACCCCCTAGCGCCGCCACTGCTCCCTAGTATGTAGATATGAAGGGCTCATTTCCAGTTGTACAAAACACAAACAAATCTTAGTTTCATGCGATGTCACACTTATGAAAACATAGTTAAGAATATTATACTCTAATAACTTCTGCCAATAAATCCCCCTTAATCCTACACGCTAGCCCTTTGGAGGATATATCCAGTCACCGAACACATGAGATCAGGTTTTTATTTCCTTCATATTAAGTTATATTATTGTTACAAAATGTTTATAGCAGTGTGGTAGCGTTGGGTACTTTATGCTCATTATTGGATTTACGCCTGCTGTGAACTCTGTTTAAATATAATAAAAAAGTAAAAGAAAAAATGGTGTACTGTAAACCTTGATACCAGGAATACAATGCCTTTTAAAGACTTGTAATGCCTTCATTCCACAACAAAGCTGCTGCTTATATCCAGCAGAGATGAAACAGCAGTGCTATCCCTTCGTCGAACTTGGTAGGATTCAATTAAATGTAAGCATGAAAACAGTTGGGTTGCTTTACAGAAATAGGCTGGCAACAAAAGCAAGAAGTTAAACAGCATTGAGTATAATGGTACTGTCATTGTCCATGATGAAGATATTTTCTTCGAAGAAAACCCATTATTGCACATTGTTAAGTGTGATCTATGCAGGCGGAATAATTGTTTAAGTGCAACTGATATGTGCTTCATTTTGGCCAGCACCAAATTAGCAGTAGCTGTTGATGAGAAAAGATTTTTCGGTGCCTTTTTTGTCCTAACCTCTTCCCAATCTTTAATCGTAGAGTTTTTCAACGAGATGTACTACTCTAGTTTTGCATCATTAACAGTCTCCAGCATTTGGACACAATCTCCATCTTTTTTTAGTTCTGACCAAAAGTGAAAGTGAAAATGAGTCTGGAACTTTTCCAGGGGCATTATTAACAGTTACAAAAATACTCGTTTTATATAAGTTTGGAAATTAAACGTTTGCCATAATATCTATCAAACTATAGATCCTACACATCCACTGGACGTGGATTCTAAAAGTACAATATACACTTCTCGCTAGAAATCAAAAAGCATTTTAATGGCCAAACTATTCTACAATTTAGGATTTTCCAGAGAGGGTTATTTGTGAATATACAACCCTCCGGAGCGTTTGCAATTGCCGCAAATTGTTGTTTCTTACACAACCACTAGAGGTGCTAAACTTTAACACGTGACTATAGGTCGTAATAAGCTGCTGAACAATCGACCTATTTGGTCGTTTTTTGGAGGAGGACAGGCTGTTTAAAAAGTCTTAATTTATCTACAAAATGTTAGCCTTGGGCGTAGGAAGAGGCGTTGCAAGCTTGTCTTGTTCAGTTCTCCAGGGGTCTGTTTGAGACTCAATTCTTTGTAACATATTTAGATAATTCATGCTACCCTTGAGCATGATGTTAAAATCTTTACAATAAAATAGAACAAATGAACAGCAATCAAATACAGTTCACTCTAAATGTGCAAAATATTATATTCAGTACTAAATATTTGATCCCTGTGAATCTTCTTGGTTTACTTCTGTGTTTTTCAACGGAAGCAACAGCTTTATTAAACTATACAATATTTGAAGTTAGGGATTGGGAGGTTAGCTTTTTTAAATCCAATAAATCAGTAAACATGACTGATATAAATTGTCTCCGAGGGGTAGATGGGCCACTTTGAAAAATATATGTGCTTTTGAGGAGTCGAAGAGGCGGTAATGCTTCTAACAGGGGAACGTATTTGTGACATAAAGACAACAAATCCTTTCCAAATGCTAAAAGTCGACAGCAATTTGCATGTCAATTTCCTTTAGTTGGTCGATGTATGTGATTCTGAAATGTACTTGACGGAAGCAAACAGGAACATGTAGACAGAAAACGGACCAAGAATACCACCAGGCACTGCAAACTGGAAAAGAAAACACTTGAACATTCTTGAAAAAGGAAGTAGGAGATGAGTTGACAGAATACATGGGTTAATTTAAGACTAGGTTTAACCAAAAAAAGATAAGGGCCACCAACTCACAGAAACTAACAGAGCTAAAGAAAGTAAACGCCAGTTCTTGAAACAACATTCACACATAAAAAAAAGCTGAAGTACCATGAGATCAATAGAGCAGGTTAAAAGAACATGTCTATCACATTTAAATTCTGAAATGCAGAACATGCATGGACATTATGAACGAACGAATGGGGATTTGTTGACAGAACAAGGAAACACGAACACGAGAACATTCGGATGTGGTTGCTGAAATGAATGGAAAGGATGATTTGCAAGGCTCCTTAATCTAAAACAGTAGCATTCATTGATTCCTAAACGGAGGGGATTCAGCGCAAATAGCAAGGAAAATCTTGAAAGAGTACAAAATGATCCCTTATGCCTTTGGAGTTGAGTGAATACGTGAAGATATGAGCGGTGAGAAATTATGTATGAAGGGGCCACTCAGTAAAGGGTAATATCAGCTACACATTACACTAATGAGTCTGTGATATTTAGATCTCAACCCACTATCGGAGCGTCTAATGCTCGATGACTTCATATATTTCAATCCATTATATGCCCACTGAGTGTGGGTTGATTTACTAATGTTCGACATTGCTAGGCTGAGGGGACTCTGTTTAATGGGCATAGTCCCCTCAGCAACAACAAGTGAGCATATTTTTTTCCTGAAACTTTCAGAATCGCTTTAAACAGAGGGGACACATGTTTATGTATTAAAGACATGAAAAAATAGATTTTGCATAATAGGTGACCTTTAAAGGTACATACATTTAAGGAGACTCACAAAGTGTCAGAAAATAAAACCCTCTCTCTTTTCTTCCTTACCCACATCTCTTAAAACGGGGGTACAACGGAGCTGATCCAGATTTAGTGCGGCCATCAATCAATCAATTATTTATATAGCCCAATATCACAAATGTTACATTTGTCTCAGTGGACTTCACAGTTTGTACAGAATATCAGTACGACAAGAAGATGAATCCACGAGGATGTCAACAATCCTGTGGGAGCCATCAGAGAAGTAGTATGATAAGAGTCATGCAGGACCGCAGAGACAGGTTCAGCCACGACTCGAAGTCCAGAACTCAGGATAGAGGATCCAGGACTCAGGACTAAGGATCCAGGACTCAGGATCCAGGACACATGATTCAGGATCCAGGACACAGGACCGCAGCAACAGGATCAGCCACGACTCAGGATCCCGGCATAGATAGACACCAAAAAGAAATTTGGGGGAAGCTGGGTTATTCCGAACATGAGAGGACACAGGTACAGTCAGAGAGAAGGAAGAAGTAAGGTGTCCCCCAACAGTCTAAGCCTATAGCAGCTAAACTAACAAGTCTACGTACATGCACTCCCTTAGGATAGGTTGAGGAAAAGGGGTAGCAAGTAAGAAGTAAGGAACAGAGGTGGAGAGGCACAACGTGTCTACGTACATGCACTCCCTTAGGATAGGGTGAGGGAAAAGAGTAGGAACTAAGATGTATGCGCCACTGGCACTGACACCAATCAACAGTTGTGCGTCGACTCTGCAGGGATCAAGGCACGTATGCCTCTCCCTGCTTCCACCGTCTACACACACAACCAGATTAAATACCATCAGTAAGGAAAAAGAGTAACAACTAAGATGTATAGGTGAAGAGGCACAACGTGTCTACGTCAATGCACTCTTATTAGATTCTTTTATCAACTATAAGCTTTCTCAAAAAGGAAGGTCTTAAGAGTACTCTTAAAAACGGATAGGCTGTCTGCCGCCCGAACACAAACTGGAAGCTGATTCCACAAAAGTGGAGCTTGATAAGAAAAGGCTCATGACGTCATTACTGAAATGTGGGCTGGCTTTACGCCCACGCCCCTATTAGAAACGTCATCAGAAACAATGCGCAACGTGTTTTGCAGTAATATGGTCTGTGTTTACATTAGCAAGCATCGCTAACACTCAGAGCTAACGCTGGATTTAAAAAAGGAGCTCACCTTGTGGTAAACCCGTGCGAGAAAAAGCATTTGAGCTCCATACTGTTTCAGAAATAATCCTTGATGTGGTGTTGAACATGATATGGCATTTAATCACGGTAGCATTTAGCTGAGAATCCGGGTAGAAACCTCTCTCTTCACAGACAGGCTCATGCATGCTCTAAAGGGGCATGGCCAGGGGTTAAATTGGGCCGGGGCTGTCCGGGGCTAAGCCCCGGCACATAAGAAAATGCTCTGACGTCATCACCCTCGCATATTTGTAACAATGTATGCAGCATGCCTATATCATATGTTTACACACAAAAAATATACTTGTTAAAACTTTTCTTTCTATATATTTAAGGTTCTTAATAATTCGAAAAATCAATAAAACACTCTTTCTAGCTGTAGGGAACATAAATAAGATGACGCGACGATGACTTGCACTCTTCACATTTTTCGCGGGGTTCCCCTTTCTTTATTTTCTTCAAATCTACTTTGCTGATCGGCGACCACACAGTCTCTTCCGTCAGTCACACAGACAGCCAGCAGAGTGACAGGTGAATCCGGGAAAAAGTGTGGAGAAAAATAGGTAATACGCTGACAGGTTTCTTAACATGAATTGCTCTGATATTCTGCTTTTACGTTCGAATACCATTAAGTATAACGTTTTTTTGTTTGACTAACTTTTGATCAAATCAAGCGTTTCTTAAACTAAGAGAAAGACACCAGCCAGTGGTCGATATTGTTGACTTTATTTTTAGAATAGCAGATCTCTGCGACCAGCTATAGTTTGTCGGCAGTGTCAGTGAACGTGTGTCTCTGCTCCGATCGTGAGATTTACACTGCAGCACCTCACACGGGACTCTGCTGCGGTTCCTCCGTGCAGAGCGCCCGTTTCCTACACCATGCTATGCAGGGGCGGTGCTAGGGGGGGAAACAGGGGCCAGTGCCCCCGTAACACTGACCAGGGACCCCCCTGTGGCTCCCCTCCAAAAAAAGGTTACAATATTACGATTTATTGGAACTAAATAAAATCAGAGACCCGGATGTACAGTGGAGATTAAACTGTTCATTACCTTATAAAAGCAAATACTGTTTATGTTTTTTAATTAAATTGTCACTTAAAGTTACTAAAACAAATACTCAAAATGATTGACGTGTGGCTGAGTTTCCTCGGAGGGGGGAGGGGCGAGGGAACTGCGCGCAGCAGTTCCCTGCCAGCAGCGGGATCAATCCAAAAGTCAAATTAAAATCTGAAAGCGCAAACTTTTTCTAGACTAAACACAGGTATGATCCTAAGTTAAAACATATGAGGTTATCATGTGGTTGTTAACATCGCAGTTTATCAGTGGATGTTTGCTGGAACACAAGTCAGCATCGCTGCAGACTCGCTGTTTGAGGGCTTGATAGCCCACTCCCCCTCCACACCGCTCCACACTCGTTGCTTTGGAACAGCCCTCAATATGGCGGACCCTCCGCGTGAACGCGCAAACGGAGGGGTAGGGTGTAGGGGTAGGGTGTAGGGGTAGGGTGTAGGGGGCGGTTAGGGAATGGACCTCAATCAGTAAATCTGATAAAAAGACACCTAGATGTTTTTAAAACCATGAGCAGGAACCCAGACAGTGGTCTGTTCTACAAAACCACATGTGAGGCAGAGCAGCAAGGTGTTTTTTTTTATGAATTTGATCAAGTAGCTGTTCGTACATACAGTAATGTTGTTGAACTGCTTGTATTGATGTGGACTTTCATTCCTCAATCAATTCAGATAGGGTAATGTCTCTGTACTCATATAATTCTTTTTTAATGTTCTTGAGTAAGTGTGCAGAGAAATGTTGACTTAACATGGCAATTTGAAGGTCTGTAATTTGTGAAAAATGTTTGTGTATATATTAATAATTTCAAATGTAAATTCATTCCAGTTAAATAATACTAATAAAAAGACGGTCTATTTGACATTCTTTCTATGTTTACTTTCTCGATTGGTGGCATCAAATAGTGCATCTGATACAGGAGCAGTTGCTTTAGGATTGGGCCTCAAATATAGCCCGCATCCCCACCCCCAAAAAAACACAGCCCCCCCACATGTCAAATCCCAATTTAACCCCTGGGCGTGGCCAGCAGCAGCTCGACAACATTTAAAGCTACGGACCCAGAATCCGCACCTCTCTAACAGGGCTGAAACGGAGTGATATGAGACATGGCTACAATAGGTGATCTGTTTGGTATTTTGAGCAAAACCCTTCAAGGACATGTTTTTTTATATATCTGAGACCTATAATATATGCCTAAAAATAGTATAATAGGACACCTTTAATAATGAATTATTTCAAAGCAAAAAAAAAGACATCCATCAATTAACAAACATGTAGGGAGTTGGGGCATCTTAATTTGTTTCTTTATTCCAAATTAAATAAAAAAGGTAAGCAGTTACTGTACAGAGACATCGGATACGTTGGAGAGTGGTTCAATAATGTTTATCTGTCACATGTTTTAAGGACATAAGATATCTCTATCTGAGAACGGCAAGTGCTGAAACCAATACTAGGGTATACATTTTTTGTTACTCTACTGTTAATTATCTGAATTACAAAAATTCTGTTTCTCGCAAGAAAAAGATTTACAGGGGAACTGTGGAATGGATACATCTCCGACGAAGGTCTAATTGCTTATAATTGTTTAAGTTAATTTTGTAGGCTAAAGTGGTGTTACGACCCCCTCCACTCCACTAGGGGTCTCTGCCTTTGTGTTCTGCTGGCTGGCTCTTGTTTGTGTTTCAGGTGATCAACCTGATGAGCCACACCTGGGCCGTCGACATAAAAGGCCAACACCAACCCATACTGGCCTCCGACTCTTCTGTTGGACACGGCCGCGTCTTTGTTTCTGCACCTTTTCACACACCCATACACGCAATCATTACTGATAACTGACTTCCACGTTTATTAGGTTTCTTTGAAGACCTTTGATTTTGTTTATAGTAAATAAATACGCTTTTTGTTACACTTAACTTGTCTGGTCTCCCATCTTTGTTGCAGGAAGTCCCGACGGAGAATATTTTTGCTGTAGTACATCTCTATACATCGATACAACATTACGTGTTGATAGAAAACAACACGTAATTACGGTTTGATGATTGATAGGTGTGTTCATTTTGACACATAGTTATAATAAACATACATACATACTGTATGTTAAATGGATATACCCGCCTTCTTTCATTTATCTTTCCATTCCCACAACAATATACATAAAGAAATGGCATATTTTGGACATAGTTCGAATGGTGATTAATCATGATTAATTGATTTTTAAGCGTTTGACAGCCCTAATAAAAACACATGAATGCAACATGGCAAACTTTGTCAAAGAGGACAAGTTCCTTATTTAGATATGAAGGGTCCATTCTAGCTAAGAAAAACACTGGACTTCTTATTTTGAGGAAATTATACACTTCTGAAAAATTAAGCAATGTGTTAGTTCATATGCCCAATCTGTAATCAATGGACAGCCAGCTGATTGAATCATTGTTTGGAATCAGTCACCAATCACAGCCCATTCTTACAACACAACCTTCTATGTAAATGTGACTCCCTTCCACCAAAAATGCTGCCACAAACAGCTAGTGCTGCTGACAAAGTTTGGCATCAGTTCAGAGCCACTATTTCAAGGATTCTACGTCATCGAATCCCGCCGAAGGACTGTTCCAATGTACAGGATCCTATGAATCATACCGAGGACTGAGTCCTTCGTTGCGGGACATTTCGAGGATGCACATGTGTATCCTCGGCGGTCTTAAAAGCCCCACAATGCTTTGCGCACGGACCAATTTCCAAAATCTTTGGCGGAAAATGGCTGAATCCAGGCAGTACACATTTAAATGTAAGTATGTTCAGTGGCGTAGTAAATGTGCACATGACGTGTATTTCAAGTTTATAGTCCGTTTGAGTTTTGCCCGTGTGAATGCAAACCGAACCTTCTGAAAAATGAAACAATGTAACAAACTGTCGTCTGGTGCGCACCAGAGAAGCTGGCTATTAAGTTAGAATGAGACCTTAGAGCGTTTTGCACCTGAATAAATAATTAAAAGGAACCTTGTTTTTTGAGTCTTCAAACAAGTCACGCTCAATTTAAGGCGGGGCCTTGCATATGACGCAAACCTACACACTTGCTAGCCTGTTCCATTCTTTGTTCTCTGAATGCCAGGAAGGATTCTTGCCTAGCCTCTGAAGGATCTGACTCGGAAGACATGTCCTACCAAGGAAGCGTCCTCGACATTGAGAAACACCCCCTACCTTTCTAGTTAAGAGTCCAAACACGGCTTAGCATGCGTTTTGGCTAATCCAGGTAGCATTTTAAGAGGACGCCAAGCAAAACTGTTATTCCATTGGTGGCAATAAATGGTTAACTATGTTTCTGAAACATAGTTATGAATATGTTATCCCATTTCCGACTAGAAATCCCCTATAAACAGGTTTCATTAATGAAATGAAAACTTCTCTGATGATTACAAGAAGCACAAATGGTTTGATCGGGAAGGAACTGCAAATAAATCCATCCAAAAGATGATCAAAATGATTGGAAAATTCAGATTTAATTTGAAATAGTATTTGCTATTTTGTCCTTGTCTTATGAAAAATCTTTTGCCAACTTTTAAGAAAACCCGTGATATTTTCTTTTTACCTTAACCAATCTTTTCTGCCTGAACAGAGCAACACATGAAAAGTAGTCAATAAACACAAATCTCTTGTGACAAAACCCTCTGCTTTGTACACACCCACCCTGTCATCCTATCTACTACTTCTGAGCAGGATACAAACTAATTCCAGGAAGGAATTACACTTCCTCCTAAACTCATCTGGCAAAGCATATAAGTCGTATATACATCGTATACACATTTGGCAAAGGACAGGATTTTTCTTTCCTATGCGGCTTTTTGAAGATGATCTCATGCAGCTGCCTCGCTGTGTGTGCTGTCACCTGCCTGTCATCCTTGAGGGAGCCGGCGGCTGGCACTTCTTCCAGTGTGGGCATGGGCATGATGGCTTACAGTTGCTATGACATTATCTGTGTGTGCGCATTTGCAAGTGTGTGAGCATTAGTGCATGAGTAAATCCACCCTCACACTCTCCTTTGGCACTGTTGTTTGTGCCTTCAAACAAGTCAGCCAATTTGGATAAATAAATAAAGGAATATCAATGATTAACATGCCAACGATATATGCAATCTTTTAAAGAAGTGGTAGAATGCTGCATTTAACGTTTTCCAGTCCCTGTCTTCTTGTCGAATCTATGACAACTGCAGATGACATTTTTCCCACACTTCCAGGAGACTAGGTTTTTTTTGCAGGCGGGAATTTTTTCCACTGACCTCCAACATTGCGGCAGAACCCAAAACCCTCTGGCCACATTGCTATGCACAGCTATTGATGCATAAGCATATTGAAAATGTGTTAGTCTTAGCAAATTGCCTGGAGTGACACTTTGTGGCTATAATTAAGACGTCTCCTTTCCTCCACCATCTCTGATTCTTGTCTGTTACTCTCCTCACACTGCCATTGGTATGAGGGTGTTTTGGTTTCAGCAAACTGTGGGTGTGAATTTCAATAGGTAACAGTGTCCAGTAAGGCTGAAATGGGCTCTGCCTGGTGTGACTATAAAAAGTCAACTTTACCAAGATATAACTTTGTTTCTAGTGCTATATACATGATAATTCATAGTATGATACAAATGTAAACCGTGCATAAAATGAAAGTATTTCACTATGAAGACTGGCCTATTTGGGAATATGATATGGTACATAATGTGTATTATTTTAAAGGGAAACACATAGGAAAAGGGTGACATATGTAATGAATAGATATCAATATGAAACATCTCCAGATGATGACATATATAAAAAAAGAAGTATTTTCTGAAATGGTATGTTTAAATATGCAAATGAGGACTTATTTTTTATCAAATATGTTCTTAATGTTCAGACATATCTGGTTCAGAAATCTGAACATGGGAGGGAGCCAGATTCACAATTTTGATTTTAGCAAAATGTTTTCAGACAGAGACTTTTAGTAGTTTCTCTTTATCATTTAAAAAAATATGAAAATTATTTTAAAAGCCATGGAAAAAAACACGTTTTTAAGAATGAATATGAACAAACCCCGCTGTTTAAAACTTCAGTAGTAGTTAGAAAAGTAGTTAGGAAGGAAACTGTAAAGTTCGGGGTATGTAAATGCTACTGAAGATAAGATTATTTGCTATTTTGAGAAAACTGCCTTTAAAGATGCCTTTAAAGATACTGTATTTGTCAAAGGACAACCCATAACCTACTAAGGACAAATACAGTAGGAGGTTTGACCAGAATGCAGAACAAAAAGGGATGCAAGTAAGAAAAAAATCTATTCAAAGCTGGTGAAAAAACAGGTGAACTACTACTGAGGGAAAATCCAAGCTAATGCAAAGGGAAAGGAAAAGCAGCCAAACTGAACAAAAAACAAATCGAGATGGCACATAGAAATCAGGCAAAAAAATCCATCAGGAAACACAAGGATTCCTCGAGGGAAACCTATACAGAAAATATTGTAGACAAACAGAGAGAACTCTGGGAAAGACAGACATTTATACACACAAAACTAATCACAGTGTATGTAAAAACACACGGGCATCAGGGTGTTTATACACAGGTGGAAAGAATCAGGGCGGGCCGACAATCACAAAAAGGCGGGAAACACAGAGACAGGAAGTGAAAGCAGAACAAACACAAAAATTAAACAGGAAATACAAAAACCAAGAAGATTTTAAAATTCCAAACATATTGCCACACACTAGCAAGGTAAATATATATCATCATGAAATGTCCCCATTGAAGACATTTATTTTTTGTTTGAATAGGTTTTACAAGGTTTTACTGTTTGAGTCTCCACACCTCTTTAATCTAAGAGATATAAGATCCTATTATACAGGTTACCCATAACAAATCAGATTTTTAATGATACAAAGAAATGCAAAAATAGCTTAGAGCTAACCACCCAGAAGAAAAACCGGATAAATTAAATGGGGAAAACAGAAGTTGTAGCTCAAAGAGCCGCCTTCTGCCTCACCTAACTCCACAAATGTAAAGATGTGTAAGCACCTAAACATATAATAAAGTTCAATCCAAACCAATTATCTTCATCTTTACTAAGCAGGTAAAACTTTCACAACTTTCTTTGATTGAAAAGGTAGTCAAAACCTCAATCTCATTTAACAGAAGAAATCTGTACTCATCCTGTGGCTCACACTTGTCAAAGGAGATCAGAACCCGAAAGCCTTCTAAATATAGCAACATGCCGATATACCAAAGCACACTGACAAATTGTCTCCTCTTATCCTTTTTCTCTGACTTCAGTAGATAAGATAATTAGTTAAATCTACTCTCCTTTATCTCAGTTGTAGCGTACCTTTAGTGGCAACACATCAAAACGGTTATAGAGGGATTACAGAGCTCAAAGCTCCGAGCTTTGAACTACCTCAAGGCTATCCTAGTGCAGTGGACTGCAATTCATGGGACAGAGCTTCTACTCTGTATTCATAAGTTTCTCCTAGATTTTTGATCATGGTCATTGTAGGAACCCATCGGGATTTGATACTATGCATTTATAACTAAAAGCTTCTGTTATAACTAGGGGCAGGAAGTTTATCGGATGGTGGCGTTTACCATTGAGAGTGCATTTCACCTTCTAAACAGAAGATGCTTTAGGATGCATTATTGTGTACTGTATATCCCAAATGTTTCCAAACATGTTCTGACCTAGAGATAGACATAATTTTATGAAGTTTACCATTTGGTCTTCTGTAATGGCGTTGTCACCACAGGCAGAAATGGTTTTGATTTAGGCTGATATAAGCCACTATTGTTCGATGCGCTGTATGATCAAGCACAGCAAACTCAGTGTTTAGCTCTTAGCCTTTCTAGGAAAACATTGGTTTATTCAGTTTATTTACCAGTTCTAATCAACGGTTCCAGTTGTTTTAGGGAGGGAATTACCTCTGTGGGTAATTTAGCTCATGGTAAAATCCTCCTGAACATTAAACAATCAAGGAATCCTAATCAGGAGAAGCTGACTAAAATGACTCACTACGCCTTCTTTGTAATTGTTTGATTTAGAGCCAGCTCACCTATTTTACGTTTAAGTCCAAACCTGGAGCCTGGAACCTGGAGCAAGGGACACCCAACAAACCATTTAATGGGAAGCCAATGTTAAGATTTGGGATTTGTCACTTGAGACCTTATGGAGGACTTGTTCGAAAGATTGGCAGCAGCCATTTGGACCACTTCTACTGTAGGCACTTTGCTAAGGCAAGTGAAAAGGATAGCAGTAGTCAAGGCTGACTGAGGCAGAATTGACAGAATCCTGTTCTGTCAGTACTCAGCTGCTGAGAGTTAACACATTCTAGAAATGTTCTATTCATCAAGTTTGAGAGTCTTTTTTTTATTATGTGTTTTAGTGCCTTTGTTGCAAAGTCCTTACAACAGTAGTCTGGGTTCATTATTCAGTTGCATTTCGGCAGTTTTATTTCACCTCTTCTTGCTTATTGTTTGCACTCAACAAAACACTACCAAAGCCCTCCAGGGTTGGCTTGCTAATCAACTTTCTAAATCTAGCTTTAATGGTGGGTATTATAAATATGTATGAAGAGATGCTTCACATTCCTAATCAAATCAGTGTGCACAACAGAGAGCATTGGATGGGCTGGTGCATAATGTATTTGCACACATTTTACTTTTAGACAATGGCTTCACTTAAATCAAATATTCATAGGGTGTATAAGTAGTCTTAAACTGAAATAGAGTGCCATTTGGTAAACACGTAGAACAAAGATTAAGGTTTACATAATTCAATACTTCTATTCTTCTGCTTTTGGCTCCCAAATGATATATGTATATCTTTAATAACTTTCAAGTTTCTTCTACTGAAACACAATCAGACTATATACTGTAGAGAACACAGTCAATTGCTACAGTGCAGCAAGTTCATTTCAAATGACAGGATCTCCATTTTGAAATCATCTTTCATACAATCGCCATGATGCAATGTCTTTTGGCATTTGAAGAATCTAGACGGATCTGTTCTGAATAAAAAATTATAGCAGCTGGTAATGGAGTTAAACGTGGAAGAATAAACATGCAAGAAAAATACACCTACAATGTCAAAGCACATGCATCTGGCATTTGCACACTCCAAAACACACATACAACCTCTCTCTCTCTCTCTCTCTCTCACACACACACACACACACACACACACACACACACGCACACACACACACACACACACACACACACACACACACACACACACACAC
>CALSBZ010045031.1:234498-248938 GCA_943591055.1 Gobionotothen gibberifrons | reverse complement strand
CCCTCCAGGGAGTGGCCGGAACACTTACAAATGTGGGCCGGTAGGATTTAGGTAAGCAAAAAAGGAGTGGCCGGAACACTTACAAATGTGGGCCGGAAGGATATAGGCAAAGAAAAAAAAAATTAATAAAAAAAAAGAAAAAAATTATTTATTTGTTTTAATTATTTTTTGTCACATTAACTATGAGCTTCAATCTTGTAGGCTACTCACCTCGTTTCTTGTAGCCCTCGAAAGGGTTTTGGAGGTTGTTTGGCTTTCTTGTCCGCAGCAGCAGAAAGCATTTTCGAATGTTTGAATGAATCGAAGTGGGTCGTCACCGTCGATTTTCTCTTATGCTCCAACACACAGTTGTACGGAGTGCAGAATAGTTTCCCCCCACTTTCGTGCAAGACATCGGGGTACTGCTTTGCCCGGTCTTTAGCAGAAATGTTCGTCGGTAAATGAGACGGATTAGATTTTTTCATCTTGGTGTTTTCTCTATCGTGTGAGCTCCCCACGTTCACCCTGCGGTGTTGTTTACCTTCTGTGATGCGCGAGCTGATGACGTCATCACTACTTCACGTCAAGACAAGTTTTTTTTTTCTTTCTCAACTTTGTGTGGAAAAATGCGGGGATTATGCGGCCTTTTGATGAATATGCGGCTTTTTAAAAATCTGCGTCATTTTGCTGATTATGCGGTAAATTCTGCGATCGCAGAATTGCGTTTTTCTGGAGGGTCTAAGACTCTGTCACCCCCCCCGGACTCTGTCACACCCCCAGACGCCGCAAACCGTGTAGATGTTACGCTACATTGCAAACGTATCAGGCACACCCGCTTGGGGACACACACATGTGATTGGCTTAAAATGAAGCAGACATCTGATTGGCCTATTAAAAATGTTTATGTTTGAATCTAGCGGCGTCAGGGGAGTCTCAGAAATCCACACACAATGCAGAGAGATTCACACTCAAATGCTGAGAAATTCACAATCAAATGCTGAGAAATTCACAATCAAATGCAAATAGATTCACAGACAGAAAGCGTTTTTTATATAAGTGTAGCAACACTCAAATAGGTTTTTGATGTAACTATTTGTGTGTGGATCAGAAATATATTTGTGAAACTTTGTTACATTCATAAAATGACAAGTTTTTGTGTGTGCATTGAAAAATATGTGTGTGGATGGAGACATTTATATATAAATCCGGAATTACATTTGTCTATCCTTCTGTGTGCATTTATTTATTTTTGAGACTGATCTGACCCCATATAGGGAGGCCCATAGAAACAGGAGCAGCTTTTCGAGTTTGGATAACCTACTGTAACATTAAAACCAAAAGAGCTGGTTAAAAAAACACTTATTGTGTCCGTCTGACGGGATGAATCTTTATTGTTAGCACCGAGCTCCAGCGTATGATAGGTCTGAACTTCTGTCACATGCTGTGTACCTAGAGCTGCAGCTAGCAGCATGTATGAGTAGTTTGTATGTTTGCACAGTGACAGTGAGTGTCTCTGCATTAGCATTTTAGCTCACAGCTACAGTATTTAGTAAATCCACACAGACTTACCTTTGACTTAGGTTGTGGTTGTGGTTGTTTGACTTGTAGTCATAAACTTTGTGTATGCATTTTTGACGGTTTCATTGTTGTACAACAGTTAACAATTAGTAACCTGTATTTCAATTATGTAACGGTGATTTAGCCCAGCATTACTGCATCTCGTTATGGTGTAGCCTAGTAACCTACATGTAGTAGATTACATTCATTACCCCCCTGTAGCTCCTGTGCTGCTTTATTGTTGGTAAGTAGGTGCATAGACTTGCTGTTGTAAATCAATGTAGGCTACTTCTTCTGTGGTATTTTAAGTACGATAGTTGGATATTAGCCTTCCCTATTCTAAGCCTCACCCACGGCTATGGTAATATCTTTTAAAGCAACAGATAACTGTGTGAACAGGCACATACCTGTTGAACTAATGGTTTCATATTGTTAACCATTGCTTCTCCTTCAAGCTTCAGCCTGCTCTGTGTGAGGCGTTCAGCTGATAGAGTTGCATGCAGGCAGTATCAGAGGCAGCAGACCTTTTGATTCTTGCTGTGTTTTCCTGCAACAGGCAGCTTATCTGTCTTGCGCTTAGCTGGAACCCAATGACAAAGATCTCTTTATTTTTTATTTACATTCCATACAACATAACTGCATTATCTAAAGTGTTCCGAGGGAAACATCATTTCACCCGGATACTGGGTGCCGTTTTAAACGTGCAATTGTCAAAACAAATAAAACTACTTGGACAGTTTTAGAAAATAGATTGTAGTTTAGATATGTTTGTTAATTAATTTAAATAAATAGAAAATCAACATAGATTGGACTTCACACAGGAGACTAACCCCTCAACCCCTTCCTCCTCCCAACATGTACTTCCGCAACCTGATTAGAAACGTATTTCAGATATATGTCCAACATTTTTTTAATTTATTGGAAAAAACATTTCCCATGAAACATATTTGACAAAAGTTGTGCAGTTGCATGGGAACATCATTTTTTGCAGACAAGGATGACTGAAGATGGGACACTGGGGAAACACGAGTGTATGAAGTACACAAGAAAGCATTGCTCGTGCCCCCTCTACAAAAAGGGGGTTTTCCATTGGATTTCTGCAGAGAATGAGATCTCTGGAAAACACTTTTATGATACTTACACATTTTGTTCAGCAGGATAATCTCCACATGCTAACACCAGTTTTTGACCTCCTGAGGCTTAAATGCAATCTCCAGAAGTAAAAATGTAGTCACTTGTTACTAGCAACCGCTGTGTTCTCACACATAGAAGCTTCAGACATTCACCAGTGGGGTATTTACTGATTTTACATCGAGGAACAAAACGTGACCAGCTTGTGTCAACCACACTTTCAGGTTCCAACCAAAACACCTTCAAATACCATTGAATTTTGAGACCAGGGAATCTGAAGTGCTAACATGCTAACTCATTTCTGCACTACAGACACAGAAGCTCCTCTTTAAAAATAAATAAAGGATAAAGCATTAAGTGGTTAGCCAGCACAACAGTAAAAAAAAGGGCCTGTAGTACTGACCCAGAGCTTTATGAATAGGACTCTTATGAACTCTCTCATGTCTCATGGTCCCCTTTGATTGGTCCTCTCCTCAGGTCAAATCAGTGCGGTGGACATCACGGTGGAGGCTGTGGATGAGAACAGAGTCATGGTCAACATCACAGATCCTCTGACCGGGATTCACCGGCGTGGGAAGCAGCTCAGCCTCAGAGACATCCTCAAAAATGACCTCAAGTATAAGATCAGCTACCACAAGCCTGGAAGCACAGGCAAGGTACATAACTGCTCTGCAAAGACCACACTGAGACACTGCAGAGCGCAGGCATACAGTCTCACCTGAGCACTGACAATGAACAGTTGTATAATGTACGTTGAATGTTTTTGATTTATAAATATAATTTATCAGCTAGATCTTTCGGTACCACTTTACAATAAGACTACCCTTATAAAGGATTAATAAAGGGTTTATAATTAGGTTATTAATTAGGTTGTAAACACTTTATTAATCATTAAGAACCAGTTCTATAGTTTTCATACATCAACACAGGCTCACTATTTGGCAAGATGACTAAGCCTTATATTGGCTACCTAGCTTACTTCGTCTTCTTCATCAGCCAGCATCCTTGGTATCTGTTGTTCACTGAGTTGATTCTCCCCCCTTCCATCTTGATGTTTCTTGGCATCTCTTTATGACCATTTATTTATGAGTTACTAACATGTATAACTGCCAAAAGGGAGCCTTGTAAAGTGTAAAACACATTCCCATTGTTTACGAGTTACAACCATTTCTAATTGTTAAAAGGGAGCCTTTTTGTAAAGTGTTAAACAAATCACTTTAGACTTTTGGACTATTCTTCATTCTTATATCGGACTATTGTGACTCGTTCTGCGGTTAAAACAGACGGTGCATGAAAGCGGTTTTACGGTAAGTGAAATTCGAGTACTTTATTTATGTGTTGCTTATGTTTTTAGTCAGCTAACGTTAATGAATGTTAAGGCTTGCGTTAGCATGTAAGCAAGTGGTAGCTACGATGCTAATCGTAGCCTCCAAGTTAAAACGTAATGGAGAAGAGTTAAGCATTAAGTGGGATAATACTGTAGAACAAACGGCTTCTGTTTGAGATTTGTAAAATAAGGTCATCCTTGTAACTTAGAGAGATATTTTATTAGGTAGGTAACTTTATGCATTGATAAGGTTAATTTAAATTCGCTATGATCGATTAACGCCAACGTAGTGTTGAAGAGCAGCCTAGTGTATGTGAAATGAACCTCACAATAAGATGTGTGTATATTACAAATATTAATGTCAAATTTCAAGATGATTACTTAGATATTACAATATGGTTGGTTGAGCTGGAGTTCATTATTGAGCTTACACGTTAACGTCACAGTCTGAAGAACGAACCCAAACCTTGTTCTTTTTATCAATTGTATTACCAAATTGGTATCAAATAAATAGTAAGCATTGGCAATACCAATGCTGATAAAGTAAACTATTTTATCTGAGTATTTGTGTCTGAGAAGGTACTGTACCCAGTTCCTATGTTCGGCAGTTATAGACTGGGAAGAGAATACAACAAATCAATATGGACCATTACTGTATAAGTATCCTTAAATTATGTTATACAATGCACCTAATAAACAAGTATGGCATTTTGAAACATGATGTGCAACAATTTGTAAGGCAAGGCAAGGCAAGGCAAGTTTATTTATATAGCACCTTTCAACACAAGGCAATTCAAGGTGCTTTACAAAAATGAAAGACATTCACATTGTACTGTAATTTGTGTGCATTTTGTTGTTAACTAAGATGATGTTATGATTTATTTTTTGTTAGTATGCACGTGGACGCTTTGGACATACCTGGAGAAGGAAGAAATGGGTCTTCGGAATGATGGGAGTTAAAGACAAAAGGCGGAGACTAGCGTTGAAACTAGTGGAGAAACGATCAAGATGCCACCTTGCCCCTCTGATTAGACGGCATGTTAAGTCAGGAAGTAGCATCATGAGTGATGAGTGGAGGGCATACAGGAGAGTGCTGAGTAACATGGGTACAACTAATACACCATCAACCACAGCAGGTGGTTTGTGAACCCCCAGACGGCAGTCATACCCAACATATAGAAAGAGCTAGGTCGACCGTCAAAGGACATGTCCGTAGACAGAGAGGAAACCGTACAGAGAGTTTGTTGGAGGAACACCTCAAGGTTCTTGAATGGTCATCTTGGCTTGGCTCTGCTCACCCTGATGGACTGCTTGGATGCTTGTTCAAGGATGTACACAAAGCCTTTCCAGTCTGAGTACCATGATGTCTTACCAAGTCTTTCATTTATGTCTGAGAAAAGCTTTTATGTTTAAATATGTGTATCAGTCATACTAAACAGTAGGGGTGTAACGGTACACTTCGGTACACACGCGTACACACGTGTACCGAATAATTTCGGTACGGGCCCTTCGGTTCGGTACACGTGTGTACCGAAGTGTACCGAACGAATATAACATTAAATGTAAAAAAATGAGAACGTGAACAACTTCTTGGAAGTAATCTCAGGTGCTGCGTCGCAGCGTTTGAGTAGCATGTTCCTGCAGCCCATGCTCTGGGCGGGGATGCATGAACGCAGCGTTCAGTGCAATTTCAACGCGTCATAGAGCAACCAAGTCATTTCATTGGACGAGAGGCATACTATGAGAGCTGGTCACAGGGATGCGTTCAAATTTAGTCTGTAATTTTAGGAACTGTTGAAATGGCGAACGCAGATAAAGTTGAGCTCGAAATCCTCCAGCATCATTGAAGTCTCCGGTTTGGGAACATTTTGGTTTCGCAGTTACGTACAAGGATGACGGACAAAGACAGGTGGACCGAACCAAAGCTGTTTGTCGGCATTGTTTAACTAAAATTGGTTACGCGGCTGGCAATACATCAAACTTGCACACTCATTTGAAAAGGCATCACCCGAACGTGAATATCACCAGTACCAAAAGAAAAAAGACTGAAGTGCAAACCCAACTCCCGCTAGCATTTAAGCCTCCACCACTCGCAAAAAGTTCAGACCGAGCCAAAGCTATTACAAACGCCAAATATCCTTATGTTGCCATGTTAGCAAAGCGCTACCTGGCTGTATCTGCTACCTCTGTCCCTAGCGAGACACAGGAGGAGACATTGTTAGTGCCAGCAGATCTGCCCTTTCGGCAAGCAAGTTCATTTTTCTTTAAAAAAACATGAAAATACAATGACAAGCAAGTCATAATGTCAAGCTGGCTGCTTAGGTATAGTACAGTACAGTTCAAATACAGATTATTTCAGTTCATCGAAATGCTGCACCTTAATGTTTATTTTATTATATTTTGTATTTATTTGAGTGAATATTCACAGTTTAATAATAATCAAAAACCCAAAACTAATAGTTTATGTTTTGGGAGTAGGCTACTAGTAGGCTACAGTAAAGTTCAAATGCAGATTATTTCAGTTCATCGAAATGCTGCACGTTAATGTTTATTTTATTATATTTTGTATTTATTTGAGTGAATACATTATTCACAGTTTAATAATAATTTAAAAAAAGATATGTTTTGTGATAATTGTACCGAAAACGTACCGTACCGAACCGAACCATGACCCAAAAACCGAGGTACGTACCGAACCCGAAATGTTTGTGAATCGTTACACCCCTACTAAACAGTCATTACTTTGAGTCCTGATTTTCTTCATGTGTGAATAAAATTGCATCTTACTTTGCGTTTCTGTGAAAAATGTGTATTAGGTAAGCGTGAATGTTATAACTCATTCATAAATGGACATGTGTATTAAACTTAAAAACAATGCACCCTTTCAGTAGTTATACATGTTAGTGACTCATCAATAGATGGTGATGTGTTTCACACTTTACAATAAGGCTCCCTTTGACCAATTATAAATGCTAGTAACTCATTAATAAATGGTCATAAGAGATGCCAAGAAACATCAAGATGGAAGGGGGGGAATCAACTCAGTGAACAACAGATACCAAGGATGCTGGCTGATGAAGAAGGCGAAGTAAGCTAAGTAGCCAATATAAGCAGTACAGATACATGTGGGCTCACTATTTGGCAAGCAACCGGTCACAGGTGCCCTGTTTATCTCATGTCTTATAAAAGCTTATTAATGATTTATAAAGTGTTCACAACCTAATTAATACATTAATTACAAACTATTCGTAAACCCTTTATAAGGGTAGTCTTATTGTAAAGTGGTACCGATGTTTCAAATGTAAATTACTGTATTATTATGGTTGATTAAAATATTCATGTTAGAGCTGTGTCATCCAACCCGACACAGATACAATGTATCTTTATACACGGGACAAACACTTTCTGGTTAAACTTTGCTTTAAAGAAAGCTTTACAAAAGAAGTACATGGACACAATATATTAGTATTTATTATATGCTCTTCTCCAACACTGTGCTTTATTCACGTCATTTTGGCTAACTCTCCCTGTCAAATTGTCAACTGATATATTAATCACCATAATGTTTTACAAAAAAAAACATTTGATCCCATACAATTATATAATTTAAACTTATATTTCATACAACATTATTCATTCTTTAAACCAAAATGTTCAAAACATTGTAAAGTTTTTACTTCTATTTAGTAAAACTATGATTTATAAAATGTCAAGGACTAAAATATGTAGCTGGAGCCAGGAGTGACTTAGCTTAGCTTAGCATGAAGCCTGGTGGTAGGGGTGTCTCTGTCCACCTGCTGGCACCTGTTTTACTTTATTAATGTTCAAGAAATGACTTTAAACAAAATGAACGTCACCGATAACTCAACTGTTGTCACTGTAAGACAAAGCTAATCTTTGAGACACTGAGACATTTGGTAAATATGCCATCGTCCTACTAAAGATGAATAAAGATATCAAATAAAACTATAGGTTACTTACGTAACCCCAGTTCTCAGAGTAACATGAAGTGAGATGTCTCACTATGGGATGCGCCTCATCGCGGAGCAAACAAAAGCATCAATCTCATTTACGCCAATTCTGATTGGCAGGTGATCTCGACGTCATCGTCAGGGAATCCACCCCATATAAGTAGCTTGCGCCACTACGCATGCGTCATTCAAAATAAGCACCTCTTCTCGCTTCACCATAGCAAGGAGGGCCGTCTCGTGAGACATCTCACTTCATGTTACTCTGAGAACTGGGGTTACGTAAGTAACCTATAGTTCTCATTCATAACACTCCGTTCGATGTCTCACTATGGGAAATCGTAACTCCCGTATTGCCAGACGAGCTTATCTCGAAAAACAGGTAGAGCTCTGGCTCAGCAGGGGGCCCAGCACTGCTCGGGCCACACTGGGAGCAGAGACGTCTAGCCTGTAAAGGCAGACAAAGTGAGCAGCGAGGACCAATCCGTCGCTGCACATATGTCTTGGATGGAAACGCCCTTGAGCAAACAGCCCAGGGTGTAGCCAAACCCTGAGTCCAAAGAGCGCGCACCCCGAGGGTGCCCGCAATTTCCGACTCGTAAAGCCAAAGCAATGGTCTCTACCTTTCGGTGAGAGAACCGTCGCCTAGTAACGGGCCTATCCCTGTAAGGGTCAGCCCAGGACACAAAGAGTTGGTCATTATGACATAAACTCCCACAATCTGTCCACATAAGTGCATAAGCACGGGCTAGACATAGCAAGTTCAACTGCTGTTCCCCGGGGAAACACAGCAGCGAAGAAAATTGCCTCGATGTCAATTGGGGTATTTGAACCAACCACTTTAGGATAAAAGCAGATTAGGCCTTAGCAACACTCTAGTTTGCCCTAGGACGAACTAGGTGCACGGAGGATGCACAGATAGCGCATGAAGCCACTGATTCATTTGGCGAATGCCAGAGTCAGTGGCCGCACTGTCCTTAAGCGACAGATGCGTTATGTCAGCTTCTCCCAGAGGCTCAAATGGGGTACGAGCGAACCCATCTGAAGTCACTGTCAGGTCCCAAAAGGACACTAGTGACCTGGAAAACCCTGTGCTTCCAATTAGGTCCTGTGGAAATGATAGAACCATTCCACCTGGACATTGAGAAAAGATGTGTCCTCTTTCAAGGACATCATCCCTCCCCATCCTCCACTTTTAGTCCTAACGAGACACAGTGGGGGAAACTTTCGCATTCTGAGCAGTGCTCATCACCCTTCGGGAGACTCACTGTATTCAGATTGCACCACTTACGGGCCAGGTCCATAGGACGAGACATCCCGGGTGTGGGCGAAAACATCGTCCCCCCGCCTCGGACAGAATGTCCCTGAGGGGGGGGGGGGCTGTCGCAACTGGTCGCCCAGCCACTGATAAATCCCCGCCTGCCAGTACAATACAGGTCAGTGCGGAACCATCAAGATCAATGCGTGGTGCTGTTCTCTCACTATGGTCAGAGATGGGTTCTCAGAGCCAGGAGTGGGGATGCCCACGGAGGAACCGGAGGCCAAATGTGCGCAAGCACGTGCACGCCCAACGGTGTGATTTAGATCGCGCATTTGCAAGAACAGCTGATAATGAGCATAATTCATTAATGCGAACAGATCCATCGCGGCTTAGCCGCAACACACCCACAGCTGACTCACAACCATTTGATGTGAAGTCCAGTCTGCGTACGGTGATACGCCTCTGGGCAGCCGGGCTGTCCCGAGGTTCGTCACAACTGGTGCATGTCTCACTCTCGAGGAGAGGAGGCGATTGCAGTACCACAAGATCATTTTGCGTGCCAGCACGCAGCTGGGGAGAACGCAAAACTTCCCTAGTGATTTAAATACGATATTGTCGTATTATCCATCCTCGCGAGGGCATGATGCCCTCTGAGAGAAGCCATACGGCGTTTTAGGGTGGGGAACACCGCTAAAACTCTAGGTAATGGACGTGCAGCCATTGGAGGTTCCTGTTTTTACAGGAACCCCCTCACAGGTTGACTTCGTAAAATACCTTTCCAGCCCATCAGACATGCGTCCGTGGTGATCGTTCCCTGCGAAAAGACAACACCCATAGGCATGTCCCGTACTTATTAAAAAGGTCGGGTGTGGCCGGTGAGTCTGAGGGCCGCTGTCCAGTGCTGAAACTCCCTCGGGGGAGGTACAGTCTGGCTGGGACAATGTGCTCCCTTCTGTGTTTATGATAAACTCAGGTCGAGCAGGTGTATTACGGGGACATTAGCCCATGTAATAATCCCCTGTATTGACTGTGCGGGAAGCCACCAGTCGTACAGGTAGGTTGCCGGGAAAATACCCTGTTATCTTTTAACGGGGTTATCGCGGCTTCCGTACATCGTACAAACTCTTTTGGACTAAAATAACTGACCGAAGAGAAGTAGTCCGTACTTGTGAGGTACATCCTGAGATGTAAATTACAGATATTCCCTGTGGGTAACATGCTGGGGTTTGAAACATGCAACTCCAAGGTTGACTGGTGTGAGCCAGTCGCCCTCCATGTTGCACGAGACATAATAAAGATGTGAGTGAGCATTTCAAAGCTGTATCCCTTAAGATATCTGCTTGGAGCTCAACAATCTCAATATTGGCCGAGTTCCGTTCCCTCTCCGTTCGTAAACGGGGAAATACTTGGAATGAGAGCCGCACTGACTATGTATGACGGGTATCATTTATAGCCTTGTTTTCTATAGGTGAGAGAATCACTACTCAGAAAACGGGTTGACCCTCCCCGGGCCTGCGAGTGCAGAATGCCCGAGAGCGAGGGAGGAGGGGGGGGTGACATTGGGTCAGAGGCCGTAGCCTCGTGATACTGTCTCGAGAAAGTCCTCGGCAGACATTGTGAACATCTCCTGCTGATTCCTCTTTAGAGTCAGCAGAGATGACGTGTCTCCCCCCCTCAGAGTCTCAGTTTGTCGCGATCTTTTGGGGTCCTACGGTGCCTGAGCACGGTATTACCCTATTCCGACAATCCCCACCAACACTACGCCTGTGTGTGGTGGTGGTGTTTTCAACCGACCCACCCGTCACTGCGTTAACATGTGATGGTGGAGGTTTTCCACAGTACCAGCTGCCACTACGTTTTGTACGTAATAGTGGAGGCTTTGCAGCACTAGCCGCCACCGTGCTAGCACGTGATAGTGGTGGCTTCAGAGCCCCAGCTGACACTGCCTTCGCACGTGACAGTGGAGGCTCCACAGCCCCAGACGTCACTGCGTCAGCACGTGACAAAGGCGGCTTCAAAACCTCCGACGCCACTGCGCATGCGCACGGTGGCAGAGGCTTTTTAAGACCCCTGTCGCCACTACGCATGCGCGAGGCGAAGGTGCCTTTACAGACCCGTTCTAAAGTCCGCCTTTTGAGAGATGCCGTGGCTGCTCTCAAAAGGGGAACAATAGGCGGACTGTTTATTGGTTTTATTGTCTTTTTATTCTTTTTTTCTTTCATTTTTTGAGCTGCGCCCTCGGCTTGAGCCTGGATGCGTCAGCGGAAATGTTTTATACAGAAAATACAACACAATAAATGACAGACATGTGTGTTTGTGCACTTGAGGATGGCTCTGTTGAGGCATCTCTCGAGGCAGGAACACATCTGGAGCTGGGGAACGCAGCTCTGTCACAGGAGAGGAGAAGAGGAGGCCGCTCAGGTTGCTCGCTTCTTTCCTCCCGTCGGGTGGCTGAGGATCTGGGTCGGTTGCGCCTGCGTGGCTGCTGCCGGGACCGGAGATCTGCTCGGCCAGCTCGGCCCTGTCTCCTGCCTGGGCTGGGGACTCGGGTCGGGCTGCTGTCTCAGCTGCCTCGGTGTCATCAACCGAGCAGGGTGAGGGGCATTTCGGGCCGGGGGCTGCCGTGAGACCGTTGTAGGTGGCGGCTGGGCCCTTCGAGGGAGGCAGAGGTGGAGGGCCTCGTCTTCCCATCTTTTCGACTCCCGTCTTCGCTGTAGCAAGACCAGAGCGGGGCCGAAGATGCCCTCGGGAACAATAGGCATGTCAAGAACATCCTCCTTTTCCCGGTCTGGGAGGTCGGTCAGGTTGAGCCATCTAGCTCTTTCCTGCACCACCATTATGCCCATGGTTTTCCCTGTGGCCTGGACCGCGCAGCGTTGTACCCGGAGGCAGATGTCCGTTACCGCTGCGATCTCTCCCCATAGGGCTGGTCCAGACCCGTTCGCCAGGTCCTCGCAGAGCGCGGCTTGGTACGCCGTCAATAGCGAGGAGATGTTGAGGGCCCTGGCGGACACCGCTGCTGCCTTGTAGGCCCGGTCGGCCAGCGTGGACTGCAGTCGGTCCGCCTTCACCGGTAGCGTGGGGTTCTTGCTCGGTGCAGACGCCATCCTCGGGAGGAGGTGAGCTGCCACCAGCGGTTCCAATGGCGGTATGCGGAGCAGGCAGAGCCTCTCCATACCGTCACAGTCCAGAGAGGAGGCACCCTGGATCGGGGCCTTGTTGCTGTAGGGCCGGTCTCTCCAGGAGACCGACACCTCATCCAGCAACTCTGGGAAAACCGGCAGGAGTTGCCTCTTCCTCCTCGCTGCTTGGGGCACACTTTTCCCCTCGTAGCGGGACCTAGAGGTCTCCTTGGCCATTTCAGGCCATGAGATGTCTAGCCTGGATGCAGCACGTTGGCACACGGCCTGCAGGTCCACGCTGAGACATGGCGAAGCTGGTGTGCTGTTGCCTGGGGGAGCAGCCATCGCTCCCGGCATTGCAGCCCGAGCTGGTGGTGTGAAGATGTCCTCTTCTTGCTCCTCCGGGTCGGAGAGTAGGAACTCAGAGGAATCCTCTTCGTTCTCCACGTCTTCCGACTCCAGGATATCGTCCGCGAGTGTGGCCATGGTGAGGTCCAGCTGAGAGCCCCAGCTTGGTGTAGCTAGGGGTCCCAGTCTCACGTCCCTCGCTGCTACCGAGTTCCAGCCTGATTCAGGGCGGGACTTTGGCTTCACAGCTGCCGCTGTAGAAGAGACCCGTGCCGGAGCAGTACGGGGTTCGATCATAGCGGTGCGAGCCCTCGAGGCAGGACGAACAGACCTGGTGTGTGTCTGTGTCCGAGATCTTGAACCCACAGCCACCTTGCAACTGAATTCCCGGCTCCTCTGGTATGAGGGAGAGCGGCGTCCATCTTGCCTGCCGTGGTGACGGCGTGGAGCAACTCGTCCTTAGTCCGGAGAAAAGTGACGGCGTAGATTTATTTCCGAAGGGGGTATTAACTGGTGTGTTAATAGCCCTTAATTATTTTCTTCTCTGGTATGAGAATAGAAGAAACGTCCTCGCCGTCGTGGTGTCGATAGCGAGGGAGACAAGCTAGCAGCGTGGTGTACAGCTAGCTTGAAGTCAAAACCTTACCTCACGATTTCCGGAGAAAAAGAAAAAAGGTGAGGTCGAATGTGGTACTAACTGGTGTGTTAGTACGTACAATCTTCTCTTCGAAGAATATCTAAAGGTAGCTCGCGAGCGCCCGTCGACCGAATTCTTAGCTAGGATAGCTGGGTTCCGTCTGTGGACAGTTAAGCTGCGCGGCTGCCGATAAGAGATGAGCTCATGAAGCGAGAAGAGGTGTTTGAATGGCGCATGCGTCGTGGCGCAAGCTACTTATAGGGGGTGGATTCCCTGACGATGACGTCGAGATCACCCGCCAATCAGAATTGGCGTAAATGAGATTGATGCTTCTGTTTGCTCCGCGATGAGGCGCATCCCATAGTGAGACATCGAACGGAGTGTTATGAATGAGAACAAGTTTTAAGGTTTATACTGAATTTGAGCAGCTACACAAGATGATTTAAAAGAAAGTTCTGATAGTGAGCTTTACTCAGTAAGCGACCTGTAGCTAGTGTTGCTACTATTATTGAAATATAGCGAGTTAAGTGTTTTTTTGTTTGTTGTGTTTCTTATTAAATCTAGCTTACTTTTGCTACCTTCTCTAATGTTACCTCCCCAAGCTTTAAGTGAGTGATTGTAATATTTCCTCTTTATTATCAGAGAGACATCATATCTGACTCGAGTATGGCCGAGGTGTCGAAGCTGGATGCAGGAGAGAGTTACTGCTTCATGGCCGCAGCGTTCATCCCCTCCAGACCCAAAGGCAGCCAGCTGGGGGCGTGGAGCCAGCAGCTGTGCACGCATCGAGGGGAGGGCATCCTGCATGGTGCGGCTCTCTATACACACCATACACCACACACTACACACTACACACCACACACACCACACCACACCACACACTACACACCACACACACCACACCACACACCACACCACACCACACACTACACACCACACTACACACTACACAGTACACACCACACACTACACACTACACACCACACAGTACACACCACACAGTACACACCACACACCACACACTACACACCACACACCACACACTACACACCACACACCACAGACCACACACCACACACCACACACCACACACCACACACCACACACCAC
>CALSBZ010045031.1:200444-234488 GCA_943591055.1 Gobionotothen gibberifrons | reverse complement strand
ACACACCACACACCACACACCACACACCACACACCACACACCACACAGTACCAGCAGAGTCACATCAGTTGCCTGGCCGGATCATGAGTCCTGCGTGTGGCTTTTATGCAGAACAACAACTTTAGTTTGGGGCTCACAGGCCTCTCTGGTTGACGTACTTTGAGGTGATTTTCAAGAGTTCCTTCATTCCTTTTTAGGAACTAACATTGTTTTGTTCACCGTCACAGTGACTCACACAAACACAGTGTGTCCCTAAAGGCAAACACAAAACATCTGCTAAGCTGATCCTCTTGGGTTTTGAAGAACTGTGTGAAGCTAAGGACACTCAGTGTCTTCAATTCATGTTAATGTGGGAATAACAGAGTACAAAAGTGAAAGTGCAAACGTTTTTCTTTAAAATGAAACGTCCCTGAAACCTTTTTGTGTTAATGTGGGATGGAAAATTCAAGTACGCAAGTAGTACAAGTAGTAATATATCAAGAATAAAATACAGTATTAAAATACTACTTTGATGCAAGGTTTAAGCATCAGAATATAATTAAAAGTAAAAGTCCAGATACTGAACCCATTTAAGAATAATTCATGTTATATTTTGGGATAATATTTAGTGATCTATAAATGTATTAATCACAATTTTTGTAACAATATATTCGGCTGGCTATAGTTCTGAATTTCATCATGGAAACAATAAAATGCTTCTTAGCTTAAAAAAAAGAAAGAAATTAAATGATGTTAAATAATGATGATAGATTATTGTAATAACTTAAATGATATATGAATTGATACATTATATTATAATGTGTCCTATTAGTATGTATCTGAATGTTTAAAGTCACTAACAAAACATGTTGCAGAATACAAGGTCAAATAATGTTATTAGTACAAAATATTACAAAAAGGTAAAAAGTAAAGAACCTCAAAGGAGTACTTTGAGCAGTACGGTACTGAGTACATGGCAGTAACTGTCCAGCACTGTAAACAGATGGCTAGAAACTGTGTTCAGACTGATGATTGACAGCTCCACCTGTCTCACTGTGCCCCCCCCCCCCTGCAGAGCTGAACCTGGGCGCTTGGATCGGTATAATCTTCATCCTGCTCACAGTCTTCTTCTTCATCATCGTCGCAGTGACCGTCCTCTGCTGCAGACGCTGCCGACAGAGAAACTCAACTCAGTCATCCAGACCTGTTTAGTGTGTGTGTGTGTGTGTGAGTGTGTGTGTGTGTGTCTGTGTGTGTGTGTGTGTGTGTGTGTGTGTGTGTGTGAGTGTGTGTGTGTGTGTGTGTGTGTGTGTTTCTGTGTGTGTGTTTCTGTGTGTGTCTCTATGTGTGGATGTGTGTTTAGGGAGCTGGACTCTCCCCTTTTCTCTTTGTAAACACTGTATTTGTCATTATTTTCTTATTGTATTTCACATTAGTGTTAATGTTAGTTGTGCTCCTTGTTCTAACACCTCTATGTGTTTAATATCTGAATTGTAAACCTGTTCACATTTATCAACTGTTGAAATAAGTACTCAAATATTTTACTTTAGTAAAAGTAGTAAAAGTGTAGTCTATTTTTTTAATAGGAGAAGTCCTGCATTCAAAACTCGACTAAAAGTACAAAATATGATGAAAGTACCAACACTAAAAGTACTTATCATGAAGAATGATCTATTCTCAGAATAACATATATTATATATATTTATATATTATTGGTTACACATCTGTACATTATTTTATTAGTTGACTTATATTTGTATTACTGACATAAGCCTGCAGAATAATTACAGTAACTAAACTGAACAATGTAAAGGAACAAAAAGTACAATAATTGGCTCAAAACTTTAGTGTAGTAGAAAAGCATGTACGGCATAGTATAAAGCATCATACAAAGGAAATAAAAGTTGAAGTTTAGGTCAAATTGTATAAAACTGTGAACCACCAGTGCATTAATCCCATGTGTTTAAATGTGGTCCAAAAATCACCAGGAGATGAACAATCATGGACAATTTAGTTTTTATTTTATTATTTATATAAATATCATATTCTTACCACAGCTACATTCCAAACAGGAAGAACTGGCGTTAGATTAAACATGCGATGTGTCTTCCTGTTACACTGTATTAGTGCAGACTCAATGTGTAACATTCTCTCACACATATACCCTCTAATTCCTTTTTTTAACCTCTCATGTAAATCCTGTTTCCCTCACACTGTTTCTTCTAAACACAATTGTATTATTATTTGTGTATTATTATCTTTCCTTCATGTCCTGTCATTTAGTGGTTACTTTCATTTGGTCCTGACAGAACATGAAGTGTTTAGTGACCCCTAGTGGCTGCCCCATGACACTGCAGCAACATGGGCAAACTCATCTCTAAATCCAGATTCAGCTAATATTTTAAAAAAAAGCTGGTTTATGGAATCATTCAAAATCAATGATTATTTGTATGTGTCACAAGAGTACCTTTTGTTGATCAAAAGGATTCAAGCAATAAAACATTCGCAAACAAATACAATTTTCTCCAGATCCTATTATTACTAAAACCATTTTGCTTGATTTGAACATTGTTTTTTGTATTGTGGGGCTTGGATAGAAAGTTAGCATGTATCCGACCGAGCTAAAGTAAGATATGTTGCTTTTAGTGGCAAACAGTAATCAGAATGACCTTTTATGACCCAACAACTAAACTCTCCTCAGCAGCATGAGCTGTTTTCAGAGAGAAGAACTACAACAACCCACCTCAGACTGCCTGCTCAGCAGCAAACGGCAGACACACAGTTAGCTGCTGAACAAACCAAATGAAGGAATTGAATGGAATCCACATGCAATCGTCACAAATGTTCACAGCAGCGCACACATGAGGACATTTATACTCTGAATTGAACCCATCCCAGTATTAGGAGCAGAGGGTACTCTGTACAGGGGCAGTGTGGGGGTCTGGTGCCTTGCTAAAGTACGCACCTTGGTAGTTCAACATAGATGAAGTGGCACCTCTCAAAGTACCAGTACACGCTCTGTTGGTCCGATCCAGGACTAGAACCAGCCCTGATCCAAAGCCAAGCCGGACTGAACTGCTGGGCTGGTAAAGCATTATGAAACTTCACTTCTTTGGTGTTCTTCCTGTAGCACCTTGGGATTGCTGCAATGCAAGGTGCTTTATAAATCGAATGTATTATTATTATTATTAGTATAACGGATGCAGGTGGATTCAATCCGCCTGCATGTGACATAGCAGAGACAAGTGTGAATGGCTTGTTGAATCCCCTGTTCTCTGATAGAAGCCCCCCAAAACAGTGCGTGGGCATGGGCGCGGGAAGGGGGGTGCTGAGGGCGCTGCAGCACCCCCTAGCGGCAGGCAGGGGGAGCGGAGCTCCCCTGTCTGAATTATTTGACGGTTATTGCTGCTCCCGCTGTGCATAATCTGTGTAATATAATACATTAACCGTGCTTTACGTGAACCTCATCATGACACTAGATAGGACGGCAGTACTGTAATTTCCCATGTTCAGTGAATGCAACAGAGGCAAGATACCAGACCCAATCAGAGAGTTGCAAAAGTGTGCTTGTGTCATTCAAGCTCGGCGCTGTGTGTGTGGAAATAGCGCATTTAGTGTGTGTGTGTGTGTGTGTGTGTGTGTGTGTGTGTGTCCGAGACCAGTGCCAGCAGGGACGTGTTGTTAGCATCTGGTTAGCTAACTGCGCTAACGGACATAAGGAGCTGTTTGTTCCACAACAAGCTGGAGGAGAGTCCTCTCCTCTGACTGAGAGGCTCAGGTGAGCTAAAGGACTCTCTGACTGTTTAGATAGTTAACTTTAGTCTAAGTTATCTCAGTGGGTCTCAAACGGTTTGGTTACAAATTATTCAAAAGATTATTTCCGCGGCACACCTTCATATGATCATTATCGTTATAAAAAAGAGAAGGGAATAAAGGAAAAACAGTTATGAAATACTATATGGCAGTAAAACAAGAATACAGTTTGAAAGGGGAGTGATTTGTAAAAATATCTATAAAGAAAAAGAATATCTGATTACAGTTGTGTTTCATATGGATGTTGAGAGATGTATCCATAGATCTCTTCATGTTGCTCTCAAAGTGCACCAGATTGATGCTTTTACTTCAATATTTTAAAAAAATCTTCCCGGGAGCTGATTATCGAGCCTTCATTGTAACGGCCCCTACACACGGCCGCTGGCGTTATCGCTTGCCGGCGGGCATGTCTGAAGCTCGACCAACAACCAATCACATGAATCTCACGCCCCTGACACACAAGCACGCGGTTTGATTGGCTAGAGCTTGTACTGGCTTATGATTCGATTGGCTGGCGCCTCCATCGAGGCGTCAAAAGTAGAACATTGCTCTACTTTTGCAGCGAGCATCGCGGGAGAAACTACGCGTCGCTCCCAGAATGCAGTTCGGCGACTCGTGACGTCACCCCATTCAAAGTGAATGGGCAGAAGCGCTGAAGCGTCAACGCCAACGTCCGTGTGTAGGGGCCGTAACAGTCGCGGGTGTACTGTGGGTTTGCGTGTGGGGAGTGTTGCAGTAGAACATTCCACTATAGCGCCCCTGGTGCTCGCGCTTTTGTGCGTGCTCTATAGTGCCCGTAATAGTGTTCACTGGAGTCCAGCACCTCAGCACCCCCACTCAAAATACCTTCCCGCGCCTCTGTGCGTGGGGGTTGTCTACTTTCATGTTCTGAGTTGGTACTCTGTCTAGATCCCCAAGTGAATGTGCACATGCACTGAGCAAGTGGGGTTTTTCATATCATTGTTCATAATGATATAAGAGAACATCAGCAGTCTCTTAAAGGCAAACCAGACTCCATGTTTTAATCATAGATGACTTTTATTTCTTCATTTTTCAAACACAGAACCTCACATTTAGACGGCAACACATACAACATCACACATAAATGTATTATCATATGAAGAAACCATGGCTCACCATGGCAGTACACACCAGTTCTTTTGAATATCATTTCACTCAACCATGGCTTTAAAGTGCATACATCATAGAAAACACACGCGCACTGCGAGGAGGATCAATGAAGGAAAACTTCAGAAGCACTTTATCTCTCAACAAGTTCACTGTTTGCAGTTCAATTGTGATCAGGTCTGTGACTACACCATGGAACATATTAAGCAGCCTGTACATAAATGAATACAAAAAAAGATAAATACAAAAATAAATAAATATGTCGGTAAGACCAAATCATTTAACATCCTTCTGAGTAAATAATAAAATAAGTTGCTAATTTGGTCATTTTTACAGTGCATGGAATAATGTGTTAATTGTGCTACATGTGCCTTTGTACAGAGATACATTTTAAACAATTTAAGAAACAGATATTATTTATTAAGTGTTTTAACGTTAGTGAGTGAAAGGTTGATATCATACTTCATGCGTTTAGGGAACTCAAGGCAGACAATCTGGAAATGTTCTGAAGAACAATTGAATTACATCATTGGATTCTGATGCAGTGAAAAGATGTTTTCACATATTTCTTACATATTTGGTCACCATCATCAACAGATATTGTTCAATACAATTGAAATAAAGCAGAAACAAGCAGAAAGTGCAAATCAATTAAAATGTCACATGGCCAGCTTTTAGCACCGTATGGCTCTAATAACGTTGATTATGTATTTATCAATGATATTGTTTGCAATCAAAGTATTCTAACATTGTGACTTTTGTACGTTGTCTAATAATGTGTTCCTGTTACAGCAGCACTGCCAGCAAAGTGCAGGGGATTGATAACCATAGACTGAAAACCTGAAACGTTGACTTTTATTAAATGAAGCTCAGCGCATGTTCTTTCAGCAAGACTGGGTGTGTATATACACTCACTCCGCAGCTGCTTATAATCAGCTCATCAGGCGTTCTCTTTAACCTATTACATTTCACCTCAATCTCCAGCAGCCAATCACCGTGCTGCAGCCAAACTTTAAAATGGTTCTCCTCTCTCCTGCAGTCAGCTGTGATTTCAGGTGTTCATGCTGCCGACCACCTCCTCCCCATCCACCTCCTCTCATCATGTCCAGTGCCAGGAGAGCTAATCCAAAGACCTCATCACTCCTCCTCTTCATCCCATCTCCTCATCAAATCCAGATCCTCAGCATCACCACCAGTGTCTAGACCCCGGGGGGTTCCCTATATGCTCACAGCTGCATTTCTCCCTTTAGATATACGATTTCAGGATCGGGGTCTAACCGCCAAAGACTTAACATTTATCATATGGCATGTGTCAATAAATGTTCTTTAAACAAAATGAAGTCTCTCCTGATTGAAATGTATTATGTCAACACATTTCACATAACTGTAGGTTAGTTGAAAGCAATAATATTTTTTATTTTAACTTCATATTTTAGCTTTCAACTAATCTTATACAGTTATGTGATATTTCTATTTTATACATTTAATTAAAGTCAACGTTCCAGTTTTTTCAGTGTAGTGACTACTGTATGAAACATTTTCAACAACACTTGGCAGGAGAGCTAAGGACATCAATAACTGGCCTTCAGGTTAACTTTGACTGTTGTAGACTCTTTTCTCTTGGTGTAAAGCCATCATAATGTCAGATTGAGGCCTCTCGCTAAAACAACCGTTCATTAATTTGCATTGTCTTCTTGACTGCACACATTAACAGAGAGTCAAACATCACAGAATGTTGCTTTCACATGGTTCACAGTGTTGTCATGCAATCATGGCAAAGTAGTTATGAGGTAGGCGTGAACTGAAATCTAATATGAACTGAAAGGTTCCTTCAGAGCCTGCTAGGTTTGTTCCAGTGTGAGGGGACTGTCATCTGGGATATATATTCCTCATGTGCATAGGACACACCAATATTCACATTTTTCATTTTATACACGGATAATTCTATATACTTACAGTTTCATCATATTTGTATGAACTGGTTACATGGTATATTGAATGTACAAAGCTTTGCAGCCCAGAGAGTAACATGTATTGGTTGGACAGTATTTGCAGAGCTTTGGTGAGCTTCACTGTCCAGCTGCACCCTTGAGCAGCACACGCAGTGAGAGACTAGCTAGTGGACAGAGTGGAGTGTTTAACGGCTACAGAGACGGATACTTCCCTCAGGAGTTGACCAGGCAGAGCTAAAAGAGACTGAATATTGGTCCTTCATCAGGTGACGCAAATGTTTGCTAACAAGTTCACCAAGTTAACTTAAAGGCAAGGATTTGCTAATGTTGTATTCACAGCTTGTTTCTGCTGCCCCCATGTGGCGAACAACACTTATTGCAGGTTTGACAAAGGTATAATGGGAGATGTTTGCCTTTTGATCCAACCAGCAGGACTGTGCTCACAGATAGCCTGGAGCTAATGCTAGTAGAGCAGTTAGGACTACATTAACCATAAAGCCCAATTCTATTTCTTATCACTCCCCCTCTCTGATGCCTTTGATTCGATAAGGGTAAGCATGTCGGAAGAGATTTCCTCACTGGCCGTTCAGACCTGGTGTTAGGACCTGGCTGTAAGAAACAGTTTGGAGTTGACCACAGCTAACGAAGCCCTCTTGTGTTCCGTGCTGTAAAGCGGTCAGCTGCTCGGCTCAGATCCACCTGGGGTCTGATCCCAGCTGCGTCCCAGTTCCATACTTCAGACTCTGAGCAGGTTCAGAGCATTCAGCAGGTTGACACTTCATTACAATGGTGTCAGCATGCTAACTAAATTGGCAAGACTTTTGTATGTGCCTTTGGTTTAAACTTTAATGCCACAATGCAATGCACAGAAACACGAAATGAGCTGCTCCCAACTGCAACAGGCCAGGAAACCAGGCAGCTTTATTGAACAAGTCTTGTGTTAGTGAATACTTTGAAACTGACTCATGTCATGTGGTACAGGAACGAGTCCTTTAACCCCCGAAATGAGTTAGCATTTGACCACTTCCTCGTCTCAAAGTCATGTTTTTTATTTGGCTGCTAACTTCACTGCACCAATCTGTAAAGCATATAGTATAGCCGAGTTGTTACTGTTTTTTAGGATAATATGCGTTCCAATATTACAGTGTAGAAATAAGCTTCAGTGCTCTCAAATATTTGTAGCAATTCTATCTTTTGGTAGATCTGCTGCCATATGTGCTGATGTTTACGTATGAATATTAAGCTAAATCAGATTGAGTAAACAGTGAACAAAGTGAAAAAAGAAACTTCAAAGTGTGTTGTGTTTGTGGGCACTCTGGCACAGTATGCGGCATCATAGCTTTTCACAGTTGTAAATAGTGAAGAAGATAAGTGGTGTGAAGTAGGGCTGCACGATTTTGGGAAATAATCTAATTGCGATTTTTCTGACAGATATTGCGATTCGATTTGCGTTATTTGTTTTTAAGCGACCCAACGGAGGTTTATTCTAAAATGCGGCCATATCTCCGGCTAGGAAGGTCGTATCAACGTGCTCCCGTCTCTAGCACCCCCGCAGCCCGAGCTACGAGTGAAAGAACTAAACTTACATGAAACTTCCGTTGGGTTGCTTTAAAGTCAAGCTTCAGTTTAAGATTCACCCTGTAATAGAAACATGTGATGGAGCATTACTAACCTGACTCAGATGGTTTGTTCCACCAAGCCATCTAGGAAAGCTCCATTGGAAGCCATTTGGAAAAGTATTTCAAAAACACTTGGCAGGTGATTGGATCAATCTGTCTATCACCTTCTATCATGGGCCACTTCTGATTGGTTAACAATGACTGGTACATGTGGAGCACAGCACTTCTGATTGGTGTGGATGACTGACACGCAAGAAAAAAAAGAAAAAAAAAGTTAAATTAAAAAATCGCAGGCTTTGCGATTTGATAATTGCATCATTTAAAATCGCGATTTCGTTTTAAAATCGATGAATCGTTCAGCCCTAGTGTGAAGACACCAGTGGCAGCTCATAAAGAGATGAATCCTATTTAACGTGTTTGTGGCTGTTTTGTTTCCTTTACTGGAATTGGCAGTAGTTATCGAAGTTGCACTTACGTCAGTCAGCTCATACTTTATGTAAAGGCATGGACAGATACAAACATCTATTCCTTGTATAATAACAACCAGGATGTTGCACAGCTGACATTAGTGCATATTTTTTGCTTTGTATTGGTTTATCATATGGAACTGGGACACTGATGCAAAGGCCATTTAACTCATTGGTCGTCCATTTGTTTTGGAGTGCATTATTATAATGTCCACTTATGACTTTTAGTGGATAAAATGCTTAAAGAGTAATTCAACATCATTAGAATTTTTTTTTTTTTGCTGACCTCCATTGTTGTCACTGCACCTCTTTGGGCAGTGGTGTGCAGGTGTTCTCCTCGTCATGATGCTGTGACATTGGGAGTGATACAGGTGAAACACAGCACACTTCTGACACATGATGGGGGGGGGGGGTAAGACCCTCATCTCCCGCAGATGAAAGCGAGTCTCCCGGTAATCCGCAGTGGGAAATGAAATGCCGTATCATGCGAGGAAACACAGCTTAAGCCTGCAGTGAAGACACTCTTTAAGGAGCACCTAGTTACTGAAAACACTGTTACCATGGTGACGGTAGAGATATCCACTGTACAACCTGACTTTATACAGCTCTCATCCATCAAACCCTAAAACTACTGTTTGACTAGATAATCTGAAAACCACAATAGCTGAGTATATCATTTATTTACATTTGATCTCCTAAGTCCACTTACACATGCTCCAACACTCAAATAAAAAAGCTCAAATAAATATAGGATATTTTTTTTCACCTGGACTAATGTCGTTACCGGTAGGGGGGAGGGATGGGAAGCTGAACTACGAGGATCAGAGGACTACGGAGAGAGTTGGCAGCAGGTATTGTGAATAAATTACAGATCATTTCATTTTTTTATGAATGACTGCCAAATCAGCCATTTAGGGTAAATCCACTACAGAACAGTTTAAATAATTTCCTTTTTTTCATATTGTTCTTCTCAACCCTGACTTGTATAAACAGCCAATACACCTGATGGCATCAGTTTGTCCCATGGTAGTTGTAGTTTAACATCCTGCATACTTCTCATCTTCCCATTGTGACTCTAGAGTGTCCCCTTGAAGCATCAAAAGAAACTTGAATTATTGCAATGAATAACAGCAGAATGTTCTTTCCCTCCCATCTATGTAATCACCCCCCTTTTTCTCCACCCTCCCTTTGCCTCCATGGTGTGGCACGTCCTCTTACTTGTCTCCTCTTCCTCTCCATCTCTTGTGTTTGCGTGGTGCTCATGGGAACCTGTTGACGTGGTAACCCCCACATGCGTGATGGTTGCTGAGAGATCACTTCAGGTCGATGCCCTGATTCTGGGACTGAGCCTTCTCCTTGTGCTGAAACACACAAAAGACAAGGAACAGGATTATTATTTATATTGAATCTATTAGTATAGACATCTATGAATTCATGATAAGAATAAGGGCCCTATTTTTCTTTTTGGGTTCTCCCTGTAGTGTGCTATGTATGTAGGTTTCTGTGCATGTAAATGGTCTGTTAGGCCAGTGGTTCCCAAAGTGGGGGGGCACGGCCCCTGAGGGGACCCTGACAGTGTGACAAGGTGGAATTAATTGATATGAAACCATAAAATCATGCCAATGATCATTCAAAGGAAATTAATTCAGCATGATAAATCAACCCACTGTCGTCTATCTGTACCACTTGATTTCAAACTATGAAAGGTTCACTTTTCAAGGGTCAAACTTACCAACCACAAAAAAGTATTAGAAATAAAAGGGAATGGGGATAGAATTTGAATACACACAACCATCCAAAATGCAGAACCAAATACATGGGACCTTATCGAAGCATTATAATGAATACAATCTGGATGTTTCCTGACTCAGTTGAGGGTTGGGTTTGGGATACTATAGCTGCAATAACTAAAAAGTAGGGATGCACGATATTGGTTTTTTGAAACCGATACCGATACCGATAACTTCCTGCTTCTCAAGACCGATACCGATACCGATAACCGATAATAATATTATATATAAATATATTAAATGTACCTGTAGTTTTTGCACACCTGGTGGTAAAAAAAAGACTAGTAGTGAGCAAATGACATGAGCATTACTACTATGAACAAAACAAAGCCAAGAACAGTTTTGACTCTTCAAAGTGACCATATTTATTTTCCCAAATAAACATAATTGAGTCAATCAGTCAATGTTTGTAGTCTTTGTCCAGCCACTGCGCCGTCAGACCTAGCATGCTAACGGGGCTAACATCACTGGTCCATATGTCCGTGGTGAAACTTATGTCCCGTATATCGTTATCGATCAGAGTATGAAGGAGTGTGCATTGCATTTGTTAATACAAATAGCAAGCGAACTATCTAACTCTGAAACTTTGAAATAGTCCCATACTACCGACGACATGTTTGTTTACTGTCCTGGCTTCACGGCTGCACACCATTTACGTCACAGCCAGGCATGAGTTAGGGAGCGCTGGATTTGTGAAAAACTCCCCTCTTCCTATACCACTAATACCACAGTACTGGCAAAACGGGAGGAGCCGAGTGAAAAACAAGCGCCCCTCATCCCAATCCACCCACACCGCAGTATTTTTTTCTTTTTTTTACCCAAAAAATATATTGTATGTTATCGGTGCTATTAATACTGTTATCGGGTTTATCGGTATGACGTCATAATTCCTAATATCGGGCCGATAATTATCGGGCCGATAATTATCGTGCATCCCTACTAAAAAGTGAACTGACTCTGTGCTGAAGTTGCCGTTGTGTTTCTTTGGTGAGAGCTAGGTGGAAGTGCTACTGTAGAGTGCTGAGCTCAACATTCAAATTATTTCAACTTTGACCTCAGTTAGGTCCCAACTAGGGGAAGAGGAAAAGCAACATACACCAGTTGGAATTGGTAAAAATTACAAGCAGTTTATTAAATAACAGGATAACAAAATGGCAGACAAGCAGCCTGGAGCAAACAAAAGGGCGCAGATTTAAATGAGCAACCAAACAAAGGGAGGACTCTAAAAAGAGAGCCTAATCAAACACAAAGGAATAGATACTAATAAACAAAATAGCAACAAAACAACCCTCACTATTAAAGTGGAACAAACTAACTAAAGGAGACTGTAGGAAAACACAGCTAGCTAGAGGACAATAGTCAACGTCATTCGAAGCTACTCTAGGCACATCTAATCACAACAACACTAACTAAATACGGACCACTCGAGTTAACCACTGTTAACAGATTTGTATACAATCGAAGAGCAAGTAGCGAGAGGCGTCTGTTCACACAGCAGAGCCTCCCGACTGATAGTTGTCCACAGGCTTTGGAAGGTGTGCGCTGGGATTGGAGCGTGTCGAGAGTTGTACTCGCTACAGGGTGTACTTTGAGGGTTTGTGACTCTGCAGACCGTTTACATGCAGAACAAGCTACATAACACACAAGGGGACGGGTAAGAACCGGAAAAGCATGACATGGGCCCTTTAAGAACCGATAATCTGAAGATTACCCTGTGTGAGTTGCATTTGTGTGTTTTCCACTCACCCGTAGCGAGGGCCGAGGAGGCCTCACTGGTCTGAAGGGCCGTATCGGCTCTGCTACAGGGTTGGCCTGCCTTCTCTCCAGGGGGGCCAGGTCGTCTGCTACATCAGGACACCCAATGTATCCTCCAGCTCCAAACACTGAACCGAGGTCACCTTCCAGCAGGTTGGGGCCGCTGGGGGCGTTGAATGTAGCAAAGTTGTGGGGGGCAGAGGTGTTGTATGTTCTGTTGGTGGAGCAGATACTGGTGTTGCTGAGGTCCAGTCCCAGCAGGTCCTCTGAGGCCACATCGCTGTCTGAGCTGTTATTGGTAGGACTGACATCATGCTCTGGTTCCACAAAGTATTGGTTGTTGTTTGCTTCAGGGAGAACTTCCTTACCAAACAAGTCCAGCACCTCCTGGTTGTCATGGCTACCTAAATCTAGCAGTTCCTGATTTTCGTTGCTACCGAGATCCAGGAGTTCCTGGTTGGAATGGCTACCTGAAACTACAACTTCCTGATTTTCTTTGCTACCAAAATCCACTAAATCGTGGTTGCCGTGGCGATCTAAATCCAGCACTTCCTTATTTTCAGGAAGGGAGAAATCCAGCAGTTCCTGATTACCATGGCTACAAGGTTCCAGCACTTGTTGGTTATCATAGTTGCAAGGCTCAAGTAGTTCCTCCTCCGTGGTATTGCAATAGGGATCCACCACCTCCTGGTTGTCATGACTACAGATATCTAGGAGTTGCTGGTTTTCATTGCTAACCAACCCGGCGTTGTCCAGCCCAGAAGCTTCCAGTTCTTCAAGGTTTCCATTGTTAAACAAATCCAGCAGCTCCTGGTCATTGTGGCGACAATGTTCAAGCACTTCTTGGTTTTCAGGTTCAAGTACTTCTTGGTTGCTATAGTTACAGAGTTCTACCTGTTCTGTGTCGTCATAGTTGCAAAGATCCATTGCCTCCTGGGTATCATGGCCAGAGAGGTCCAGGACCTCTTGGTTCTCTTCCTCAGGGCTGAGCTTGAAGCCATAAGGGTCAGAGTCCCGCACCATTTGGGAGGAAGTGATGTCAAACTCATACTGATCCATGGTCAGTTGGTCTGGTTGACTAGAGGAGGGCTCAGGGTCAAAGATCAGGTCGTTTTCAGTGGGTTCTGGGCTGAGTTCAGCCTCATCAGGGTCCAGGAGGGTGTGACTGGAATGCTCTGGACTGAGTTTGAAGCCGTACGGGTCGAAGGAAGACTGACTGGTCGGTTCGTAGTTTAAATCGAAGCTGAGCTCTCGGTTCTGATCAGAGTCTGGCAGATTGAAAAGGTTATCGGAGTCTTGGGAGTTTTGGGGAGTAGCACGTTTTTGGGGTTCCTCTTCCATGTCGCCAACACATGCTGTGAGTTGTTCTGCGAGCTGAGGAACAGCCGGAGCTGAACCAGGACTCAGACCTAGAGAAGAAAACATTAAGCTGTCAAGGCTAGGACATGAGAAACATTTGAAATGTATTTAAAGAGGACCAAATATCACATAGTAGTTCATGTAGAGGCCAGGAGAGGATACAACGGTGCTGCACAGAGCTGCTTCAGAGACGGGAGCCCACAGGAACCAAGCTGTTTGTTCATCATACTTAATACTTGTATTCATATTATTTAAGCAACTCATTTATATATAATATAAAATAATAGATCTCACTTTTTATTTAATCGTAAAGGATCAGCTGATTCTATACCTCAGTTTCGTTCTTCTTTTAGTTACTTAAAAGAAGAAGTACTTTAGCAGTGGTGAAAAAGTATTCAGGTTATTTACTTGATTAAAATGACTAACACCACACTGTACAAATACTCAGTGTTTTTACAGAAAAAGTATTAACGTTTGATTAGGAACATTTACATAAAGTATAAGAAGTAAAGTACTCATCTTAAAAAAAAAAGTTTTTAAAGAACGAGCAGCAAACATCCACATTTAAGAAGCTGGAACTGTGAAATATTTTTGAACTAACAATTTGCTGTCAATTCATTTTCAGTTAACCCACCTATTGTTTTAGTTACTTAAATATAAAGTTTGATGTTTTAATAGCAATTATGCATATTTTAAAAGTGTTTTGTGTTTGTTTATTGTGTGTCAACATCTGACTTTTAAAAGTAACCAGATATTAAATCTCTCAAATGAATGTAGTGGAGTTAAAATCAAAACAATTGCTTGCTTGTAATGTAGTAGATGTATGAAATAGTACCCAATGAAAATACTTGGCTACAAGTATCTCAAATGTGTACTTAAATACAGTGAGTAAATATACTTAGTAACTTTCCACCATTGCCCTTACACATTAATACGTAGGAAAGCAAGATGCATGTGTTGTAATTTAAAACACTTAAGTATAACAAATATATACGATAGAAAAATAATAATAATTTCATTTTTTATAGCGCCTTTCAAGAGACCCGAGGACGGAAGAACATAGTATAAAAATGAGTATAACATTTGAAAAGTGTGTATGTGTGTGTGTAAAATGACCTTGTTCCAGTCCTGCTGTGGTCTTGGTGGCAGCCTCTTCAGGTGGATATCCCAGACTCAGTTCTTCTATGTCAGAGGGGGGGGGAGACGGCGCCCAGGTCCAGCTCATACCCATTGGGGTCTGATTCTATGGAGTACTGCCCCTGGGACCTCCAGCCCTGGATCGGCAGCGGCCCCAGCTCCTCAGAGGAGCTCTGGATGGGTTTGAACCCCAGAGGATGGTCTCCCTGGGCGATGGCGTCCAGGTCCTCTTGACTGTAGCTAATCTCGATGTCGCTGTCTTCGTTGGGGAACTCAGACTCGAAGCACTGAGTTCCTGTCGAGGCTTTGGTTTCAGCGCAGGACAGACTAGTGTCGGCCTCATCCCCAATATTTCCCGCCCCATCATCGACCTGCCCCTCTGGAAACAGAACATCTGCTGCGAAGGGGTCGCTGCCTTTGAAAGGGTCTGAAGCAAATCCACCTGGCAAACAGAGGATTCAGAACAACTCAGTGACATGGCACAATGCTTTCATCATTTAGATCATATTGAAAACAAAGAGAAAAGCTGAACCAGGCCCCATGATACAAGCACTCTCAACAACAGTAGCTGTACCAGTAAGAGTTGTGTCAGCAGCAGATAGAAACCCTGAAACCAGAAGCAGTGGTACATGAGTCAAATCAAATCAAATGCTAAGCATTCGCGGCAAGATGTGTTGTATTTGAGCATTCATTATGAACAATGATATGCATATGTTGAGGTCATTTGAACAGGATTGTTGGTCAAATCAATAACAATGCATATTGCACAGTAAACAGTATTTGCCCCTTAATTGGAGTGGATTCAAAGTATGAAGGACAAGCACTTCAACATTTTACTTGAGTTTAATATTTGAGTGAACCCCACTTTCCAAAAGCATTTTGAATCCTACGATTGAGTTTACACTAGATTTGTGTTTGTACATATAACCACAATGAAGCATTGTATCCATAATTATATAATAATTATATAATAATAATATAATCATATAATTATATAATTATATCATTTATATATTATATAATTATATAATTTCAGAGAGTTTCAAATACAAGTAAAGTCACAGTATATGGTAAGTAGAACACCTTAAAGTGAAATGAATGCAGTTAACTAGAGTATTATTACTTACCAGACGAGTCCGTTTTAGGGAACAGGTCTTCATTGAAGAGGTCATCTACAAATCAAGTCAGACATAAATTGTAAAATAATTTAATAAAAAAGAAAGATACATGGTGAGAAAAAACAGGACAAACCACGTTAACATTTGTTTAGCAGTTTACTAAGACTGCAACTGGCCCGAGTCCTCACCAGGGCACTTGTTAGAGTTATGAACAGTGGGACAACATTTCTTATCGATGAGAGTTTGAATTAGCCCCAATTCTAAATGTTATGTTTTTACTTTGTAAAAAGTCATCTATAGTAGTTATTGGAATACAAATGTGAATAATTAGAAAATGAATGATTGTTTTTTTATTTGAATATTGAATTGATGTGTTTTTTTCCATACATTAATTTATTATAAGCGGCTTAAAGCTAAATGTATGTCATATAGTATACTTTACTGCCCACTGGATGCTAACAGCTATGTCATACATATGTTATTTACAATGTAGCATCATCATCATCACAGAATTCAGCATGGGCTTATCTCATATGTCTGGTCTGGTTGGAAAGTGGTAATTCAATGAACTAGACCTCAAAAGTGCAACCTGTTCTGTGACAGATATTTGTCCAAAAGAAAGCGTCATGTTGTTACGCAGTGATTCAGCGAGAAGCCCTATCAGCCTGACAGTGATACATACGCTCACTCTGGCAGTGGGCGAAGGGGTCTGCTTGGTAGAAGTCCAGCTGGTTGACAGTGGCCTCCTCCTTCTCTCTCTCTTTCTCCCCTTCAGGGTTGAACACCCCGTCCTCTGGTTCGTCCTCTATGTCGGACCTGTCCATCTGAGAAACATGACAAACACACCGTTTGACATCATTAGACTGGAGACAGTGTGTTCATACATTTAAATCATTACTAACTGCGTAACAATTCAAATAAGCATGTATGATTTCAGCCTGCAACATGTTGGCATACACTCTGCAACTACAAATATTTCATATATTTGTGCTTTACCACAGCTGTATCTTTCACGTGTTGATTTGATGACGTGTTTAGTGGTAAAGTTGCTACCTTTGGGGAGCTGGTCCCACTGTCGTCTGCTTCTTCTCTGGTATCTGCCAGGTTATTGCAGAAAGACGAGCCACTGGCCCTCTGCACACAGACAGAGAAAGAGAACAATGCTCATTCACAGACAATAAAATGCATGTACTTTGCGATAAAGGTAATCACAGCTATCCACTAGGGCTGTCCCCAATACCATTTTTCGGGCTCCGGATATTCGGCAGAAATCAGCCGCGAATATTCGAATAAATCGGCCTGCACAGGGGGGGCGGGGCGTAGTAATCAGCAGCGAACCGCTTCAACACGTGTATTTCGGTTTATTCACGGCATTCATTTTGTTATTCTACAGTATTGTTGTTTTATAGTTATTTGTTAATGTATATAACCCACTTTGTGTTCTTTGAAATTGAAAAGGATATTGCATTGTGTTTGTTCTATTTGGCAGCCGAAAAAAACCAAAAACATCCGAATAACGAAATCGAAACCCGAATAGTACTCCAACGAGCGAATATTCGGATATTCGGGTACAGCCCTATTATCCACCATTACAAATAGCAGATCTCATGCTTTAAAACACATTATGGTTAAAGTCTACATATTTATTTATACGTTATTAGAATATGCATTGATTTGATTCCACTGGACAGTACTTCATTTTACATTTGATTTTATTTGATGTTACTCTATTTACAACAACTATGTTGCATGTTGGAGGACTCACTAGCCAAAGTACAGTGTGGGTGCATCATCACTGTGATTTACCATGATGAGGTCAGCATAGGCAGGCAGTGATTGGCTCCTTCCCCAAGGCCTCATGGGCAGTGGGTCGTCCTCCGTGGTGTCTGCAGGGGAGGTGGACTCCTCCAGCTGGCTCTCTGGAGTCATGGCACTGCCTGACAGAGAGCACAGCGTGTGCTCCTCCTGAGGGGACAGACGGGTATGGGACATGAGGAAACGGTGAGAGACAAACGAACCAACAAAGTAGGAGAATAGGACACGGTCAAGAGCCTCGGTGTCACCCTGGACAGCACATCTCCAGACTCCATCCCTGTCCGAATCCAGCACATCTTGTTCAACACGTTAGGGTTAGGGTTACCTCCGAAACTCAGCTGTTCAGACCAGCCTACTCCGGTTTGTTCATCAATGCTACTTCCTGTCCCCCATACATAACTGCTTTTAAAGTATGTCTCTTTTTCTGTCCTCCCTGTTATTCTATATTTTGCTGTGTTTACTTGTTAAGTGTTTATTGTATCCATCGGAGCTGTCCTTGGGTGCTATGAAAGGCCCCTCCAATTAAAAGATATTATTAAATCAAACAGTTTATTCATCTCTAATGTCCCTAGTAGAGATATCTTTATTGGGGGGCAAAACAGATAGATTTCTTATTCAAAAAGCATGTCATTAGTTGGATTTTTATTTTTGCTTGACTGCTCTAGAAGATATATGCATTAAGATCCTTTCAGAACAAAGCTATGTAGTTTTGGAATTTATTTGGACACAATTGCCTTTAAGGAGGAGACAGAGGGGGAGACAGAGGGGGAGACAGAGGAGGAGACAGAGGAGGAGACAGAGGGGGAGACAGAGGAGGAGACAGAGGAGGAGACAGAGGGGAGACAGAGGAGAGACAGAGGGGGAGACAGAGGAGGAGACAGAGGGGAGACAGAGGAGAGACAGAGGGGAGACAGAGGGGGAGACAGAGGGGGAGACAGAGGAGAGACAGAGGGGGAGACAGAGGGGAGACAGAGGAGAGACAGAGGGGGAGACAGAGGAGGAGACAGAGGGGAGACAGAGGAGGAGACAGAGGGGGAGACAGAGGGGGAGACAGAGGGGAGACGGAGGAGGAGACAGAGGAGGAGACAGAGGGGGAGACAGAGGGGGAGACAGAGGAGGAGACAGAGGAGGAGACAGAGGAGGAGACAGAGGAGGAGACAGGAGTCATAGGTCCCCTGGTTGAATCAAAGCGTTAGAGTGGGGAAGAAGCCCCGGTATATGACCCGCTCGCTCAACCATCAGAGAGAGTTCCATAGCCCTCTTTAATATTTCATATTTATAGCATATAGCATATTTCTGATCTTAGCGACCTCGCGAAGTTTGAACACAAGCCAGCATTCACCCCTAACACACTCATTCATCCAGAGCAGAGGTGTAAAGTCACTTAGTAGATTTACTCAAGTGCTGTACTTAAGTACACATTTGAGGTATTTGTACTTTATATGAGTATCTACATGTTCTGCTACTTTGTACTTCTACCACAATACAATTCAGAGGTAAATCCTGTACTTGTACTCTATTAACTACCTTTAGTTACTTTACAGATGTGGATGAATGATGTGAAATCTAACCAAGTGTTAAATCAGACTTTAGTTCCACCTGGAGTAAATCCACAAGCTACCCTGCAGTATACAAAGTCATTCAAACTAGCTGCACCTTTACCAGCTTTGAGAACACTTTCATGATCAATCATTATAAAACATATCATATCTATTATTCTGAAATGGACCAATCTGCGCAATGACTACTTTTACTGTCGCTACTTTCACTATATTTTGATGAGAATACTTTTCTACTTTCACTTGAGGAACATTTTGAATGCAGGACTTTGACTGTAACAGAGTATTCCTTACTTCTGCTTTAGGCTGCCATACAAGGTGCACCCGCTCATAAACATGAACATTGAAATGCCGTTGGGGACAATTAGGATTTGAACATCTTCCCCAAGGAGACATCTACTGTACAGGTCAACTGCAGGGGTTAGGGCTCTGGCTACTGCCATTCTGATTGGTGGACGTTCACTCTGCCTTCTCCAGCCATTCTGCACCTTCACAGTGTCACAGAGTCATTCACACAGGTGTAAAGATGCAGGCCCCCCGTACCTGCAGGATCTCTTCATAGGACTGCCTGATGGAGTCCTGCAAGGGGGTGTCCCTCTCTCCAGCCTCCTCCACCTTCCTCTTGGCCTGCTTCACCTCGTCTCTGAGCCTCTTCAGCCTCCACCTGACTCTGGCCAGCTCCCTCTCATACTCCTCCACCTGGCTCTCCTTCACCCCCTCCTCCGCCTGCAGGGACAGGATCTGCCAGGAACACACAGTGAGGATTAGTCTTTACCTGTCACATGCACTGAGCACGCTTCAGAGGATCAAACTGTACAGGGGAAATGCAATGTATACTGTTGTTTAGAATAATAAGATAAACAGAAAGGGCAGTCATGAGGAAGTTGATTGAGGGGGGGGGCTTATGGATGTACAGAGTTGAAGAGATGAGTCTTGAGGCGGGACTGGAACAGGGTGAGGGACTCAGACTCACGGGGGTCTTGGGGGAGGGAGTTCCAGAGCTTCGGGGCTGCCACAGAGAAGGCTCTGTCCCCAAAGCTCCGGAGTTTGGCCTTGGGGGTGGAAAGCAAACCGGCTGAGGTGGATCTGAGGGACCGGGGGGGATGGTAGAGGATGAGGTGGGGGGGGGGCAGATGGTTGAGGGCTTTGTAAGTGAGGACCAGGAGTTTGTAGTGGATGTGGTGAGAAACGGGAAGCCATACATGTTGGCTCCAGTGGGGATCTCCCCCAGTATTGAGTATGTAAGTTGCTTTGGATAAAAGCGTCTAACAAGTGACATGTCATGTAATGTAAAGTTTGAGCTGTGTGGTCCATAGCAGCCATGTGACCTGCTGAACCTCATCACAGTTCAATAGCTGCTGTGAGATATGTTCTGCAGTGAGAACTGTTGACCAGTTTGCCATGAAGCTAGCTACACTGCATATCGAATGTAAGAAAGCTATCGAGGAGTTACTGTATAGCCTTTAACTTCTTTTTAGCTTGCATCCTATGAATTAAAAAAAAGTATTGCTTACCGGATCATTGAAATGAGTACATAGAAATGTCATAATGAAGTCAAATAAGTAGGGCAAAAACAATTGCATACCTTGTTTTTGTCTTTTAAGGGTAACCCTTGCTTATTAGCCAATTATATTTAAACAATAACTATATTGACAATAAAGCAAGATTCTTTTTTAGCATCCAAATGTCCCACTTGTCCTGAACTACTCAGTAGCTCGACATAAGAGACTGTTCATTTTTAAAAATAAAATTCTAATACTAATTCGATATATAGTATTCAATCCCTCAAATAAGTGTTGTTTGTGCTCCACTTGGTTTAAAGTGTGAATTGGTTCTTTAAAAATATCCGAGATCAATGAGAAACCCCTTGTCAACACAAAAAGGTAGCTACACATCAGATATAACAGCTGGTATATACACACATCTTGATGTATCTAAGAGGTCCTCATGTATTGTACCTTCTGACTCTCTTCATAGCACATCTGCCGTGTTGCCTTCACTTGCTGCACCAGCTTGTCTTTGTGTGTCTCTAGGTTCCCCAGAGTCTCCTCCAGCTCCTTGCGGTCCGACTGCTGCTCCTGAAGCTCCAGGTGCTCCACTGTCACTGCATTCTCCAGCTCCTGCACACACACACACACACACACACACACACACACACACACACACACAGACATAAACACACATACAACCATGCACACACACAACCACATACACACACACACAGACAGACACACACACACAACCACGCACACACACACACACACACATAAACACACATACAACCATGCACACACACAACCACATACACACACACACACACAGACAGACACACACACACACACAACCACGCACACACACAAACACACACACGCAAACACACAGAGGATTTATTACAGTGATTCAAACTTAAATATGGACTGATTAAACATGCATGTAGATGTACACACACACACACACACACACACACACACACACACACACAGGCGCAGTTCTTATCAGCCCATTGGATGGACGTTATCAGCCTTATGAATATGCCCTCAAGGTCAAATCACAAATCATGTTTCAAAACACAACATTTAAAAAAAAAAAATGAAACACGCATTCAAAAAACACTAATACCGTCCTGAAGAACATTTCAAAATCTCACAAAACACAGAGCAACAATATACACAACAATATCAAAGCGGAGGTATATGTTTTGGACATGGTCAGTCCAAACAAATGAAAGTCTTCTTCTTTTGAGTATATGCTTCTGATCAGTGTAGCAGTAGATCTTGGCTCATGATCGACCTCATCCTTAGTATCAAAGTGGTCCAGGGCTTGGTGTTCATAGTGCAGTGGGACGGACTCACTTTCATGGAAAAAGATATGGCCTATAAAAAGCTAATATCCTTTTTTAGCATACATGTTTTGATAGTACTACCGCTCAGCATGTCTCATCAATATTGTTTTCTATATCTGTTATATATCTGCACTGTTATTTCTGTCTGCCTATGGACAAGGAAACTACATACATTTTCATTCTCTTTTTTTATTCTCTAAAGCATCATGTTTAGTAGTAACACTGACATGCCGCACGAATGCATTTCGGAGCATATTCTTGTATTTAAACGTAATATTATTGCTTTTAACTAACCCAATACAGTTATGTGAAATCGGTTGACATAATACATTTAATTAAAAGACAACGTTTCAGTTCTTTCAGTGTGGCTTGGGTTCAAAGACATATATATCCTAAAATATATATAAATCCTTAATATCATTTCTACATATTTTGACATCTACACCATATCAACTGAAAGACATTTAAAGTGGATCTTTGCACCTGGCCTCTGTTCTTTAGGTCATTACAGGTGAGAAATGATAACTGGTCAATTGATCATTGGCATGATATTACATTGAAATGAAATCAATCAACCAACCAGAAGGTCCCTGGGTCCAGCAGCAACCCAGACCTGCACAGAGCAGTGTGTGCACAGCTTCATACAGCCTGTTTAACAGCATCATGACATCACATGAGAGCATCATGGGAAATGCAGTGATGGAGGAATCCCAAACTGGAGGCACCATAAATACACACACGCACACACACACACACACACCTACCTGTCCTCTGTGTCCTGTCTACATCATGGTTATTAACACATTATGAGAGACCAACACAGAACACACTCACACGGATGTATTACACACACAATCATGCACACACCAGAGCCAGGTGCTGCGGTCTTCTTACTCTGATCTCCGTTGCCTTGGCGAGGACCCTCTCGTCCGACTCCACCACGTCGGTGTCCCTGGGAGAGGACCAGCAGAGGAGACAGGAGTGTTTAAGGAGGGAGGAGAGGGAGCAGTCGTTCTTCCAGTCTGCCTTCCCTCCATCCTGCACTCCCTCCCATGATCCCTCTATTTTTTCCTGCTTCACTGCCTTCTCCTCCATTGCTGCCCTCGCTGGCTGTCGCTACACTGCAGAGGAGGCGGAGCTGCTCTGTGAACGTGTGTGCGTGTGTGTGTGTGTGTGTGTGTGTGTGTGTCCAGGGTGCACACAGGCAGAATGCACCAATGTGAGAGTTGAAAGGGAGAGGGGGATGAGTCAGAGTGAGAACACCGGAGTATGTCTATCCATCCATAGGAGAATGTATTTCCTCCCCCCTAGTCTCCTCCCTTCATATTTCTCCTCCTCCTTCCTTTCTCACCTCCTACCATCACGCGCCTCCTCTAGTCCTCACACATCTCCCTCCTCCTCCTCCCCCCTCCCCCCTCCCCCCTCCATCTCCATCACTGAACACTGCAGTATGCATCAGTCTCTCTCACACGCACACGCACACTCACACGCACACACACACACACACACGCACGCACACACGCACACACACACACACACACACACACACACACACACACACACACACACACACACACACACACACACACACACACACACACACACACACACACACACATACTGTAAACAGAGGCTGAGCCATTCATAAAAACATCAGAGCAGCAGTCTGTACAGGCAAATGTTTGAAACAATCAATATGAATTCACGGCATCATTATAATAACTAGTGGTGCACGATAATTATCGGCACGATAATTATCGGTCCGATATTAGGAATTATGACGTCATCCCGATAAACCCGATAAAAGTATTAATAAACCCGATAATATACAATATATTTTTTGGGTAAAAAAAAAGACAAAAATACTGCGGTGTGGGTGGATTGGGATGAGGGGCGCTTGTTTTTCACTCGGCTCCTCCCGTTTTGCCAGTACTGTGGTATTAGTGGTTTAGGAAGAGGGGAGTTTTTCACAAATCCAGCGCTCCCTAACTCATGCCTGGCTGTGACGTAAATGGTGTGCAGCCGTGAAGCTAGGACAGTAAACAAACATGTCGTCGGTAGTATGGGACTATTTCAAAGTTTCAGAGTTAGATAGTTCGCTTGCTATTTGTATTAACAAATGCAATGCAGAAGTTCCACGAGGAGGGAAAAAGGCAACGAGCTATAATACTTCCAACCTGATTAGTCACCTGAAACATCGCCATCGCTACGATGGTGTGTTAAAAACGTACGGAGACGCCTGCGCTGCTAAACTAGCGGCGAATCCAAAGCCAGCTGCAAAGGCACCGGGGCTTTTACCTATCGACGAGGCTTTTGAAAAAGGCAAGAAGTTTGCCAGAGACGACCCCAGGGCTAAAACGATCTCTAACTTAAATAAATATGGTCACTTTGAAGAGTCAAAACTGTTCTTGACTTTGTTTTGTTCATAGTAGTAATGCTCATGTCATTTGCTCACTACTAGTCTTTTTTTTACCACCAGGTGTGCAAAAACTACAGGTACATTTAATATATATATATATTATATTATTATCGGTTATCGGTATCGGTCTTGAGAAGCAGGAAGTTATCGGTATCGGTATCGGTTTCAAAAAACCAATATCGTGCATCCCTAATAATAAGATGATAAATGTAACACTTCTATCCTGTTTCAACAACACCCCTCATAAATGTATTATAAAAGGTTACGATTTGAAACATAATCATTATTTGTGAGTGTATACTTCATTGTTACAGTCTAATCTAATCAAATGTCATAAATGTAGTAATATTCAAATAAGATAATGGTTATACATTTTATTCATAGAGTGCTTTATCAGTCACTAACTATGTGGTATAGCTGCCAAGGAATGTAAAATATTTTTAAAAAAGCTGCATTCATTTAGGTATTTATTTTGTGCCAATTGATGCAGCTCGTTGTTACCGTTTAATTATGTTCTATGATGATACAAATAAATGCTTTCAGAAACATATTTTACTGTATTTTCCGTCAAGGAAATGACAAGGTTTGTGACCCTGTTGAAAACAATCAAACCAAAGCAATAAAAAAACCATACCTATATAAAACATGTCTGTGAAGTTTTTTTTTCAAAATACCAAACAGCCCCTGCATTTTAGCCATGCCTCATTTCGCTCTATTTGCTCTTTTCCAGCCCTGTTTTTGCAGGGGCTGATTCTGTGACGTAGCTTTAGTGCAAATGAGCTGCAGCTGACCACGCCCCCCTGCAGTCAGCTGCCAGAAGAGGGGGAGGAAAAGAGATCTCCGTCCTCCGTGTTTTATTCTTATATGATTATATAGAGTCATTATTCCTTTGTTTTAAAGCTCAATAAATAACAAAGAAGACCTTTGACCGGCACTTTTCTAATTTAGTTCGGAAGATTTAAACTTTAACGGACATGTTGACCGGCGGAAAGAAATCTAACTGAAACTCTGCTGCACGGTCCCATAGTCCCTTGGAAGAGGCGGAGACAGGGCCGCCCCTCCCTACAGGCCAATCACGCAGGCTGCATGGGGCCCCGCCATGCGCAGGGGGCCCCGCCCAGAGGGCCTCAGCTGCTGTGCGCAGTTCTCCGCGCACCCCCCGCTGACACGCGAGAGTGAGAGGTGACAAGGGGAGCACGTCTGTAACCCGGCACCGTTGCAATGAATCGACATCTGACCAATCACGGCTTTGATACGGCCACTAGTGCAGGTGAAGAGATGTCGGCGAAAAGACAGTTTCAGTCCGGCGCAAGCAAGAGGGGAAACAAAAAAACATGAAGAACATGAAGAAACTAGAGCATCACTCGAAGGTGGGTTATTGGATGAGTCAAATGTACAACTTGCGAATGTTGTATAAGTCAAATCGCCAATTGTCATATTAAAACATCAGCTGCAATTCACCACATGAAGAAGGCAGTCTCTGCAGAGCATACAGGCTAATGGAGATGCAGTTATTTCCAGCATTCTTTATTTAACATTCATTCAAGTATGTTATGCCTTTAACTGCTAATGTACAGGAGGGAGAGTGATAAACTGTCTGTCTAGTTCAAGTTTACAGCCTAAAAAACATGGAGCATTTTTTCCTCTTTTATTCATTTTTATGTCAATTTGCACATTTCATGGTGATGCTCAGCCCCTCCCCTTAACTCCTAACAGTCATCATGTCAACCACAACACAGAGAAATAGTGATAGAAATGTGTGTGTAGTTGTTGATACATTGCTGACAGAGGGATACATTTGGAATACAGATTTAAATTCAAAATCAGTTTTTGAGCATGTAATAAGCATGTTTTGTCTTGACTATATTACAACTATATTATAATAAAAGAATATAGTATTTATATTATTGAATTGATTATTATGATTATTATTATTAGTAGAAGTAGTTTATTTGCATTAATTATATTTTAATATTTTTGAGGCTAGTATTTGGCAGGAAATGCAGACGTATTCACCTGTAAACGCATACTGAGCGACATACATGCACATTTACCATTTACCATTTACCTCACTGTATAAAAAAGTAACTGTGTTGATAATAATAATAAACAGGAATTATATTTGCAAAGTAGCCTACTTTGTTTCCAAAAAAAATGTTTTCACTCCTGTCGGTTGGGGGGGGGGCCTCATCTCACAATGTCGCTTGGGGCCCCAAGTTGGCCAGGGGCGGCCCTGGGCAGAGAGGTGGGTGTTTGTCATCTGCTGGTGGACTAACCGGAAAGAATTATAGCGAGGGAGGGGTTGCATTGAATTACAGCAGCAGGAGCAAACGCTTGCCTCGGGGAGGGAGAAAAAGAGCCACAGCGGAGAATAAACAGAAGGGCAACCATGGCAACCATGTGCGGGAAGTCTTCTTCGCTGCTTTTGTGGCAGACTACAGCGCCACTTACAGGCCTGGCATATGGCCCAACCCCACATTCCCCTGATAGGTGGAGAGTTGCCCATATAGGCGGAGCACCCCTTTTCTGACGTCAGAACAATTCAAATCTGTATCAGTCTGTATCAGATCTGTTGCAGCCCCGTTTTTAGAGATCTGGGTATGGAGGAAAAGAGAGAGGGTTGTGTTTTCTGACACTTGGTGAGTTCCCTGACACACCGGGGACACATATTAAGGTATAAAAGACGTACAAAAGTGCATTTTGCATGATAGGTCACCTTTAAGTTACTGTAGCTAAAACAATGGACACTATATATAAGAAATACATTTAAATACTGTTTTATTAAATCTAATGCTTTTGACAGCAGGCACCTTGACTTGTAGGGTAACCCTAACCCTACCCAGGAATTGTATTTCTAAACAACGTAAGAAAAGACAGAAAATACTACATTTTTCAGACATGAGGTAATATAGTGAGATGTTGTTTAGCCGGTCTAAAATTCGACCCCACAAAGGAGTTTCATTTCCTGCTACATGGCCAAGACAAGCAGATGAATGTATTGAAGATACTTTTTCTTTTGAATGACTTATTGATAAAGCATCTCCTCTTTTCTGATCTAAAAGGTACAACTTGATTACACCTCATTGGGGTTTTATTACATCAATTCCTTCCATCTGAGTGTGAGCTTTGACAGTGTGAGCATTACTGCTGCAGCTCGTGTGTCACTATGATCTGAAGCCTGTCCGTGAGGGCTGCCACTAACCCAGTTACTGACAGGAAGCGAAGCACGGATCTCTTCATGTGGTCATTCATCCACGTAATGATGCTTCAGTTGTTAAGTATGTCGATTCTCTGCTCTTTTGAAAGAATACATGGATCTAAAATACTAAAATGGACTTAAGTACATTAGTTTGGAATACGCATGACTATTTGAAACAGGCATTTCATTTCACAAAGGTCTTCAGTTTGGTTAACTCAGCAGCTATCTGCTGATGCTGCGTCTGCCTCTGAATTTGAAGCCTTTTAAGGTGTGAGGCAATATGTTTAATGGTCCAGATTGCTATTGACCAGAGCACACTTTTGTCTGATAGGATGCAGAAGTGAGTGCTTATGCATAGGGCTGCACGATTTGGGGAAATAATCTAATTGGGATTTTTCTGACAGATATTGCGATTCGATTTGCGATATTTGTTTTTAAGCGACCCAACGGAAGTTTATTGTAAAATGCGGCCATATCTCCGGCTAGGAAGGTCGTATCAACGTGCTCCCGTCTCTAGCACCCCTGCAGCCCAAGCTACGAGTGAAAGAGCTAAACTTACATGAAACTTCCGTTGGGTTGCTTTTAGAGATGTCCCGATCCCGATCCACGGATCGGATCGGCCCCCGATACTGGGTTTTAAGGTGGATCGGGATCGGCAGATCCAATTAAATGTCATGGCCGATCCATATTTAATATTTCCCATGATTCCATTGTTACGTTGTTTGTCGTTGTTGTTCTATTGCATCAGCCGCCATTATCGAGTTGGAAAAGTGGAACGGACACATATCGTTAGCTAGTTAAAATGTCTGCAGTTTGGCATCATTTTAAAATAACTAGAAGTGAGTTGCCGACTGCGACATGCAAAGTCTGTGGTGTGGAAGTCTCACGAGGTGGTGCTAACAGGGTCTCCTACAACACCACAAACCTAATAAAACATCTTAAAAAGCACCACCCCGACGAACACGCCGCCTACTGTAAAGCGACAGCGTCTGCGACTGATGGACTCCATCAACAAACACTGCGGGACAGCTTGAAACGAAAGGATTTACTTCCTCGAGACTCCGAGAGATTTCGCAAGATTATATTCACAGCCTCCTCAGCCCTGTCATCGATTGTTTAATGTGGGGTTGTGTGTCTTTGGTTACCGTTAACTGTTGACCTCACTATCAGATCGCTGGATTTATCGCTAACGGCTACAGCAGTCAATGCATGGAAGCTAAGCTAAAGCTAACAGGCTAGCTGTCACTTCTGCCTGTTCTGCAGAAGACACCAGTGGTGGAATAAGTACATTTACTAAAAATGTTCTACTTATATTTTGGAAAATGTGAGGTTTTTGTACTGTACTGTACTATACTACCAGATCACAAGTAAATGTCCTGCATTCAAAATGTTACTCAAGTAAAAGTATTAACATTCAAAATATTATATTTTGAATGTTAATACTTTTGAGTTGTAAAGGGTACTTTATGTTGGATAGTAAAGTTTACCTGCAGAATATTCATACTATAGTTTCTAACTACTGGCAACTTGAACAACCAAAGTCCTATTTAACAGAATAAAGGGAACTGAAAGATCAGATTTTTTTAATTATTATTGCAAAAAAAATGCTCTTATTTGTGATAGTGAGAGAATAAAAGCTATTGAGCACAGCTTGGGTGCCTGTCTATTTCTTAATGTATACGAAATTAAATGCTGTTTGCCAACACAAAAAGTGATATCGGAAATCGGTATCGGAAAACCGATATCGGGAAATATCGGGATCGGATCGGAACATATATGAAAATATCGGAATCGGATCGGAAGCTAAAAAATGAGATCGGGACATCCCTAGTTGCTTTAAAGTCAAGCTTCAGTTTAAGATTCACCCTGTAATAGAAACATGTGATGGAGCATTACTAACCTGACTCAGATGCTTTGTTTCACCAAACCATCTAGGAAAGCTCCATTGGAAGCCATTTGGAAAAGTATTTCAAAAACACTTGGCAGGTGATTGGATCAATCTGTCTATCACCTACTATCATGGGCCACTTCTGATTGGTTAACAATGACTGGTACATGTGGAGCACAGCACTTCTGATTGGTGTGGATGACTGACACACAAGAACAAAATTATTGTTATTATTATTTATTTTTTTGCGATTTCATAATTGCATCATTTAAAATCGCGATTTCGATTTAAAATCGATTAATCGTTCAGTCCTACTTATGCAGGATTTGTTTGTATGTATTGCATTTGAAACATCCTTCTATATACAGATCACCTTAAGGTATTCTGTGGAGTGATTTATTGATATGTGTGCTTCATCCTTTTTAGTTCAATGAGATGACTATGTGTGAGGTACTCATTTGTAGTAAAACTGCAGAGTACTATCACACACATGCAGCTCTGCAGAGCTTTATTGCAGCTCTCATGGCACACTCACTAAACACTGCAATATCAACCATGTTGAAGCTGATGTGGACACAAACATGACTGAAATAAATGATGCTGTTTTGTGTCTGCTGGATGTACAAACATGTTGGCTGCAAAATGTGACAATGTGTATCAGGCAGTGCACCAGATACTGCAGATATCTGGATATTGATGTTTATCTTAGCCGATAATTAAAAAAACATTTGACTACAAAGATGCCATACCATATTTAAGTTTCCAGAGCACTCGCAAGAAGGTTTTTACGTTGTAACATGTTCCGACAATCTGAGCGAAAACAAGGATTGTTTTTTGATGTTATGTGTTTATTTAACTTTATACTTATCAGATTTATGTCAACTCTCAAATATCGATATCAGTATGCTATTAGCTGGATTATGCGATTGGTCTATTAATTGCTTATTATTGCAGATAAATGTATGCGTAATTAAAGAAACATTAATCTGGCTGAGTGAGGTGAATTTTAAATAATGTACATACTGTTGGGAAGTGTAATCTAGTCAACATGTACATTGTGGCTCACAATGTATAGGTTTTGGCTTAAAATTCGATCTGAAAAGTAACTAAATCAAATATAATGGACTTAAATTAAAAGCGTTTTCTCCATAATGTTTTAAATTAGGATAACATGGGAATACTCAGGTGAAGACACACATTGCATCAGCTTGAGTAAGTGTGGTTTGGTTATTACCACAGACTTCATATGGTTATTACCCCCCAGGTAGGCTTAGTGATGCTACATTTGGCAGACATGTCCCATAGGCTAATGATGTTCACCAAACCCGTCTGTTAACACAATTTGTGCAGGCCTGCATGTTACTGCAGACTACACTGGGTTACTTAAAGCCTACATTTACTCCCGATTCAAAGCCTACATTTTCGTTTTAAATTCTTTAAAGTTTAAACCGCCAAATATTTTTTTGGAAAGGACTGATGGGAACACAGCTAGAACATACTTGTGTTATAATTCTTAAAGAGCGTTTAAACGTTACCCTTCATCCTTCGGGTTCCTCGCGCGCGGTGTCCTCAGGCAGTCCACAATAAAACGCATCATTACTGCAGTGCTCGCGCTCTCATCCTCTGACTGTCGCCTCCGGTACCGACAGGGCTCGTGCAGCGGCGGAGGTACACCTAGCTGCAGGTTACCGGACCGTCCTTAAACTCTCTGTCTGCTCTCGGTTAACTAAAGGGTGGGACCCCGTTAGCTGCGATCATAGACTGTGACACAGAGCAGTCAGTCTGTCAGGCAGAGCAGCGCGGGAACAGCACACAGGACTTCCTGTTCACCCTTTCAAAATAAAGTCCTTGTCAGCGCTTTAATGAAGGTGGAGGAAGTAGCCTTCTCAGATGTTATGGCGGTTCTAGAAGAATTGTACTGGGGTGTTCCTGCTGGGTCCAGTTATTGAATGAAAGGGGCACATTTAATGTTGGACAAGGGAAACAAAGATAGTGTTCAAGATTTTAAGTATACAAAAAAGTACAAAATACCATTATTGGTTTTTGTTTTAATAACTTGTTTTTAAGAAAATAGAGTAAAATAGAGATAGGCTACATGTGTAATGCTTAGTGAGACAAAATAAAGAATATCTTTAGTTTGACTTTGACACACAACTACAATCCAAATAAGAATGTGTTATAAACATGCAGACTAAATACATGTTGGCACAACACACATGTGCATATTTGATATGTAAGTGTTTTGTTGTTTACTGATGCTCATCATTGTGTGTTCCAGCAGACCTGATAAACAAACCACCATATGTCAGCCTTAAAATCTCAGAATGTCAGCCAGATAGTAAATCCCTTTCCCTCATTAATTAAATTACTGCCATATCATTTGCATAAAGCATTCAGCTCAGGGTCAGAATGGTAAACAGACAATATGGCACAACATTTGGTCCGAGGTACAGCTGACCGTCTCCCCTCAGTTTCTCATGTTGATGGAGGCTCTTCTGTGGATCTGTGTGCATGCTGTCAGATTAAAAAAAAAAAACACGAAAAAACATTGGCGCTACATTGGAGCAGTGCAAGAATGCTACTTATTTCTATCGGCCTCCTAAATATATAAAAAAATAAACAATAGTCCAAACTAGGTTCAGCCTTTTCACTAAAATCATAATAATAATAATATTAAATAATGTAATGAAAATAACAAAATCTTACACATTTAAAAAATATGATATAGGCTACTTTTAAAACCTTTTAGAATAAATGCCTTTTTATAAACGCTCTATGACTATAATACAAATATGGTTGTATTACTAATTATTGATTATTAGTATGTAATTTCCCTTAAGAAATGCCCTACGTATTTCTTTTTAAATGTCATTATTTATTTGTATTCATTATTTATATTTCTTCTTTTCAACAACATTTTTATTTTGTTGTGTTTGTTGTGTAAATGCATTCTTTTTGACCATTGGACAAACACAGGATAACACACATTAAAAGACCACTTTTATTATAGTTGAAAAGTAAATACCTAACGTTTGGCTAATTCAAATGTATGTCTCCATAGCTATAAGGGGGCTAATATGAATTACTATGATGTTCAGTAGTCTGATTTTGTCACCTGTTTTTAAGACTCGTAAAATCTTGGGACATTCACCAGTGGGTTATTTACTGACAACAGACCTTTTTTCAGGGCATATAACCAAAAACCCATTGACTATGCGACGAGGGTGGGTCGAGGGATTGGGACTCATTCCTGCACCACTCTATTGAGAGACTGCACTTCACCCAGAGCTGACCTCTGACTTTAGGCAGGTAGGCTGGAGGATCATCATCTTATCATTGGGGGCTGGATAGGTTGAAGGTTGTTACACATAAGCTAGATGGTCCGCCACCAATAGGAGTCCCATCTGGATGAATTGTCCCTATCCGGCTGTGACAAGCTTCATTACACAAAGTGAGCTTTCAAAGAGAGTGGAGACTGTGTGGGATGGAAAAGATTGGATGGGAGATAAAATAGACCGGTGTCGTGTAGATGGGAGGCTGAAACTGTTAAACAGTCAAACTGACACTATGAAACTCACTTTTTGAATGTAACCAAGTCAAAGTGGTGGCCAACAGGACGGACATACTGTATACAACTGAAAACAAATCTCATTGGCTGGAAAAAGGGGGAATTGAATTTTGTTCAAGAACCATGTCACAGGAGCGAAACGTTTACTCTGCCATGCTTCCATTTCACATCCGACAAACAACACCAGCTTCAGGATGTACTGAAAAACAAAGCAACCTAGGTTCTCTCCACACAAGTTGCACAAGCAGCATCTAATATATAAAAGATAATAACACTTGACAGTCTGGGGATTTCTCATATCATATATCTACAAACACCTCACACCTCTAAACATGTTATATTGCTCATGTCTTATTACTTACCAGAGTATATTTCCAGAGGCTCTGTAGAAACCAGCTGACTCAACATCACAATCTAACACCATTGGGGGATACAGGGCATCCTATTAGTGGACATTACGACCTGCTGGAGGAGGAACAAGATAACCTCTGAGGTCATCTCCACATCACTGCCTCCATACTTTATAACCTCGGAGAACGAGGAGAGTCAGCACTATGGCAACCAGGACACACACACACACACACACACACACACACACACACACACACACACACACACACACACACACACACAGTGC
>CALSBZ010045031.1:160739-177923 GCA_943591055.1 Gobionotothen gibberifrons | reverse complement strand
CACACACACACACACACACACACACACACACACACACACACACACACACACACACTGAGACGTCTGCCATTAAAGCGTGATCTTTAAATTCGAGGTTATGAGGAGACAATGGTGCCAAGACTGAGTGTAAGCACCTCCAGGTCCTTACTTGGTGTTTCTTGACCCCATTTGTTGAACTGATGTTTTAAAACACCTCTTCAGAGCCACCTGCCTTAGAACTCTAACAATGCTCACATTTGAGGCATCTATTAGGGGACAATAATAGCTGCACTATAAAGAGAGGTAGATGCGGTTGAATAAAGGGAACATATTAAGAAAGAGAGGGAGCACTTTACCTCTGCAGTTAGGGGAAGTGGAATTCAAGAGTTAGCGACAGCCATCAGCCCCCGTCAGAGGAGGCAAGCAAAGAACATGGTAAGTGACAGGTTGGTTAAAGATCAATCGTGTTCCAATTGACAAAACTGAATCGTTGACTTTAATTGAATGTATTATGTCAACAAATTACATATAATTGTATAATTAGGTTAGTTGAAAGCAATAATATTAAGTTTAACCTAATATTCTTGTATTTAAACTTAATATTATTGCTTTCAACTAACCTAATACAATTATGTGTCATTTGGTGACATAATACATTTAACTCAAGTCAACGTTTCAGTTCTTCAGTGTTACCACTGAAAGAAACGCTAGACTTGATCTGAAAGGTTGGCTGCTTGGAAGGAGGGACGGATGGACAGACTCACAGACAAATGCATAAATGTTAGTGGAGTTCAAATATAGTATATAGAAGCAAAGCAGATGTTGGTGAAGGCCCCCTTGCTGTTTACGTCTCGCTTATAAAGACCTCCCCCCTTCAGGTCACTTCATTCGTAGGTCATGTTTTGTCTCCTGCCCCCACATACACACATCCACGAACCATTTCAATTATAGTGCTTTTTCCCTTTGTTGTTTTTGTGTGTGTGGGTGAGTGAGAGAGAGAGAGAGTGTGTGTGTGTGGTTTTATAATGTGTGTTTAGTCCTTTGACTAGAAAGGCAAAGTTGAGTGTCAGGGCTCCACACTGTGGCCCGGTGGCAGGGCCTGAAGTTTAAGATAGGTCGGAAAGTGTGCTTTTCTCTCATTATTGTCGTGACTTTGATCAATGGAGCAACTAACAGCAGGCCCGTGTGTGGGGGGGGGGGCAGAAGAGCCTCCCGGTGTGAAGCCAAAGCAACAGCTATAAAAAGCCTACACATTGACTTTAATTAAATATTATGTCAACAAATTACACATAACTGTATTAAATTAGTTGAAAGCGATAATATTAACTTTAAATAAAACATTTGATTATATATATATACATATTGCACATAAGTTATATTGCACAAAAGATACAGAATAGATGCTATAAGATAAACGTCAAAAGATCATCACATGAAAGAAATGAAGAAAATGTGGAAATCCGTCCAATAATTAGACATAAGGAATTATGACATTTCTCAACCAGAAAAGTCAAACTCATATGTACATACATGTTACATAAGAAAAGAAGAAACAAAGACATTCTGTATAAAAAATGAGACTTCTTTTTAAATAAAAAGCATGCCTGAAATTAGGCAAATTCAGTCAGTATGCAAAACTATTCCAAATATTGGATTGCTTACTAAAAAGTATAATTTACCATGCAACGTAAATATGTTCCCTTTACAAGGTAAACATAAAATGGTGTTGTATTACATGGGTTAAGAACATCCACTGAATTGTTTTAACAAATAACGTGTCCAATAGTGAATTTGATGATGATACTTTTTTGAAACAGTAACAAAGCAAGCAATGTTCCATCCACTTCTTCACCAACTCATATTTGTGCTGTTAAAATAGTTTAGCCTATTATAATTGTTTGTCTGTATGTCCTTGGAACGAGAGTCCATGAATTCTGGGAGATTATCTCCGGTCGCTTCATTGGTGACTCGTGAAGTGTTGTACTGTGTACATGAGCCTCGTAATATATCGTTCTTCTTTTTAAAATGTGTTGTAACATTGTTATCCTGGTAGTTTTTAAAGATGTATCGGTAAGATTACATCTTTTTTTTCTATAACTGTAACGGATGACAGTTAAAATGTGTTTGTATCCTCATAACGTAACACTGTAACATGTATTCAGTTAATCCCCATTACCATTATGTAATAAAATAAATATGAATGCTCATAATACATTGTTCTGTTTGTGTTTGGGTGATGAAATGAAACAAATCTGCAAATTGCAAAGACAGTTCCTTTAAGGAGGTTTCCATTCTGCGAGGTGCAGAGAGACAGGCAGGTGCAGCCTTCAGCTCTGGACTGTGTCTCTCAGTATTGTGTTGGACCTTTGTGTCCAGTCCTAATGGTGGGCCTCTCAGCCCCGTGAGCAAACAGAAATACATACATCTTCAAGCCATAGCCACTATATTACTTTTTACATAAAGGGCACTTGACCTGTTCGATAATCACTGACCTGCCTTCCATCCTGTGAGTTTAAATTGAAAACTGCTTCTTGAGTTGGCTCAAGTGGCTCTTTTTTTAAGCATTAAGAGTTAACATGCACATCCTTCAAGACCTCTGCAATCACTTATCATCCTCTGGAAGACAATATAGGCTTTATAGCTGCTGTATTCAGTGACGAGCACTACAGGGCGTACGCAATACAGCTTTGATGCAAATAGATGGGTGTGAAGACTGCTTTTTACCATTCTAAAAAATAATGCAAATATACAGGATTAAAGTGATCCACATTTCAAAGAGTAGAAATGAGTTTAATGAAATAAATAACAAATGCCATGTGGTTTCAGCTTGACATTGATAGGTCAGAATGACTTTAAACTCCATGATTTATATACTTAGGAGATGTATCCTGCAAAAGCCCACACCAACAAAATAACTGATAATAGAATGTCTCATGAATGTTGTAGTAGACAGTAGGGCTGTACCCGAATATTCGACTATTCGAATATTCGTTCGTTGACCAACTATTCGGGTTTCAATTTCATTATTCAGATATTCGTTTTTTTTTTTTTTTTTCAAAAACATATTATTTTTTTTTTCCTAAATGTATGCTATCAATAAAGGCGAATTTCCATATTCTTATACTATATTTATACTTTTGAATTGCACTGTTAAAATGCGGAAATATATACAATCTCAGCCTGTGCTCCTGACATCGCGTTCACTCACAGTCACGAACGCAAACGGCTCGCTTCACCTCGCTTCACCTCGTTTCACACACCTGAACACAACATTCCAAAGACTTCAGCTGTGTGGGACCATTTTAAATTGGACGACGGTAATTCGTGCCAAATATGCGACAAGAAACTGGCCTACCACGGTGGCACAACAACTCTAAAAGTCACCTGGATGCTGTAAGTAGTAGCCTAGCTTAGCTTAGCTGTTGTCAAGTTGCCATGATGAAGCTGCTTTATCCGCCGTTTAAACAGTAACGTTACACATGATAAAAACGTGCACTTACTTTGCTTGGAAAATAAGTGCAAGCAACCAAATTGTTTTTTTATATTAGTTTTTCAATTTTATCCGAATAGTGAAAATAATAGGAGTAATGTGGGAACATCTGGGGCTAAGGCAATTATTGGCATACAGTTCGTTCATTTATTTTTCGTTCTTCATTTATTTAAATACTGTTTACTGTATCGGTAACAAGTATTACACTGTTAGGCCTACTGTTACGGCTATGTTATTAAAAGTATTGTTGTTATAACAGAAATATGTGTTTTGTATCTTTGTTTGACTCTTCAGGTTGTAAAACGTTATAGACGGAATTTGGAACCAGATTTGGTCCCCGGGCGCTGCACTGCGGCTGGGTTAAATGCAGAGGACACATTTAATTTTAATGTATGCGAGTACTGAGACAATAAATAAATATAAATCGTAATAGTATGGTCTTTCTGCGCTTCTGCTTAACAGCGTGTTGTCAGGTGTCTCGGATTCGGAGCGTGTTATGAAATATTTTGGAAAAAAAAAGTTTATAAAAAAAAAAAAGTTTATATAAAAAAAAAAAATCTCTCCGCACCGAATATTCGAATATTCGCTGCTGATTACTACCGAATATCCGGAGCCCGAAAAATGGTATTCGGGACAGCCCTAGTAGACAGCAGGATAAGAACAGGGGGGGGGGGGGTATGCATTTAGGTTTAAAGCCAATGAAAGTGCCATTTTAAATGTATGCATTAAAGTAGTGGAAATATTACAAAAACTGCTATACAGAGCAAGATGCAGACCCTCTTCTGTGATTGTTCCATATTTTAATATAATATAGTGACCCTTCAAGATAATGCAGGCAAATACATAAATACAATTAAAACCAGAAGCTAGTTCCATTCAAGTGTTTCATTTAAATGTACAAAATCCTATCTATTTAAACCTGCTAAAATTCAAGATTCACAGCATTTCAATGATTAAGGACTGCCTGCTCTCACGACTATCTACCGGTATATAACAAACAGAGAAACTTGGATTACAACACACACAGGAGTGTGACTTCCCTCTATGCTCAGGTAGACATTACTTGGCTATCTCAAACATATCAACGGGTGGTTTTCTGCTATATTAGTGCTCTGAATCATTATATATTACATTGAAATGCCACTAGGATATCTAATGGATCTAACAAAACATGGAACACTTCCATGCCAAATATTTTCTATCACATTACCCATCACCGGGGTCAGGTTCATCCCTCTTCTACCAACATTTTTAGTTTGAATTAGGGCTGCACGATGTTGGAAAAGACTGACATTGCGATATTTTCTTCCCGTGCGATATATATTGCGATATGAAAAAATACAGGAATTTAAGAAAAGACAGTTTTTTTTGTCCACAAACCATCCTTTCTTGAAGTTTAATGCTAAACAATTGGTATTTTTTTAACAATATTTAACCGGATGAAGGATTTTAGTCACGGACGTCTGGATCTTAAGTTATCAGAGCAACAAGCTGAGCTAGCTCGGTTACCCTGCTGTGATCTGATCAAGAATGATTGTGATTGGTGGTTTGCTGTGCATGCAGACTACTCAGAGCCTGCATGTCACTCACTCAAGTACCCCTGACATGAGAGCCGCGCAAGTTTTCCTTTTGTAGCAAGCAGCAAAAGAATTGTAACATGACGTGTTTGAGTTCAAATCACACGTCCTGCGATGTGCATAACGCGATTATCGTCACGACACGATATATCGTGCAGCCCTAGTTTGAATAGTTCTGCAGACACATTCTCAGGTTCAACAAGGCATTCACAGATAAAACAAATCATTAAATCTTACTTACCAACAACAACAACAACATCATAACCGAAGAGATCTACTTACACATTATTAGTACATATTTAACTACCTAATTGTGCCAATCATGAAGGATCATCATACATGCATTTTGTTTGGTTAATTCTTTCATACAAAAAATGATGATATCAGGCAGTACCAGTGACATTTGACAGCTGGGTTCAGGCAGTGGCAGGAAACGTGCCATACTGCGGTGTTAACATGTCACCTGTGGCCCCGGTGATAGGAAGGTTAAAGTCTGTCCGTCTCTTAAACGCTTAATCAACAACACCTCGCAGCCTCTGATCTCTGCATTACTGCTATCAGACAAAGAGAAAAACACACAGGGTCTGCACACACACAGGGCTTCCGCCACTATTGATTTGTAGTTAATGTACGACTTCTGGTTCAGTGCAGGGTCAACAATGAAGTGCATTCATCAGGGTGTCAAAAGCAACACCTATTACCAACATCAGGAATGTACGCTAGTGACTCGGATTTAAAGCATCAGCAATGCTAAACACATGGCTTCAAAAGTTATTCAGTGTGATACTCATCTTCTTATTTGACATTGAAACCTTTTCAAAGGGCAATTCCATTGGGTAACAGGAAGTAAACTATGGCTTCTATTTAGCAATCTGTATCATTGATCCAAACAAGATATATCGGAATATATGGAGTGTAGTTGGATACGCTTTATGAAACATGGCTGCACCTTATGGATATATGTGACAACGTTTCCTCTGATGTCTTCCTGACTGTTCGGGCAACGTTTCCAACAACACATTTTCCTTGGAAGTGGCTTCCTTTGGTGGCTTACAGACATTAATAAAGTATTTTCCTTGATTGAAGATTGAATAGTAAAAAGGAGATGGGAAGACATTAGTTAAACAAGCCTCAACAATCAGTTAAGGCCTCAGTATCTTCAACAAACTATGACATGTCATCCAACCACTTCTTAAGGAAAAACTGTGTCCATCAAAACACTTGCAACCATTTTTACTCTTTAGAATTCATTTGTTACAATCCTTAAATAGGTGACCAAAAAGTGGATGTTTAAAGTATGCAAAAAGCTTAGAGAAGAACATTTTTAACATTGATGTATCTCCCAGTTCCTCTATGGGGAAGTGGGGCTTCAGATGCTATTAGAGGAACACTTCATTTTAAGCACTCTCAGGTTTTGCCTTACCAAAAACCTACTACAGTCTTGGGTGCATGCTCTGTGATAATCTGCGTTTAATCATGATTCAGATGTTTAACGTGATGGGATTCCCAAATATCAACGGTCAAAAACCTTTACATTCATACTTGGAAATGTAAACTCGCTGCATATCATCGGTAAGTCTTGAGACTGCAGGAGAAAACAGAATCACCCAGGGGAAAACTGAAGAAGGCACCTTAAGGTACCTTAAACTGCAGTTCCTTAAAAAGCCACTTGAAGCTGACTCGAGTCAATCCCCATAGACCACCATGTTTAAATGCTCAACTTTACAGCAGAAACAAACAGCCTGGTACAAAAGAAAGGTTCATAGAGAAATGTTCATATAACTAACCAAATTAAATTATATTTAGTGACAGGTTGATACCGTCACAGGTTACCCGTCACCAAGAGATAGGCTGAGTCAGCACTGCCAAGATGGCGATCACCACTTTGAGCTTCACATTTAGCCTGTAGGATCCTTTGTGTGATGTCACAAAGACCCCCTCTTTGTTGAAGCCTTGGTTCCATCCCAATGACGGAGAGGTTCATGTAAATTACCCCCAGAAAGGATGTTGATGTTTGACAAATCTGCAATCCTCCAGATGATGTACTATGACAAAATAAGTGATGACAAATCAAATATGGTTGTGGTTGAAGTTAGGAAACTACAATACTTGGTTAAGTCAAGGGAAGATCTTAGTTAAAAAAAAACTCAGAAACATAATTGAAGGTCTATGACCAACCCTGTACTTGAAATTACATTTTATACAACCAAGTTGCAACAGCAGACACGTTTTGGTTATAATACCAACTGGATTACGTTTTGTATAACCAGGACGAGTAATATGTTATTGTTATGTTAATATTTGATGTTTTTATTGAGGATATCGAGAAAAAAGTTACACTTGTATTTGAATACATTGATCTTAAGTTTGTCATTGTTGCATAATGAGACAGTGATGCACAATTTCAGCAGAATTTCAGCTAATGTTGTCACATGATTCTGACATAGCTGCAGTTCAAGGGTCCATCGTCCATTAACAATAAGTAGAATAGCTAAGAAAATGTATTTAGCTGTTTACATTTTTTATAGAGAACGACTACTCTATTTCTATGTTAGTGCAATACATTTTAGCAAAACATCCTATGCTGTCATATATTTAAGAGGGAAAGACGGGTTCTTTACTGGTGGGTTTTCTGGTGGGTTTGTCAAATGAAGTGTTTTCTACAACTAAACCAGTCTATTATTTCAATGTGCTCGCTGGTTTGTTGACTGAGGAAGAGTTCTTCACATTTGGCTCACAGATTGTGCCTTCAAACCTTTATGCGACTGACAGGCAGTCAATGAGGCTCTCAGTGAGTGGTATCAGCCACTCAGTTTGTAACTAAGCAGGCAGATGATGCTTTTTGCTGCCATTGTCAGTGACACACACCTACACATTTACCGTCTTGTCTCACTGCACAAAGCACATCAAGGCGCAGGAGGTCCGCCTCTCTTTCTTCAGCCATTTTCCATCCTCTCTTTCATTACTGTCCTCTCAGACTGAGACACTTTCACTCTGCCAGAGCAAAACACACAGGAGCAGAAAGACGCCCACTAACACTCCCAACCATGGCTAATGTGACAGGCTGCTATTCATTCACACACACACACACACACACACACACACACACACACGAGCACACTTCCATGCACACATAAGAATTCACCAATGGAGACACAATCGCCCTCACACACTCACAGTGAACTCCCCAGCGGCTCTCAAAGCTTTGAACACATGCTTTCACTCCAGTTGATAATGTGACAAGAAGGTGATGGGAGCCCCTCTCAGCTCGGCCTTCTATACTGGGCTGCTCATTGTCTACTGGATATTTGGACAGCCTACAATACAAATGCACTAGCTGGTTGTGGTTGTTGTAATTTATACAATGTCAAGAACTTACGCACACATCATACTTTTGCATGCAAGAGGTGCATACTGTGTGTGTATTGTTAGTTGCCAATGCCGGTGAAAAAAACATTTCAAACATTTCCTATTGCATGTAACAATGAAAACAATTTAATTAGGATTTAAGGATATGAGTCTTCTTCATTTGAACAAATCTCCACTGGTTGTCAGTGCACTATGTGTTTTCCACTTGATAATAGTTGAATCAGGATGTTCAGCGATCAGGAGTCTGACATCAGGATCGATCAGGCTGGTTTAAAGGGTGGGGTGGACGCTCGCTCATGAACTGTTAGCACCGTGTGCATGCCCACAGCACCTCGCGGGAACGCGCACAGCGTAAAGCAAATACTTTCGTTGATCTGATCGGCAAAGTTAGGTTTGGAAACTATATCATTTCCTTTTGGCATGCATAACACGGCATAAACCGGAGCCCCGCTGCGGGGAAACCTTTGGAAAATATTCGGTTAACGCGACCTCTGGTTTTGACTTTTGAGATTTGAGTATGCATGTCACACACAAGGATGGAATTGGTCCAAATGATTACATTAATAACCAATTTAAACATTAAAGGATATAGTTGCACACTAAAAACACAAACTGTGACTTTTTAACATTTGAGTGTTGTGGACTTCAAACGATTAAAATAATTGGAAATAACCTTACAAATAAACATCTTTCTTGGTTCTGTGTCCCTGAATACTGAACCAACCTTTTATTCATAAAGCCAAATGACATACATTCAATTAATTTGTCTCAGGGGACCTTACTGAACACACCGTCTATCATCTTAGGGACTATTTCTTCAGAAGAAAGTAGTTTTGCTGCTGCAACACAAAAATGTCCCAAACTGGGATCAATAAAGTACTGTCTTATCTCTTATCTTATCTTAATGATATGATTGGATGGATACAACAAAAGGGAAAGGAGAACATATGTGTGTAATCTGCCTTCATATTATTGCATTTGCACAAAGCAGACGTTAGCATGCTAACACTCTAAACTAAGATATAAACAAATGTACCATAACCTGCTAACTATTAGACTTGCCACTTGGCCTGTATATCTGCAACTTTAGCATTTAGCTCAAAGCCTTGCTATGCTAATGTGTGTCCTTATACAGGCTAGCATGGCTGGTATACTAACAGCGGATATTGTGCAATATAGCCTATCGTTTTTGCATTGGAGAAAGATATATGATGAGCTTTTTCACCATTGCAAAAGTGTTTGAGATAAAAAAAAGTATGTGTATCGGACACAGGGATGGAATTGGTCCAAATTATTACATTTATCAGAATCAGAATAACCAAAACCATGGGCGTCGCAGCCATTATATGAGGGTGGGACAAGTCCCCCCCACTTTTTCAAATGATTAGTTTAGACCCCCCCACTTTTACTATGCGGAAAGTCCGTGCATCGGTCTATCCTGTGTCAGTGCTTCACTATCAAATCCATTCCACTTGCGTATTGAAAGAATGCCCAAATCAATTAAACTCCTTGCCATGTTTTCACTGCTACTTTGTACCAAGGCAGATTCTCACAGAGTGCGCGCATGTTCAAGGAGTGTTGTCATAGTTGGACAGCTCAGTTCTGTTGTATGAAGCGATGCCGGTAGCGGAGGTAAGGCACACACACCAAATGTTCAGGAAATGGTTAATACACCGAAAATCAAAGCTGACGATCTCTTGGTTTGATATGTTTTCTCCCCCAGACAACATGGACATAAGAACATATTTTTCAAAGAAGAGGAAAGTAAGTCATCAGCTGGTAGCAGTTAATCAGTTAACAGTGATGGCGGCGGCAAAAGTGTCTCACTTCTGGAGAGGAGTTTCGTCTTTTTGTCATGATAGAGAGATACAAATACTGAATAGTTTAAGCTTTAGATGAGAAAAGGCATCGAAATGCCAGGTTACTAGTATTTATCATGTAAACAGGGAACATGAATAACCCGATCTCTCTGTGCTCATGTAAACACCATATCCCCAATATGATCATAACCGGGATAATACTGTAAACGGCTTACTGATGTCCATGTAGAGACGCAGTCAGTGTGTTTTACTGGAGCCTCAGTTCGATAAGAGATTATTTTCTGAGTTCTTTAACTTAGGTACTCTCTCTCAAAATGGTAATGTGCATTATGTTTTAATTATATTTCTTATCATTCAGAAGCTTTTTGTGTGTGTTTATGTTTTACTGAGTGCTTATAGGTAATTTCCATCCCAGTATTCAGTTAACTATTTATTTTCTGTGCACATTACATAGACTAGCCAATATTCTACCTAATGCTTGGGACTTTGAGTCTTCAAAATGTCCAATGTCACAGACTGGGACTTACTTTAGAGTCAGTTGTATTTACATTCAGTATGACTTATGATTCAATGTGAAAGAGTATAGGCTACTGCTCAATAAATAATGATCACTTCACCACCTCTCTTGACATCTAGGCGCTTGAGAGTGAGTCAGAGGCAGAATACAGGGACAGTGGAGAGAGGTCCATTGCTGAGGTGAGTGATGAAAGGGAAAGGACAGTTTAGAGTAAATTGTGATGTGGACTCTCATCCCAGAATGTTAAAGGTGAGGTGTCATGGCCATTTCCACTGATCATAATTCCATTGTTGAGGTATACTAAAATAGAAAAATACTGTGCAATTTTCCAAACTCACATTGGTTTCTCATACAGCATCTCTGTAAAGTATGTGTATTCACTCCGAAAGGTACCTAGTTGACAGTTAGCTGCTAGCTAGCTGCACACACCAAGCTGCCAATATATACACCTTACACACCCCGCAGAACCTCCATAACATGTACAGATTCGAGTATAGACATTTGAGGCGTAGAACGGAAGAAGAGTACGTTCTTTTTACCTGTAATAAACTACTACTTTGTTTGATGAAAAATCAAATCATGGTTTGCTATATATGAATGATATGTTATAGGAGCAAATACTTCAGGGAAGAAAGGCTACTAAGTATTTTCTATCAAACTTTATTTTAGAAATGTACAAAATGAACATAAATATACATATATACACAGTATATCATCCATTCCTCCCCTTATAGGCGTTGTCCCCTTTTCGCCGTCTTGCAAGCTACAACCTGGGCTGAGGCATCAGAGTGGTCGTCTCGATCATGTATTGTCCGCCAGATACGCCAGGAGTTTCCTGATCTGGCTGGATGAAATCAAATGCAAATCACAAAATATTATATAATAGAAACGTAGTTGTTTTAGATTTGTTAGTAGTAGTTGTGGTAGGAGTGTGTATCTCAACACCGTTAGATATTGCCAGCTAATATGCTAACCTAGCTTTCTTGTTTACCTTGGTAGCATATGAACGTTAGCTCGGAGAAAAGGCAACTAATGTAGTGTAATAAAACCACTATGAACAAAAGCTAGTGGTTCATATTAGGCTAGCAATAACGTGTTTACAATTGCAATCTTATACAGCGGTCTGCTACGTTCGGTCATTCCTTGTAGCTGGCATGAAAACAATGTTTTTGCTAGCATGTATAGCTAGCCTCGTTAGCATGCACCGGGTGATTTCCCTCCGAGGTGCGACGCGGCTCGGAGGGAAATCACCCGGTGTATACTGTATGAGTATTCCGTGTGTGAATGCAGACATTCTCCTGCCATCACAAACATGTAAAGCCATCTGCTGACATTGCAGTTTATATATGTAAACGTTAGCAACTGAGCATGCAGAGCCGCGTCGCAGCTCGGAGGAAAACCACACATAATGTACTGGCCGTAAGGGAAATCACCCGGAGTATACTGTATGAGTATTCCGTGTGTGAATGCAGACATTCTCCTACCATGACAAACATGTAAAGCCATCTGCTGACATTGTAGTTTATATATGTAAAGGTTAGCAACTGAGTTAGCCCAGTTAGCACCGTGTCAATGGCTATTAGCACCCCAAAAAACGTTTACCCATTTTCACAGTTGTGGTAGATATAGCTTGCTTGTTTTAAACATCATAAATACACAAACAACAATGAATACTTACAGATTGGGTACCCGAATCTCCCGCTGGTCCAAACAAAGTAGGAACAGCATCCTCCTTCAGTGTCCTACGCTGTACAAATCCGGCATCCAACAGTACATGTTTAGGCTGGCAGGGTGCGGCGGCTGCGGCCAGCGCCGCTGGGAGTGGCCATAGCTTCTCTGGATTGGTCCATTTAGTTCCGGGTACGTGCTTTCGTAAGCATGACCCGGAAGAATCAAATGGATGATGACGTTTCACCAACGAGGCGTTTTGGGGAGGTATTTTCTGTGTTAGAGTTTTACTCGCTACAGGGTGTACTTTGAGGGTTTTGACTCTGCACACCGTTTACATGCAGAAAAACCTTCATAACACAAGGGGACGGGTAATAACCGGAAAAGCATGACATGTCACCTTTAAGGAAATCAGTGGGGATATTGAACAGGAAACATTTCAGTCAAGGGGCATCATATGACCAGTATAGACAGAAGAGCAACATTTATTTGAACATTTAAGTCAATGATACCATTCCTAGGTGAACTTAACATCCGTATGGAGTCAGATCAGTCTCAATATTAATAAATGCTCACAGAAGGATTCACAAATGTATTTTGCGATTTATATATAAATGACTCTCCACAACAATATCTCTCAATGCACTCACAAATATTTATTGTTGTATATAAATGTACAAAAAATTGTTATTTAAACTGCTTTTTATTAATTCAAAGACGGCTCCCGAATTAATAATCAAATATGTTTCCTTTCTTTACTACTGGATGAAATTACAAAATGTAAGTATAGTCACATAAAAGTATCAAACCACCTGTTAAAATGCACCAGAATACAGGAAATATATATATTTTTTTGTGGGGTAAGACCCCCACACCCCCCGTTAAAAATGTCACCCCCACATTCAGGATGCTTCCTACGCCCATGACCAAAACCCTCATATCCTTACCCTCTCTCCGCTACTATACAGTACATGTGCTAACCCTAAAAAAAAAATGTATTTCATTGTTTGTTTATTTTGTAGAAACAGAAAGATATTTAGCGCCCGCCGACACAACTGTGACTTTTTAATGTTAAACCATCGGGCTTCAAACTATTAGAATAATTGGAAATAACCTTATAAACATCTTTCTTGGTTCAGCCGTTCAGTGTCCCTGAATAATTAATAAATAAATACAATTTGATTCATATAGCCCAATCACCATCAATCTCTATCAAATGAAACGTTTGTCTCAAGGGACGTTTTAGGGACTATTTCTTCAGCAGAAAGTAGTTCCAAAGAAGCATAACATCTTAATGATCTGATGGGATGGACACAACAAGAGGGAAAGGAGAACATATGTGTGTAATCTGGGTGAACTGACCCTTTAAATGACTCGACTTGTTTCAGGGAACATAGTAGCACGGTGAAAGCTCTACATCATGTCTGTGTGACAGAGCGCTTCACTTCTGACGGTCATTACAGCTTCATCTGTGTGACTGCAGGCATATTGAAGTAAATCAGATGTTCCGGGGCTGACCTCCGCTGCCCTGACCTTCACCTGCTTCTCTGGCCGCAGGCTTTAAATCAAACCGCTGCTCCCCATCACAATGCTGGCCGTAGGTCTTAAGAAAGGCCAGCACGCCCATTCACCATGCAGGACCGTGGGCCAGGAGAAAGGACAGCGCAGCCAGGTCAGCCGGGCTCTTTGTAGGATCTGCAGCTAATGGCACAGCAAGCACTAACCGCACACATACTGCCATTTACTGGGAGGAGCCTGAGAATGGAAGAAAAACACACAATGGATTTAAAGAAACATACAAAGCAACGCCTCCTTAATCAGGATGTAGACTTAACGTGTTGTGAATGATGTCTTCACTCGGTCACATGATATATATTGATTTGTAGTCAAATACACAGGGATCATTAGATTTGCCAAGGCCGGATGAACACAGTTCCTTGGCTTATGGGTGACTTAAGGAAAACATAAATGTCTCCAAGTACCACCTCATTAAAATAACTCAATTAAAACATACCATAATATTTCTACCACACATTATATTTCTATCTTTGCTTTTTTTGGAGATACTCATGCAATCTTTGACCAGAGGCCACAAAACGCATGCTAAGGGTTCACTGTTACGTTGGTTTGCTAAGTTCCGACAGTAACACTTTAATATTAAAATAAATATGAAATACATGGGGGAGCAGGTTAATGATGAAATCTCACTAAGTCAAAGCTCCTGATATAAAGATTTAGGATTAGAAAACAAGAAGACTCTTACATGAGGGCCAACTTTAGGACTTTTTGCAGTAGAGTAGATTTATGTTTGTACATTTTTCAAAAGTCAACTGTTCTCAGTTTGTGCTACTTTATACTTGTTTAAAATATGTTTTCACTGCTTTAACTAACTACAACTAAAGATGCTTGCTCTCACACTTTGTATCAATGAGCTTGCACCCTTCAATGATAAAAGTACAAAACACACCGGCAGCAACATCCAGGGTCCGCTGGCCAAGAAATGACATGTAGGTCTTTGTACGTTTTCGCCTGGCAGACATGGCCAAAAGACAATCTTCTTTACCAAATTCTACGGCCAAATCACCGGCTGTTTTCAGAAAAGTCGAAATATGAACAACTCAAAACGCTCGGCATGGCCGCACAAAAAGCAGGAGCGCTCAGAAAACGCTGGTTCAGCTCTTTCTCTTGAAGAGGCTGCCAGCATGCGCTCTGTTCCCATTGGAATCAATCAGAACAAAGAAAAGGCGCTCTGTGGACGCAGGCCCTGACACAACTGCAGATAACCCCTCATGAGCAGAGCCCTGATCAATGCTCACAGGAACCACCTTCGAAGACCATGACCTGCTCAGACATGGAACATGGTTTTCAGTCTTTCCAAACCAAATCTTTTGAAGTCAAAGACAAGAGCAACAATGTGAAACCGACAAGCACAAACTTGATAAAAACTAAAGATCTACTGCATGAGAATAAACGTACAAAAATAATATCACGTTGTAGACATTCCTCAAGTTATATGATCCAAAAAAAGATTCATCATAAAAATACTGAAACTGATACTTACAGATAGTGATGCATACATATTCACCGGCTGTGCGTTCTCTCTTCTTCTGTGGTGCCACACACTTGCACACATGAATATGGTTTAAATGATCTCTTGTGTTTCACTGCAGAACATTTTGATACAAACAGATCCGGGTTCACCAGGTGCCGGTCCTGCTAAGCCCTACTCGTCTCAGCCTTTCTCTCAGTCTATGAATATTCATACTGCTGATTCACTAAGACTTTCATTTGTTTTCTTGGACACACACACACGCACACACGCACGCACGCACGCACGCACGCACGCACGCACACACACACACACACACACACCCTGGTGACCGGACATCTCCTTCATAAAACTAATAATAAGGTGTAATAATCGGGCAGTTCGATAAATCAATTGCAAAGAGTATATATCAGAAGACAAAAAGAACCCAGCGACAACCTGTTTTCCCTGTTCTGGTATAGAATAACTCTCTTGTCCAGCATAAAGGGGTTTACGTTTTAAAACCCTGATGTAGAATGAGAATCATTGAACATTGAAACTTTTGAACAAATCCATTTTCATAATTCAGACCTATTGTTGAAGCTTCAGTGTTGAAAACCTTTTTATTTATCTGTACTGCCTGTCACCGTTGACATCTGGGGGTGTTTTCCTTGGGGTGTGATGGAGTGAGACAGGAATGGATCGTCGATCAGCTTTGGTTTCCTCCTGCAGCTCCTGAAGAGGAAGCTGAGACTCCCTCTGACCTGCACAGCTGAGCTAACTGCAGTAATCTGCTGGCTTCATATTGACTCGCTGGTAATTGGTCTGCGCGCTTAATGAGCTTAGTTTACACGAATAGCACAGATAAGTCTGGGGGGGGGGGGGGGGGGTGGTATTTAAGCCCCCTGTCAATATGGAAGCTAACTCAGCCGACTGAGCTATCAGATGCACAGAAGCCAACCCATTAATTATACCATCATCACCAGATGATAGCATTGTTGGTGAAAAGACGTCCTCAGGGATGTTTCTGTTTGTGAGGCTGTGAGGGGATTGAGGGGGGGCGGATTACACAGCAACTGATGAGGTTTATTCAATTGCATCAGTACCTCATGGAAACTCATTCATATGTATGGACTACATATTATATGTGGAAGTGCAGAGGTGCAAACCATTGGGATGTTCCATTATTAAATGAAGTGCATCGCGGCAATCAAGAACATCTCGTTAACAGCTGTTACATTTTGGTCAAAATATGCCACTTTTATTAAGAAATGATGGTAGCATTTCTAAACCACAAAAGATTTTTCTTCACAGCTCAAACTTTAAAATTAAACCTAACCCACTTTGATAATCCCTAAAAATATCAAATGAATTAATGTAAAGAGTTATTTCATGAGGAAAGCCATAATGTTTTCTATTTTTGAATGCATTGAATTTAAGTCTTGAAAAGCATTAGCACCATGAAGCCAACATTTATTTATTTGTATTTATGTATGTATTTCATTATTTATTACGTTTCTTTTAAAGATAATCTTATTGACCACCAGTGCCTTTAGGAGAGACAGGAGAGACAAAGGGGGCAGGGGGATGACTTGGTGAGTGGTCTTTGGGGTTTTATTTAATCCCGGATCAATTTTTGTAGTTTCTTTGGCTGCAGTCAAACCATTTTAGTCTTTTATGCAGGAGGAGTCCTCTTCCTCTTCCTCTTCCTCTTCCTCTTCCTCTTCCTCTTCCTC
>CALSBZ010045031.1:133834-149662 GCA_943591055.1 Gobionotothen gibberifrons | reverse complement strand
GTGTCCAGAGAGCTGCAGAGACTTCAGGGAGAAACCTCCGTGTGATGGACGTCCTGTCTGTTGGTTTGGAGAGGACTGAGGGTCTTTCCTCAGCGAGGAGGACCAGGCCTGATGGAGGAGCCCATGCTGGGCAAAGCTGATACCAACTGCACAGGCCTAGTCTGTCACTTTATTTGACTAAATGAGTTTACTTATACATTTAATAGGTTTACACCTTCTGTCCATATGTGCTTTTTATTTAAAACATGTTTGATTAACTTTTGGTTCACATTTCAATAAATTGTATTTGTATTTGCACTCCTTTTGTCCATTATTCTTACTGAAAATGTTAGATTACACATTCACATCTGACTGAAGATTGGCCCCATTTATTTGTGACGTAACAAACTCTGCGGTACAAGGCACAAGTGATGTGAAGCTCATAAAGTGAGGCAAATAGAAATAATCAGCTGATGGAGTGTAGATGTGGAAATAGCTGCATTCGATCAGCTGACTGTGTTTTCACAATAAAAGTAGTTTCTTAGTGAATGTCCTGTACTGGTCTTAAAATCTCATCAGCTTTTAATGTTCCTCTTGGATGTTCTTCTTGACCCTCAGAGAAGGAGAAAATGTCGTGTCTTTCAGGCATGTCCTTTCCTAACAGAAATGACAGGAAACATAAAACATATTATTGCAGAACAAGTGTGTTATTTATGAAAGCGGTGTGTTTGTGTGTTGTAGGGGCTGTAGAAATAATTATTTTGTAATTGTAATGTTTTTATTTCAACAGTGAGCTACAAAGACAATCAGATTATGAATGAACAGTATGAAGCTCATCAACATTGAAATATATGTTATTATCAAAATAATATTTAACTGTTATCAAAATGTAGTGCAACTGTAGAAGCTTGCTCTGTTGTCTCACTGAAAGAATAACTTTTACCACATTTTTTACAGAGAGATAAATAGTAGCAGTTCTCACTATGTGTTAAATATCTTTGCCTTCAATACATTAAATTAGAAAGCTGACAAAATCATATTGCTTGTTAACATCTAAATGTAACTTTTTGCATGGAAAAAACCCTCAACTTCACTGACGTGTAGGTGATCTAGTATTTAGTATTGTTTAATGGAATGTATATCAGTGTATTAAAGTCAATACTTCATTTATTTAAACCAATATCTTTATTGATTCTTTGTACAGTATGAAGAAAGAGTCTTTGTACCCGTGCTGAAGTTCACTGCTGTGAGGAGTCCAGTTCTGTCTCTCACTCTGTGGTCCAGCCTGTCTGCATCACCTGGACACTTTAAACAAACAGATATATATGTACCATGTGTACAAACAATATAACTGATTCTCTTCTGTTGAACATGTTGGATTGTGTATTGTCCGAGTCAGGGTCCTTTTTATTTTACTGTAACTTTGGAAGTTGTGTTACCAATGCTTACTGTTTATTTGATACCAATTTGGTAATGCAATTAATAAAAACAACAAGGTTTGGGTTCGTTCTTCAGATGACTGTGACGTTAACGTAATCATCTTGAAATATGACATTTAAGCTTTTTTGCGATTGCGTTTGTGTTAATCCTATGCGTTTTGCCGTATGGGTCCTCGTGGGGCCGGGGCCTTAGGTTTTGTTTTCTTACATCTGATTGAGCCATGATGTTTTTCCGCGTTGCTCAAGTCTTCACTGAGGTCATGTGCGCGTTCATGTGTGTTGGAGGAGGTGCTCTGTAGGAAGTCTGAAGGAAGGGGCGGATTATTTTCGGTTGTGTACTTTGGAATTTTTGTGCACTCGAGCCGGTTTCTCAAATGTACCTACCCCTCCTTCAAGTTTGTGTCAATCACTTGCACATCACTTCTGGTATGATGGTTTTTCCCTTTCCGGTTAGATTCTCTTGTTTGTTAAAGTGTTTCATCAAATGTTAAAGTGTTTCATCAAATGTTAAATTGTTTCATCAAATGTTAAAGTGTTTCAGGACTTGTGAATTTGTCTCAGTTCTTGTAAAATGTAATTTTGTCTCAAGCTTTGTTAAAGTGTTTCACACTTTGTAATTCTCGTTTGCACTTCTCAGCCACCGTAATAAACAGTTGCTTAATACACATGCAGGTTAATAATAATAATAATAATAATAATAATAATAATAATAATAAAGATGATAATAACAGTAGTAGTAATAGTAATGATAATAATAATAATAATAATAATACAAATACAGTGTTATTTAAAATATATTGGTTCTGAAATGGGCCATCACGTTTATCAATGACCTTTATTAAATGGCATTAAATATCATAGCAGTGACAAAAGGTGTTTTACTCAACTTGAGCTTTGCTGTACTGGGGAAGCTACCATTTCCACTGAGGATTGACCATAAAGACAACCTATATGTGGATCTTGCAATCTTTCCAGAAAGAAGAGCTTAGAGGTTATTGATGCACTCTCTAAATGATGCTCAGTGCTGCTCTGTGTCTCCACAGAATGAGTCACATCCATCAGAGCGGCTGAGTGACAGAGTGTGTATCCCTGACTCTGAATCAGCATTCCTTCACGGAGGAGACCATCACTTGTGGAATTAAACATTGAAGAATATTTTCAAAGGACCTTCAAATACAAATAATACTCTCAGATAAAGTAATGCCTTTTCAAAAAAGCTCTATCCATTATTCAGTCAATCATTGCCACATCCTTTGACTTCACTTAAAGTTATATGTAATCAGTCATTTTACCGTTACACTCTGCAGATGTATTTACCTGCAACTAATTCAAACTACATTTTGAATATGTTTAATAAAATCCTAAATACTGAAAGAAATGTATTATTTGTTCTGTATTTTCTCCAGAGATTAACCTAAAAATACACCATTTTAAATGTCTCGTAAGAATTGCCACTTGTTAAAGCTACTTCAGCAAGACTTCTTTATTGGACGGTATCTTTATTTGTTCGGATTAAACACCATCATATCTGCAGATCCTTCAGTATTTTGACACGTTTTAACTCTCTCTGCTGCAACAACAGATTGCTTTCCAGTCTTCTAAATGTGACCAAACTTGAGCTGCTATTCTGACTCCAAAAACTCAGTATTTTCTGCATGCAGGCTTTTGTTTTTGATTGATTTGACGTGCGCATAATGCTGACTTTTCTCCATCCCATCGGCTGACTGAAACGGCCTTTTTGTGCCACTTGACTCCCTCTCACACACACAGCTGCATTTGTCTTGCAAATCCATCCCCGCTGCGCAGCGTTCAGACGGAGGAAAAGAGAGCAGTCGGACATCAGTGAAGTTCAAGCCAGCGAACAAGCGGAGAGGCTGTTCCATAGCAGCCGCTTTTGTGGATATCATAAGGAGAGCTGGTGAAAAATGATGCATGCTTTTACACCTCTGAAGCCTGGCAACTGACAGAGCAAGGGATGGGCATTTGGGGGGTGGGGGTATAGAATTTTTTTTTTAAGTTCCCTTTCCTGGAGGCTGAAGTCAGTGTTGGAGGGGAACAAAGACCCCGGTCTGAACGGTCCTCTTTGCGCACGACGGGGATCAGCAGCGCAGAATGTGGAGATGGATGGAGACGCACACGTACAAACGGCCGTGACTAAAATTTGCATATTTGTAATTTATCACTTTTTTGTTGAGTTTTTCAGGGACTTTAAAAAAAGAAGAAGAAAATAGATCATTTGTCAACGCGTGTGGGTTGCGCGCTGAGCTTCAGAACCAGAGGTGGGAAGTAATTAAGCACATTTACTCAAGTAGCCTATAATGTTGAGGTTTACTTGGGTATTTCCATTGTATGCTACTTTATACTTATACTTCACTACATTTATTAAACAACTTAAGCTACTTTTAACAAAAATATTCATCTAAAAATGTAACTAGTGGACTTAAAGTCACAAAAGAGTCAAACCATTTAAATATTTTACAAAATGTCAATCAGAACTTTGTTCGTCTACATCAGTAAAATGCAACAAAATGTCACATATTTAAATGTAAAAATAATAACACATAAAGGCAATTGTTCTGCACAATGGTTACTTTTACTTTTTATACTTTAAATTCATTTGACTAATAATAATTTGTACTTTTAATTAAGTAAGATCTTAAATGCAGGATTTTACTTGTAATTAAGTATTTTGACAATAATGTAATGGTACTTTTAATGAAGTAAAGCATCTGAATACTTCTTTCACCACTGTTCAGAACATTCAGCAGTGCAGAAATCACTGCTTAACTTTCATAATAACTGTGAAAATGCAATAGGAGGCACCTTATTCATAAGGCCTGCATTTATGTATTTATTGCCTTTGTCTTGTGCCTAACTCTGGAATCAGTCTGCTTCATTTCCATATCTTTTCAATAGGGCTTCCTCGTGAATGGACTGTAATATTTCATGATGGGGCACGCAAAAGCTGTGCACAATGCCTCTCATATCCACCCTGCTTTCAGCCGCAACAATGATCATAGCAAGACGTCTTTATGGCTAATTCATTCAAAGGCCCATCTCCCGTCCTCCAGCGCGGAGGTCAGCCCGCCGTGTTCCGTCCACCAGGGGGGGGGGGGGGGGGTTTACAGAGGCCAGAGGCGGCCAGCTGGCTCCGTCACAAGACGTCGCGCACAACCACACAGTTTACCGGCTGCACCGAGCAGGCTGTTGTTTATTTCTGAAGCCACAATACAAATAGGCCGGCCTTATGCTCGGACTGTGTCGTGGTGGGAAGTTGGAAATAACAAGAAATAGACGAAAGATGTACGGTAACTGTCACAAAGAAAGCTTTGACATACTTTTTCCAAAAAGGTCCATCATTTTCAAAAACATTATTACCATTTAAGACGTATTGGTTTTGATATTAAAATAAAACACAATAAAAAAAATGTTTCCCTTAACATTTTATTTACCCTCCAATATTTGGACACGAGTGCTGAAAATGCAAAACAAAATTAATGCAAAGAAGTTCTCTTGTAAAATGTCTCTTTTATTGTATTCTTTTCAACTCTTGGTAAAGTGATTATTTTGAACTTATATTGTAAAAGTCTCTGTGTATGCGTGATTTGAAGCTTTTGATGGAGCCGTCTTTTCATATTTGTAGGCTTCTTCCTTAAAGTCGTGTTTGGGACAAATAACTGGTGCTGTTTATTGATCAGACACATGACGTGTCTGCGGTGCTCTGGTGGAGGAGGCAGACGCAGTCAAGTCTCGGTACATTATACCAGCGCGCAGCAGCAGCAGCAGACGCACCATTACGCAATAAGGCCAAAATGGAAACACGCCATCAGCTTTACGCATGCATGCACTGCATCCAAAATAAGAGTTCATGTGGAGAATTCCCTTTTTAGATAAATGTCCCTTGGTACAAATTTCATTTCGACCTATTTTTAAGCGTCTTCTCCCCCTTAAATGATCCTTTCTTGTGTACAATACAGAGATAATATACATTATATTTTGATTATAAAACAATAACAACAACACACTATATCACGAGAGGGGTGCAAAAGTTATATTTATGGATAATTCATCTTGTTTTATTCTGGAGTTATATTTTACTCCATGAACACACACGTCTGTCCCAGTGTGTCCATGCGTTGCCATGGATATCCATGCGCCAAAAGACTAGTCCTTTGGAACATATCAAAGCTAACGCATCTCTCTAGTTCAAACATATCAAGTATTTCCCTAACATGCAAGACAGGCGTGTCATTAAGAAGTAAACCCCTCCCTCTGGTTATTTACTGACTCATTCTTCTCTCCCGGCCTCCATGGTTCCCTCAATGGGGGAAGCTGCTCGTGCGCCCCGGAGCCACTTGTTGCCGGCGCATAAAGTTGGAGCTTTTCAGAAGTTAAATATCCCCAAAAGAACAGAAGTTAGTATCTCAAGGGCTTCACGGGGACAAAAGACCAGCGCCTTACCATATGCTTAATGGCTACAGCCGTCCGGCCTTTATTAAAGGCAAAAAGTGGTCCTTTAAAAGTTGGAAAGGCTCCTTTATTTGAGTTAGATGGAGCACTTGCGCACAAAACCAGAAGCGCGCATTGCCATTGACTCGCCCCCTTTCTTTCTTTCAGGAGTCTGAAGCGGCCACCGTCATCGCCCTGTTTCACTCCAACATAAGCTTTTCATCACCCGGCTTTGTTCTCCGTGAAAGTAATGCTGCGAATCAAAGACATGACAATATTTTCCATCAGCTTGGAGACCCTGGACAAGAGCCCTCGAGCTTTGGCAAAAATCAGGGCCGGTTATTCATCCTGTCACTCCGCACCTGTGGTCCCGCATTCAAAGTATACAAACCTGTCCCTATTAACATTAATTATTCACAAACAACACAAAGGCTGAAACAGAGCAGGTTGAAGTCTGTTTATGGCTCCTAAATGTTTTATTCCTCTGAAGATGTGCCCAAAGCTTTTCTCTCTCCGAGTGCCTGTCTCTCTTTCAGCCTTGAGTAGCCCTACACTTTCGATCGTACAATCGCAGCATCTGCTTAATCTTGCAGATAAAAATATGACACAAAACACAGCTGATAAAGGATTTGTTAAATCCCGGTAATGACGGATCAACGCAGGAGATAATGGAGAAGGATGGTGAGAGCCGTATGGCGCGGGGGGCACCGCGGTTTGCTCTCTTGTGGAGAAAGCGCCAGGTGATGGCAAGGAAATGGCCGTTCCGAGGAGGAGAACACACCAAATCCACCTCCTTTCTCTCCTTGAAAAAACATAGCAGACATAAATTTAATTGGCTTATCAAGGCGCGGCGAAAGGACCTCGCTGTTAATTGGCTGCGGGGGCGCACAAAACAAACGCGGCGACATGTTTAGCCTGGCTGGCCCGCGCTGCGCTTTCAGCCGGTGTCACGTCATTGAAAATGTGTTTTATTATTGCAAAACGTCACATGCTTTACAGTTGCCATATTGTGTCCTGGACAAAAGGCTGATGGAACATTAAAGACGCGGAAAACGGTGCCAACCCGTCTCGAAGACACTTGCAAGGGCCTCTCTCTTTGCTTGTTTTTAGGCAGCTGCTGTCCAGGGACTCGAAATGAAAAGAGACAAAGTTTGAACTGCAGGTGCATCCCCGGAGAAACACGGCGCGCAGCGATCTGTTCCAGGGAGCCTCATAAAGATGTAATTTAGATTGGAAGGTCACGTCTGAAAGAAAAGAGCGCACGGGAAGGGAGAATGATCGCAGCTCACTCCCCTCCCTGCCTCCCTGCCTCACACCTCCCTCTGCTTCCTGCTCTCTCTGTACACACTATTGGTAACAGCGGCTCCTCTCTCATCAGCCTCCCCGAACAGGAGAGCTCTGTTCCGGCATGGCATGGAGCTGAGAGTACGGGCAGTGCAGCACCACGGCTGCCCCGATGTTGGGCATGGAATAAGAAATAACCTATTATTAATTATGATCCCAGGATCTGTGTTTCCGAAGCGAGATCATCTGAAATCAAGCCGATGTGTGTTAGCGTCTCTCCCTGCACGCCAACATGCGCGGCTTAGCGCGGGTTTAACAGCTTTAGAGCCTCTTACTTTCCTCGCATTAATGTATCAGTCAAAGCTGTTTAACTAAAGCTTCACACCTACACTCATCCCGTCCACAGCACAATTGTTTGACATGATGGCTTTTTCATTTATCACCTGTTGATTTAGTTTTTAGAAATGAGCGCAAACCCATACTGACAGCCGCTGGTGCGTAAAAGTGCCAATCTCAGCCTTTTCCTGCTAATGACCTTCAGCAGTAGGACTACTCCACGGGAAAGCTCTGCTATGAGGAGCCAAAAAGCAACAAATGTCTCTGCGGGAGGGGGGGAAATGTCTCATTGATATTCTCTCTGCGGTGTTGTGCATATTAACAGACCAACAGTTCCACAAAGCTGAGCTGCTGACTCAAACCGTTTATCAGTTATGATTTTTAAATAATTATTAAAACCACTCAAACGTTTCTTATTACATTTTAAAAGTTCAAACAAAAGTTGAATCCTTAATAAACTCATATTCTTTTTTTTTTTAAATCCAAGAAAGTACTTTGAATGAGATTTGAGCTCTTAAAGTAGGCTACATTAATAGATGCAGGAGAAAAACGAGTCATCGATTTACGGTTCAATGTAATATAATTCATTTGCGGTGATTTTATTCATTTGAGAATTTGTGTCTGTTCTAAAAATCCAGAAAACGTTTTGAAAATATCAAACTATTATAATGTTGAATTAGTATTAAAGCATTTTTCAAATGTATATTTTCATTAGGTGGAGTAAATATATAACATCGATATATTTCCAACATATATTTATGGATGAGAAAATATAAAATAAAAAGAAGCCTTTAAGAAGATCTCCTTCAGAGCAGTGCATATTGTACAGCAGGTGGTTCCATCTTTATATTACATTGTGCTATTTTAATCTTTACATCAGTAACTAAGTGGATCTGAAATGTATAACAAGTGAAGCTGTTAGTTTACTGGAGTTCATAAAGACCTGATTCAACTCATTGAGTCACTAACGTCTTACTGATGTCTTCAATAATGATTTAAACGACTAAATTGATGCATATTCAAAGCCTAAAATGTAATTAAATGAATTGCATTGCACGTATACGTTTCACATATCAAATTCATGGTTTTATCTCAGAATTGTACAGTGGGATTTCCAGATTTCAAACATAATATCGTTATTTTTTATTTTAAATAAGGTTAAATCAGATGTATTTCCTCCTTTTTTGTGTGAAATCCGAATCATCACAATGCTGAGTTAAATCTGAAATATAATAACATATTATAATATTCTTTCCACACATTGCGGCCCTTTTATGTTACATATAGCCTACCTAACATCATACTGTCAGTATAAAGCACGCTCCCTAAATGCTGAATCAGCGGCCTTTGAGCGCGGCTCCGACTCTTTCTCCTCCAAATGACCGCTTAACGCGCCCTCTAATGCCGGCCTGCTGAGAAGTAGAGTTAATAAAAGCTGTCACACAGTAAAGTGCTCGCGCCCTTTAAAGCCTTGCCAAGCCCGCCGCCTCGGCTGGAGAGACCAGATAGCCCGGGAGAGTTCCATTCGCTCCTTCCGCACCAGAGGATCTCTGCGCTGCGCACTCACAGCCATCAGCGGCACAAAGGCGTTTAGGTGCAAAAACACAATGCTACCACTGTTTTAACCCCGGCTCTGCTGCGACACAAAGTGGAACCGAGGCTCCTGCCAAAGAAATGAAGCTGCCCAGCATTCACTCTCTAACATTTAACTTTCCAATGGCTGTAATCGGATTACATGCTCCTGTCGCGCTTGAGGAGCGGACGGACTCACAGAGGAAGCGAGAAGAGAGGGGGGGGGGAAAGTCCCAGAACCTTGAGGTTAAAAAGCAGAACAAAGTGGCATCCTGTAAGAAAATAAAAAAACATAAATAATAGTTGTTACTCAGAGACTATTTCGTCTAGACCAACTCATTTTCTATATATTACATTTACACATTACCCATACCACACAGAACAAAATGAAATTGAAATTGAAAGCGATATACAAAATAAGTTTAAATAAAACACATTAGGTTAAATGTAGTATTATTGCTTTCAACTATCCTAATACAACTATGTGTAAACTGTCTAAATAATATATTTAATTAAAGTCAACGTTTCCATTTTCTCAGTGCATTTAAAGATGAACATATGACTCACAAATACATAAAGTATATATAAATAAAGTCAGATGTTGCAACTGACCGGACAGTTGCAACATGTTTAAAATACATTACATTTAATTTAACCTTCAATTATTGTCTCAATGAAAAAAGTAAAATAGCATTATTTATTGCACAACTGTTTTATAATAGTTGGATTAATAAATCTGAGCTAGCCCACCTGTGGTGCTGGAGCTTTTTAAAATCCACTCTCCCTGCAGCAGCATGTCCCCTCAGACTTGTGTTTCAGCTCTGGGGGCCACACGGTTCATATATGCGGGCTGCGGTGGGGGGGGGGAGGGGGGGGGGGCGGTGGGGGGGGGCGGCCGCAGAGGAGGCCGTGCGCGGGGACACATGTTGGAGAGATGCCGCTACCACGGGAAAATGTGTCCCGGCAGCACCTGGCAGCACAGAGCCGCATTCAACAGCTTCCCACCATCCTGTGCGCGCCCGCGTGAGCTTTAAACACCTTCGGCTGTTGTGGGTATACAGGCTGCACATTAGCATCTCATTTGCATATTGATGTCACAATATGTGGCTGTACTGTCTAATTCCTCAATCAGACTGAGGGGAGACAGTTGAGAGACTTTTTGCATTTCTCTCTGGACCAACTCATGTTCTATATATTAAACCTATAGTGTGTGCTAATCACCCATAGCATTTCAGCATGGATCTATGACAGATTGTTCATTTGAATGGAGCAACGTCAGATGTTGCAGCAGACCCCCACCCTGGGACAGTTCATCACATCAGTGATGGTGGCAACATGTTTAAAATGCTCTATATTTCACTAGATAATCTATGAGCATATTTGTATCTTACAATATGTTGTTTTATTTATTGATACAATAATAAAACAACATTATTATTGCCCTAAACTTCAACTGTCTTTTCGTCATACAGTACGTAAATGTGACCTGCTGCAACTTTGGGTTTTGGCTGACTTGTGTGAACTATCCTCATTATTTACTCCACAATCACCTTTCAGAAAAGCAATATGAATTTGTATTTGGGTTAAATATTCTTTAGATCACTTTACATTGAGTTCAATGCGAGTACAGTAACACATGTTAAGATGAGGCAGGATGCTTCAGAGTCATGTATCAGCACTGACACAAATAAAGGTCCTTATAATAAAACAACATGAGCTTTGACCGTGTTATTAAACTCAAGACGTTTTGAAATAACAGTTTTATGATGCATTTGATTGTTATCAGTTTTTCACCATTGTTTCATTCAAAGTCTATCTCCATTAAAACCATTTGTTGTTAGATAATGAAGTAAGTCAGTAAGGATGTTGTTATAGCACATTTGAAGACAAAACTCCAAAGTGCTTTAAAGGGAGAACGTATACTGCTTAGATATTTGATTACATCTCACTTATTGGTAACAATCCATGCTTGTGCAGAGAATTTCTTTCAAACGTTTTGAAGATGAATAATGACTATGACTATGTCACAATGCTAAATATCTGTTTTCATATGCCACTTTGACCAAACAATAATAAAACATATTTAAGCAAGACAAATACAAAAAGTGTTATCAGTAAGTGCTTTTATTTGCAGATTCATTATAAATATAAACCATTGTACAACAATGTAAAAACGTTTTCTCTCATTCATTGCATTTAAATTAAAAACATATATTATCACTCGTGAAAAACAATAAATACATGATTGCCAGTTGCCTGAATTACAAAATAAAATTATCAACATGATAAAACTATTTACAGAAAGCCTGTACAGGGAGCTCACATGGTGTCCACATTTCTTGTTGCAATGCGCCTTCGCATTATCATTAACATCATTCATGTTCACACACTAACACAGTGCGTTTCACAGGAGGGTGCACGTGTTCAGACCACCATGCCGAAGGGAGGCTCGTTTTCAATGTCTGTGAGGCCCGGTTTGTTGTGCAGTTTTCGGGGGTCTTCGGGGGTCCACACCTTGGCGGTGCGGATGATGTTCTGCTCGCGGAGCTGCTTCTCATCCGACCAGGACAGAGAGTGCCCGGCCAGGGGGGGGAGGCCGTAGTCTGGGTCGCTGGGAGAGGGAGACCCTGGGGAGAGAAGAGAAGAACATTAGTGTCTATTCTTATTTGATTTATCATCATATTTATTAGCATATTAAGACTTTTCAGGTTTGCAAAAATAAAAATGATGCATGCATGGCATTTCTGCAGATCACTATGCGCCAAAAACTGGATTTAGATGAATTAAAACATGTTTCTTGAGCAACCAGTAGGCCACTAGTTTAGTTGCAGTGTGGAAAGGGGGGGATGACACGAGGCAAATGGTCTCAGTACATGGGCCGCCAGCTCTAAACTATATACGGCCTGATCTTGATGTTTTTCGGAGAACTTACTTGTTCCTCTGTGGCAGATGATGATCTTCTTGGGTTGCGCATGCGCCTCGCTGTTGGAGTTCCTGATGGGCAGGTCGGACTGCACCAGCTCCGCGAGGAAGTTGATGTACCCGATGGCGAGCCGCAACGTGTCCACCTTGGAGAGCCTCTTCTCGTAGGGCAGGGTGGGGATGTGAGTGCGGAGCCCCTCGAACGCGTCGTTGATGGACTGCATGCGGCGCCGCTCCCGCACGTTGGCCGCCTGCCGCAGGTGCTGCATCTCGTTGTCCGACCTCATCCGCCTCCTGCGCTTCAGCGACGGCCCGCCGTGGTGCCCCATCCGCGGGGACAGCTCCGAGGTGCTGTCCGCGCAGCCGTAGGAGAAGGTGGAGGAGGAGGAGGAGAAGGACAGGTTGCCCATGTCGTAGTCTCCATCCGCTCGGCCGTCTTTGCCGTAGTAGTCTTGGAAATGACTCGTGAGGAAGTCCACGTCCTCATCCAGAAAGTCATCCGTGTCCAAGTGTCCGTCTCTCGAGGACTGGTCCGTGAAAAACTCGTCATCGTCGAAGTAAGGAGGGGAGGAGAAAGAGTCGAGTCCAGAGAAGGGGTCCAGCACGCTGTCCATCTTTGTCCGCTGCAACAATGACGCTGTTTCTGTTTCTTTTATCCGCGCGCTGCTCCCTGTTCTCTCAACAGTTAGTTTTAGTTGAAGAACAGGCACGCGAGGATTCTTTATAGCGACATCCATAGTCGCGTGCCGCTGGCCGGGAGTGCCAACCAATCACAGCTCTGTCCGCGAGTCGCACCTCGAGATAATCCCCCACAGGCCACGCCCCCTGTCTCCGCTGAACTAACATCTCAACTCCGCGCGGACACCGGCTGCTCCCTGCGCTCACTAATAACTCAATGTAGTGTTTATTTTAGAACATGTTCCCGTGACAGGTTTAAAACACTGACCCCCCTAAGTGAAGAGACTGATTTATATTTCGTCAGTTATTACCCTTAGGACACCGGCTTTTTACATTTGACATGAACATATCTGATCTGCTGCACTGTTGGAATAGTGTGGGGCTTTAGATTTTCATCAGCAACAACTGCGCTAGATATTGTGCATATTAAATACAATAAACGGACTCAGTTTAAAGCCTTAAACGGTGTCCAGAAATGGTTCCATTGCTCATTCTCGTATTTAAGATGAAAAATAAATCAACGTGACCTTTCAGTTATCTGACCAAACAGAAGAATTAATCCGCGTTCAATTTAATTTGAGATACTATAACTTTAAATTGTGGCTCATTCAAATCGGTAACATCTGAGTCTCTCCGCAGGATAAAGTGTTGGACCTGTCAGCAGCAACAGTTTAATACATCTATTGAGTCTCTCACTGACACAGCCGTCTATAACAGAACAAACATTCATATTACAATAAATATTATTATGAGGTGGCTCAAAACGATGACGTCACCACTCCCTCAGTGTCACTATGATGTTCTCTGCAACAGGTTTACCCATGTGTACACAGTTACGATTTTGCTAGATTTTATTATAATTATTATAATAATAATAATAATAATAATAATAATTAAAATTCTTCTTCAACAATTATTATCGTTAGTTATTTCTATTTGCTTTTCTGATTTGTAATAGATAATTCAATACTAATAAAATCAATGTGATATAAGAAACTGATCATGTTTGAAAATGGAAGATCCTCCATGAAAGCAAAACGGCTTCAATACAAAAACAAATATAAATAAAAAACAAAGTAGTGTTTATCTCTTTATTACATGGTATAAACAGAACATGGTGTGACCCTGCGCAATATCCCGGGCAGAGCGCTGGCCCGGCCCCAGGAGCCCCCCAGGAGCCCCCCAGGAGCCCCCCAGGAGCCCCGCAGAGAGCGCTCAGCTGGGTCATTTATTCCGCAGTAAGTGGGCAGCGCTGCGCCATAAATACATGCACCAGCAGAGTGGTCGATGCGCCACTTGTGCCCTCCAGAGCGGGTTTGATTGGGAGAGCTGGTTGACAAATAAAGGCACAGTGGTGGGCCCTGGAGCGCGCGCCTCCCTGACACCTCACGCGACATATTAACGTTCCTCGGTATACCGAAAGGAGACTTCCCACCGGTGCGCTCTATAAGTACAAATCTATTCAGCCCATTCACACAAGAGAGCCCACTTTGTTCCCAAATGGCTCTTTTGCTGCGCGAGGCTGGGTGCGCGCGCACCGCGTGTCTGTGTAGGTTGGACAGAAAGCTGCCACTCGGGCGCGGCCGTGGGAAGAACACCATCCGCGTCCTGCCGCCAGTCAATGCAACATGTCGGGTTATAAATGAGCATGTGTTGCTGTCTACACAATGAAGCTGTGGCTGGGGGAGAGACACACAATACACGCAGGGCCCGGTACTAACCAGGTGCTAAACACAACACCAAACACTGACAGGACCTTGAACACAACACCAAACACTGACAGGACCCTGAACACAACACCAAACACTGACAGGACCCTGAGCTGCTTCCACCATAAAAAGCCCACTCCATTGTACCATCACCTTCATGTGAACGAAGCGATTTGATTGTTGAAATGCTCCTGCTCTCCGCTGCTAATTCAGGGTTGCTTGTGGTATGGAACATTGACCATTAATGTAGCCTTTATCAAGCAATGTTTTCTCCTTAAATATAAGGACCTTATTGAGGATAGTCACCATAACCTTGCCTCTTTTGTCCAGAGAATATATAACCATTATTCTTTTTTGGAATTCAATATTGATTCTTGTTAACATGTGAACGTTTTTGTTGTTGTGAGAATTGCACAACAACATGACAAAAGTTAGGATAACATTTTTATATTTATTCTAATATTTGGACATATAGTTTAATCTTATTCTAAATAATTTCTATATACAACTTACTCCAAGCCTTTTGTCTATTTCACTATTTGATGTCATTTCCTTGGATGTAAAGTATATTGTATGTTGCATTGTTGGAAGAGCCTGAGACTCAAGATGTTATAAAGCATCACAATAAACCTCTGCACCGTTCAATCTTTGATATAAAAAGGTACAAATAAATGCTAATAAAAGAGGTACAAACTTGTGATGGTGACAAGTGATATTTTATTCTTCTGGCTTCAGAAAACAAAAAGCTGACGCACATTAAAATAAATGTACATTCCTTCTGTTGAGAAGCCAGAAAGTCCTATTTTACTTACAAATGATACTTTTTTAGTTTTATTAAAACTGCCCCCCGATCATTATCACATCTCTGTATGTAAAGGCACCAATAAGCAATAAGGCTCTGCTTAAATGTCACATCAATGTTAGTGTGTTGACTTCTTTGTGTTGTTAAATGTTCACACATGATCCAAACTTCTTATGTTTAGAGCACATAGATACTTTATATTATTAAAATATGCGCTATTTAATTTCAATGTACAGTATTTAATATGACATTGTGTTTTTATTTAATAATGAAATGCATTTTACTTGCACCATTCTCTTACACATTTTCAATGGCACTATTGTTAGTTATTTGACGTCTTATTGTATGTGCTGCTTGTATGTAATATTCTGCATATGCCAAATAAATCCATTACATCTCTGTGACATGTGAGGCTCGACTCTCTTTTTGGTTATTGCTGTGGTTTCCTCACGTGCCTCTCCCATACAGCAGCTCTCGTGCCTCTGGTTCCAGTTGAAGGTTGTCAGATAAAGTTCCAACATGTCAGGTTGGGAACATTTCATTTCTGAGATCCTCCAAACTTTATTTATGTGCAGTGATTTTAAATCTTCTGAAAACGTTATCAGTAAGGCAACAGTGCACTGTGTGTGTGTGTGTGTGTGTGTGTGTGTGTGTGTGT
>CALSBZ010045031.1:71403-120938 GCA_943591055.1 Gobionotothen gibberifrons | reverse complement strand
ACACACACACACACACACACACACACACACACACACACACACACACAGCTAATCTTTACAAAAGAAGAAAAAAAAATACTGAATTACTTTCATCAACAACACATATCACCATCCTCATAGTGAGTAAACCCTGTGAACGTTTCCAGAGTGAAGCTCTGGACGAATGGATGGCAGTTATATAAGAGGCTGTCACAATACATGTTGGCACAAGTAGCAGGAGTATAAATGGCATTATTACAGATAAAAAACATGTGGCTCCAAAGAAACCAGCTTTGCTCAAAAGATGATTTCTTTGTCCCTGTTGAACCCAGGTGCTTCAGCTGTGGAATATGAAATATGGGTTTGGAATGTCTTCTTCTTTCACTTCAGAACTCTGGTCAGAACGTGTAGCAGGTACAGGGGGAATGGCTTGGTGTGCTTTTCAAAGCTTTTTAAATAAGTATTTTCTTTGAATTAAGGGGACTCCGGCCATTTAGTATTGTGCTTGCATTAAAATGAGGGGCCAGGAGACAGATTAAAAAATAGTCGGCAAAACTGAAGCATCAGAGGCTAAATATCCCAACTTTTAGTCATTCGTTTGCGTCAATCTTAATTTTCCATATTGCAACATGAAAGGGGGTTTAAAGTATGGTCCCTTAAAAATGTTGTTTAAAGCAACAAAACGGCATTGTCAATTACATCTAAGGGAAACACATTTTTGAAATTCAACTTATTTTAATTTAGCTCTGTAAAGAAAATAACGTAACAAACGCAGCTATTTTCAGCCGAACAATGATATTTCCTTAACCCAACCAAGTCCTACTTTTCAATTTTTTCTTTTTTAATTCAATTTTTTCAATCCTCTAAAACTTCAAAAAACATCAAAATCATTCCATCGGCGAGTAGAAATATGGACATTTTCTAGTTAAACCGGTCATGGTTGATCCTGAAAATATCAGAAATGGATTCAGCATCCTCAATAACCCCAAAACCACTCGAAAAGTGTCCCACTCTGCCAAGCCATTTTACAACTATTGTCCAAATAAGCTATATGCTTATTTACGCAACATATGCTAATTGCCCAACATGTGCCTGTTAGCATCCGGCAGCTTCTATGTGCTGGGGACCCTACTAGACATTTATATGACTATGGGATTTTCAACATTTCTGGGTCCACGTTACTGGCAACTAGTTTACAGCGATAACCATGTATTTTAGACAGCAAAAGTCATCCGGAAGAAACTAGTTTCCCTCCAAACGTCATCGTGAAAGCAGTTACGGAAACTTTATTTATCAGGAAACTCGGTTGCTCTGTTGGACCATTATTGTCTGATAAACATCATCATCTCCAGGTTGTAACAGTTTCAGTTATTAGTCTTCAAGTTGAGATAACCTCAATGACATCACTGTGACATCATCAGGGTTATTTGACAAGTCCAGAGACACCGAGGACAACAACTGTTTCCACAGGCGGAGTGTGACTCACACAGATGAGTAAACACCAGAGAGGACGACACGCCTGGATACACAAATAAATAAATAAGCAGTATCCAGAATATGAGTTATATTTCTGTTGATTGACTGTAAAAAAACGAATGCTCTGATATTAAGCAGTGTAATGTGAAGCTATCTATGCTAGCCATGGCATTATAAGAATGTCTGGCTTTGTAACTAAACACCAAAATAGTACAGTTACATTTTAGGACAGTTCAAGGAAACATTTATTCCTAATTATCCAGAGTCCCTTCATTGCTATGTATGAAAGCTAAACTGCTACTTAATCCAAATATAAACTCAGAATCATTTAACCTGGCAGCTGTTCCATTCTTTCCAATAGCAAGCACAGAAAAAGGTGCTCTGGTTAAGAAGAAAGAAAGCGAAAGCACACATTGACACAGCTCAGCTCTGGTTCTGACTGAGGGGCCGGTCTCACTAAAGTTAGTGACAGCCATATGTACTACATGTATATCAACTGAAGGGAGTCATCATGAGCAGTGGATACAGTTGTTGTCTTTTTCACAGTTTTTACATCACGTTGGTGAATTCTGTTCTCTGTAAACCAGCTCAGGATGATTGAGAGTCCCTTTCCTTAGCTTAGCATATGCTAATGGCTGGTTTTCCATTTGGCAAGAGAGGTATATCTGAGCAGACAACGAGCCGCTAACTGCTATCAGTGTGACACACTGTAAAGGAAAGCTTGATGCTAGCAGGCTCTCTGTCTATGAATGACATGTCAAGCTGCATATTGTGCTCATCACAGACTCCTGAAGCTAAAACCAGTTTAGCAATGTAAAGAAGGTGATACCAATGCAGCGAATGATAATGCCAGGCAGCATCCTAACGCCTGGTAACTTTCTGCCAGATTTCCAAACGATGCAGAGTAGATAAAAAACGGCCTCTCTGTACAGCTCATAGGTGGATTAAAAACTCTGAATAAAGACTATATTCAACTTTATTCAGGGCCTTTGAATGTACTCCTGGAAGCTCTTGTTTTGCAACCACCGGATTACTATCAAGGCTTCATCTAAAATCCCTTTGTGTCCACAAAGTGCAGCATTGATATTCTTCTATCTTTAAACAGCAAGGAAGATCTGTTTGACTACCAGAGTCTTCCACATGGCATGGCTTTCTAAACATCGATGTTTAATGAGGAAATAAATGCACTTGGACATCTGAAGAATAGAAAGATGTGTAAATGCACAACTAGCCACTTAAGAGCTGCCACAAGATGATTCTACACGGCACGTTCTGTTCAGTCCCATTCCAACTTCATACTAACAGGGTCTTGTGTTACAACGTACATCTTTAGGCTCTTCCATTATATCTCCTTTAAATATTGCTTAAGTGTAAATGAACCCTGTCAAATACAAATCCTCTTCAAATCCAAGGAGAACTGATAAACCAAATAAGGAGAGCGTGTGGCCTATGCACAGGTGGTGATCATCCAAACACCCAAACCCTTTCATTTCTCAGCATTATTAGGCATGTTTCCATGAAGTGTGTTTGAAAGTATCAGCACTTCCTCATTCACTTGAGGGCTTTCTAAGTTACACAGGCTGGGGTAAAAGAAAATTGTGTTTATTTACAACTTAGTTTTCTGTCGTTTTGGTCATTAATAGCTGAAATAAAATGACAGAGGACGCAACCAGAAAAGCAAGCGGACAGTTTTTAAACAAATCCTTGAATAAATGTTCAAATCTGCCTGGGGGCAGTGCAGTCCCTGTGACACCAGCTGTGAGTATAAAAGCATCACAACCAAACAGCATCATGTCCACAACTATGAAAATACATCTAAGTTTGGTAAAACAACAGAATTTTCCTTTGAGATATTGTCCCCTTTTTTTTTAGAGAGTTCACCATAGAAGAAGAAAATACAAGTTCATTATTACATGGAGTTCAACAAAGAACTGATGTGGTGTGGAGAGGAAGATGAAGATCAACAGTGATCATGGCGCTCTCCCCCAGAGAGGTTTACATTACAGCAGCCTGGAGGACCATCTGGGTGCTGACGGGCCGAGTGTGTGTGAGTGTAAACCAGTGTGTACTTCAAGTGTTTCCCTATGACACCACGTTGTGATCCTGTGTTTATTACTGTCTGTGTGTGTGTGTGTGTGTGTGTGTGTGTGTGTGTGTGTGTGTTGTGTAAGATTGTCCATCACCACTGCACATATTGCACCTTCTTGTCATTTTACAAGACCCACAGACTAAGCCTTCAACATGTACCGACAGATAACCACGTCCTGCGTCATGTGACCAAACCTGTGAGGTTAGAACACTCTGCAGCATCCCAGCAACATGCAAAGTGAAGTCTCATACTTTACATACTGTATGGCTGAAGCCCCTCATCAGAGTTAAGTATGTATAGAGCAGTGCAGCGATGATGTGTTTCTGTAGGCTGACCTGAAAGTTAGCATTGCAAGGGCTCCCTCGACTAAAAGCAAAGGGCTTTTTCTTTTGGATTTTTAAATATTGCAGCAAATAAGCTCTAAGGAAAACACTTGTTTATGATACTTAAACATTTTGTTCAGCAGGATCATCTCCACATAGGAACAACTTTATGATTTTGGAGTGTAAATGCAATCTCCAGAAGTAAACAGCTAACGTTATTCTATAAACAAACTACATTACTTTATGTCCCCACCGCTAAGCTAAAGGTTAAACGACTAATGTTTAGCGTAATGACTTTTAGTAGTCTAAATTAGTCTCTTAGCAACCGCTGTTTTTAAGACACATGGAAGCTTCAGTCGCTCATCAGTGGGGTATTTACTGATATATCTTTTGTCTTAGAACCAGACGGTGTAGGGAACGGTGCCTTGCTCAGGGACACCTCGGTAGCACTTGGTCTTGCCGAGACTTGAACTGGTGACCTTCCAGTTGCCAAGCCAAGTCCCTATCGACTTCGCCACCACCGCCCCAATAATAATGTATAGCAGAGCAAAGGTAATACAGAGAATGTCTGTAACATAGCTGTAGCTGAGGCCTTTTACAAGAGGACCTCTTTGATGGTCGACATAAGACAGCGTTGAAGCGTCAGGTATGCTCCCTGTGTAGATGATGGGTGAACACGGTAACATCTGCTGTATCACAGGTTTGGACAACTCTTACAGGTCATGGCCGACACTCTGAGGGGTTCAGTGTCTGGGTCCTGTGGGTCTTGGAAAGTCAACTGCAAATCTGTTGGTAAGGGTGTAACACAAAGCCAATGTCTGTACAGAGGAGGATAACCAAGGCATTATGACTTGCAATACTTTTGGAATTTCATCTTGAAAAAGCGGCTGCTCAGTGAGGGGTATGGGCGGGAGTCAATACTTGTTTGTACTGCATGCTTTTCTTGAGGGTGTGTTTATCAAAGGAGGATGATATTAAAGTAGCTTTTCTGTGTCTATCTTGGGAAATGAAAAAGCTCCAAACAGGCCCATCTCGTGCTGCCTGTTTGGAGGGGATCGTGCGTGCATTGGAAGAGCTCCGGATTACAACAAATGACTTTTGAAAGAGCTCTTTATAATGACAAAGCTCTTGAGAAAGCTCCCTGTCTCATTAGCATGAGCATGATATTAGTCAATCTCAGGTTGGCACTGCACATTTAAAGTGGTTCAAAAGGATCATACGAATGTTAAGAAAATACTGAATTGTATGGTTTTGAAAAGCACAGATAGGGACACGACTGTAAAGAGCCAACTCCCCTCACTGCAGGGGTTTCTGTGTGATGCTTTAAGACATTTAGAAATTGGTGACACCCTTACACATTAACGTGGACAACCCTACATGTGTGTGTTGTGTATGTTGAGTGTGTGTGAGTCCCTGCTGTGCCCTCATAGCCTGGTCTGAGCCTCGGGGATGTAGATCTCGATGCTGTCGGCGCTCTCCGTGGCCGAGTTCTGCCTCACGGACGCCGCTCTCTTGGCGGCCATCAGGCGCTTCCTGGCCTCCTGCCGCTGTTTCTCTGAGCTCTCCAGGGAGCGCTCTCTGGCCAGGGGGGGGGTGGTGGTGGGGGCCCTTGGGAGGCTTTTTTGGCACTGGAGGTGGGAGCCGCCTCTCCTAGTAGAGAGCACGGTAAGGGGGGGGGGGGGGGAACATTTCAGGAAAAAGACAGACGTGTTGGTGTGCCCCTTAACGACTTATTGTCTACACGTGTTTATTCACACGTTTGTTCCATATTCTTTGAAATAAACGTTTCTTTGCTGGACAACAGTCCATCTGCATCGGGCAGCTAACATCGTACCTACTGTTCAACGTGTGTTTGTGTGTGACCTTATGGTTTCAGGTTTATATGCATGCGATGCGGGTACTTAATAATAATAGGTAAATATAATGAATGAATAGCAAGATCATCCTGGTCTGTTCCTGCACTTATTTCATTTTCTTTTGATAACTGTACAAACTGTAAACATGGCATTGGCGACGTAATGTCCTATGTCTCTGATTACATAAAACTATTCTGATATATTTGGTCTTCTTTTTATCGTTTAGTCCCTCATGTATATCCGATAACACCACATCTTACTCAACTAATGAATAACTGAGATGGAAAATGCCACAACAAAGTCTGACGTGTCAAAAGCCACGACTACAAAAAGAATGATGGGAAGATTTAAAGCAGGAAGTTGGTCTGTGAACCCAAATGTTTGTTGAGGCTCCCAACCTGATCCTCTGCTCGCCCGTGATTCTCCACCTGTCTGACTTATTTGAACAATTGTTGCCATATCTCAGCAATTGACTTGTTGTCCTCACGGATAGACTCAACCGGTCAGAACTATAAATATAAGATCCAAGTTATAATAAACCAGATATTTAACCATGTGAGCGCTACTTATTTACAGGACCTTAAAAACCAGCTGTCAAAATCTTTTTGATTGAAATGACAAGTCGGATGAAGTTGTTGTTAGTCTGAGACATTACTCAGTATTGTCCAACAATGAAACCAATACTCAGAGATGCTGTTGTCTTTTAAATCACACATGCTTTAAAGTCCTTCTCTAAAGCTGAGAGACTGAATATGATGTTCTGATTTTAGCGTCCCAACCATACACCCACTACAATTCTGTATCCACCCACTATGTTATTATCTTATTCAATACACTGAGCTGAGCCTTTGCTACTAGATCCTGAGAGGACTCAATGAAGACTAAGGATGCATGTGCATAGTCCAGTGAGACGCACAGTATGCAAAGACAAAGGGATCCCAACCATGAAAAGAATTGGTTGAATAACTTTGTATCCTTCTCGGGGGGCTCTTATACTCGCTGCTTTTGGTGTGCTTTGTGGCCGAAGTACAGCGCCACTTACAGGCCTGGCATATGTACTACAGCGTTTCGAGCGGTCTCGTGTGAACGGACACGTTTCTGGTGCCTGTAGCGTGTGGACGGAATACCTTTTTGATAACGATTGCGGTCCGTTTGCGTTATCGTCCTCGTGTGGCCGGGGCTTTAAATGTTATTTGAATATTGCTTTGTTTCTGGATAGCACAATATTCTTTTATTTACTTGGTTTTATCCGCCTGCTGCTGTTCTAGGGTTTGTGTTGATGCACTTGGTATTCATTGTATAGGACTTGAAGCACACTCTCTCCTGTCCATGTGTCCTTCCACTTGCAGCTAAGCACACACAACAGGAAGCCACAGATGGGGAGGCGGCGGCAGGCGGCAGAGGGGAGGAGGGGGCAGAGGAAGCATGGACAGATGGATGGAAAGACAGACAGTTATGGAGCTACGGAGGCCCAGAGGTGTCAAGGCCCCGTGGTGCTGTTGGCATTGCAGTTATGCAGATTGATGCAAGCGCCTTCACTGTCGACACAAAAAAGCACAAGAAAGAAAAAGAGACAACAATGAGAGCAAATGAGGAAGCCGGCAGAGTCAGTATTCAATGAAGCAAAGCCACAACAGATACTGCAGGCCAGATATCTGAAAGAGATTCACACTCAAACATGAGTAGGAGGAAGAGCATCTGTAGCACCACAGAGAACAAGTCAGACAGCCATGCAATACCTGCAGCGTGAGGGACGGCTGAGGGAGATACATAAAGGAGATGCTCTTTGCTTAACGTCATAGGTTGGTCATTCAGAAAGTGAAAAGCTATTGTGAATCCACCACCAAACTCACACTTAAAGCTTGCATGAGGAATATTTCCAAAGAATGTATTATTCAGAATGGTTGCTAAGGTTATTTGAACAGTGGGCATTAGCACCTGCTTTTCATCCAGCAGAGAGGCTTCCACCCAGGAACAAGGCGTGTGACTGACCTCTGATTAGTAGGCTTCACAATCATACCCTATGACAGCCTGCAGATTCATGCAACACTGTGTGCGATGGTGTAGTACTAAATAGCCGCGTTCACACCGAATACTTTTCACCCGTAGTTTTCGCGTTTAGTTCCGTTAGTACCCCTGGTGTTGCGTTCACACCAAAAAAATAACTAAGTGCCGGGAACTTTTCACCCCATTTTTAGCGCCTGCTGAGAGCAGGCACTTTCCTGTGGAAAAAAAGTACCCCAGTTCTGATTGGCTGGGCGATTGCAAACCACGCCCCGTAAAAGTCTGAAATGCTTTGTAGAGCCGCCATTGTATTATCCTTGCATTGTATTATCCTTGCATTGTATTATTAGTACTAATAAATACTGAGTCTGCAGTGTTTCCCCTAGGTTTACTGCTGCGGGGGGGTGCTGTCTGAGCGGGGGGGGGGGGGTGGTATTGGGATATTTTTTTTTATCAGATATCAGTTTCTTAGGGTCAAGAACAATACACTCACAACCTAACATGAAAGCATTTAGTTTATTTAATAAAAGAGCACATGTTCAATGTGAAAAGTGACAGTAGATATAGATTAGCTTTTTTTTTTTTTTTTTAAACACCTGGAATTTCAGGGAGGGCGCGGGGCTCCGTTGGCGGGGCGCAGCGCCCCTCCAAGACAATGGTAGGGGAAACACTGGTCTGAAATAATATAGCAATATGCTGTCAAATTATGTGAAAACATGAATAAAACTACACTCAGATGTTGTACATACATAAGTGTCTTACACTAATAATACATACAGTTATACAGTTATTATGGCTGTGTGTACCTTGTGTGCACCGCCTAGTGGTTAAAGCACGTTATTGAATTATTGTTTTTTATGTGTTATATTTGATGAAAAAAAGAGTACATACTTTCATAGGGGGAAAGTAGAAGGTCAATGATAGAAATATAGAATATAAAAAATCAGGAAGATACTATAAGTGATCTCTACAATAAAACAGTTTAGTGCAGGATGTACAAAGATATTAATAGGAGGAGATGCAAAACAGAAAAACGAATTAACCTTTATTTAAACATTACATAATACTTTAGATTAAGGTCTTCTTTTAAATAAGAAAACAACTTTGGGGATATCTATCTACAGATAAATATTAAGCCTGACAAAGTACTTAACGTCTAATATATTGCTTTCCTGCAATGTTAACTATGTTGAAGCACTTATTTTAACTGATATTATACATATGAATTATACTCTTATGTATGTAGATAGTATAAGAAATGTGCAGAATATGACAGTTTAATGGTGGAGGTATACACACATAACCTGTTGAGGAACCTGTGACCCAAGATTTTCATTCATTGCATAACTACACCGTAGTAGAAAATCTTGAAATCTTGAATGGGGGTATATATTAATGCTGCGCATTATGGACACACGCGATTTTCACCCATTTATGAATTATATGTTTTACATTTGATAACACCAATGTGTTTAATACTGGCAACTTCTAATTGTGGGGAAAACGAAAACGTTCAGTAGATATGTCCCATAGAACATTTTGCGAAACACAATAGCCAGCATGTGTAGTTCTGGGGGGGGGGGCGTTCGATTCCAGTTTTGGATAGTCTGGCGTGGTTTCGTTCCATTTCAAACAGCTGTTTGACGCTCTGCGTAACCTTGGCGCACTGCCACTCCAACATCCAATCACAGAGGTTGAAGATTTATCACGGGGACTGTAGTCCTAAACGATAGCTGGGGATTATGGGTAGTGTAGTGTGTTCAGCATCTTAAACTCGAAAATGCTCGAAATGTCCCTTACAGGCCTACGTCTGTTTCCGGAAATCTTTATTTTGAAATTCATTTCCTGACGGACGGCAAAAAACCCAGAGATTATGGAAATAAACCAATAAATAAAAACAAGGATAATTGTGTGTTATTGGTGAGTAAATAACAGTGTGTTATTTTGAAAAGAATAACAAATTAGAAGGAAAAAAAGATTTAAAAAATACAGATTTCAGTATCCTGAGGCTCTGAGCCCCATTTATTTTCCTCACAGACGGCAACAAAAGTCCGAAATTATACGATTTTAAATAAAAGCAATAATTGTGGCTTGATATTGAGTAAGAACATGTTTTTATGAACCACACAGCTTCCGGTCTTCCACGACCCGACCGGAGAAAAAGACGTGTTGCAGGCACGAAACACATTACCAGTAGAAATACATTGCTTTTAAAGTCGTCCTGTGTGACACGAAAAAAAGGGGATAATCGTGTTGGTGAACACGAATCAATAGATTAAATGTCGTGACTATAACACGAAATGCCGTGAGACTGGGTTGCCCAGGGACTTATTTCCGGTGTGAACGCTATCTGTATTTAGTGCCCTGGGGTATTAAGTGCCGCGGCACTAAGTGCCGGGAACTAAGTACAGCAAAGTACTCGGTGTGAACGCAGCTATTGACTCTCAATTTGTGTCGATATCTATTTAGATGCATTTCAGATTGTGCAACACATTTCTGGCCATCAATTATCAACAATGGAAAGAAAATAAATGCTGTCGTCTCGCATAATGGCAGTTTCTTCAAAATACAACACAAAGCATGCGATGGCCATAGAGCAAGCAGTGCATTAGGTGTTACAAACCAGAGTGTTATGGGCAGGACGTGCACAGTATGTCATTGGATGGTCTTAATGTAGCATGAGCTAGTGTTCTGTTTGGGTGCTGATGGTTGGAGAGCAGGGGGCTGTTTGGTCTCAAACACTCAAAATCAGAAGCAGGTGAAGGACAGGACTTTGATGACCAAAGGTTTCACCATGGAAACTACTGAAAGATAATAAGACCCTCTTAGTCAATCTGAAACTGATTGCCCAAAATATGAAGGCAGTATTCTGATCATCATAGAGTCATTTTCTTCTTTCATTTGAGATCCATGTCAGGATCCGAGGATTTCTGCTCAGCGTGATAGATAATGACTTTGCTAACACACTTTGTGTTTTATTGGCTAAATGGACTCCAAAGCATTGGGTTTATGTGAAATTAAATTAGGTGAAAATCTCTGATACACCGACGGAAAAGCAGAACAGTACATTACCCAAGGGTACTACAACAAAAAGTAATTTGTTGCAAAATGAGACATTCATATAATGACTTGCATCTATAACAAAGAATATGAAAGCTTCTCTTTAGATGGGGGTGTTATCGCTGATCAACCGACAGCAGACTGATAATGTGTACCTTTCTGTCGGGGGGGTCCAGGGGTCTCCAGCTGTTGGCTCTGAGCTGGTGCAGCTCATCAAACTTGAGGCTGATGTTCTCGATGGACAGCTGCAGCATGTCCCAGAACCCTGCCAGGTCTGAGGCCACCGGGCGGGGGTGTGCGTTCGGGTTCTGGGACAGTGGGAACAGAGGATGGGGGGGGGAGAAATAAGTTTCAGATATTACAGACAGGGAAGATAAACCTTATTAAATACAGTCATACAAATGTATATTTTTACAACACATGTTGTTGTTGTACCTCAATGTATATAGGTAGAACACAGGGGCGTCCAATGAGACCCCTATGGTTCTTTCGTAAACTCCAATATGCAGCTGGAACATGCTGGTTGGACACCCATTGCATACGGTCTTTTCCTTCATTATTTTAGTACATCAATACCATTTGTTCTTTGTTTTACTTGCAATATTCACAGTAGCAGAACTAGTTCTATTGATGGACTGAAACAGTGATTATTCTATGCTAGTAAGTGAAGACATGTTTCACTGCTATCAAAAATGATAGGAAAGGGTATCTAAAAGTTATCATATGCTAAACTAAACAAAATCAAGAAAGATATCCATCAAAATGTTATCATGTTATATGATAAATGATTATAACATTCATATGGAATTCAATATAATTATTTTACAAAGTGAAAAAGATATGGTTTAAGATTTACACTCACTCTTTGACAGAAATATTGTTAAATGTTGATCTAATGTTGGCCACAGGGAAATTCAAGCGATCAATAATAGGATTTGTCCTATGTGGACAAGACATATCCGTCCCAACGTTCAGCACAATCTACTCAGTGACTGACCAACTTCTCAAGATACAAATATTACAACATATTTAATTTCAGAATGTCACAAACATAAGGTCAGTGAGAAGTAAAACAGTTTGAGGAAATGAAAAAGAACTTGGAAGAAGAAATAAATAAATGGGTAAAGGAAATCCAAAGGAATGAAGAATGTCATTCAAAATCAAATCTTAGCTCAGTGAAAAGTCTCTCACACAAAGTCAAAGATGTAGAATGTAATTATGAAATGATTGTTCTCATTGCTCAGTCTCACCAGGTTCTCCTCACACAGCTCCCTGAACTGCTGGAACTTCTGAGACATCAGCAGCTGAGCACTTCCCATCGCACTCCTCATTTTCCCCAGGACTGAGAGACAGAGACAGTTCAGAGACACTCACACACACTCTGCTCCTCAGAGACTGTTAACAACACTTCTCATGCCTCTCAGCTCTTCCATGTGCCCATGTCCAGTGCATTCACCCAAACAACGGAAAAGTTGACTTGAATGAAGTGCATCATGGCAACAGGTTACACATGATTGCATTCGCAGTCTTCACAGTGCTGAATGCATGGAAGTCGCTTTGGACAAAAGCGTCTAAAAGTAACATGTGATGTAAAGTGTCTTTGAGCACCTGAAAAAGCGCTATATAAATACCATGTATTATTATTAGGTACTTTGAAAGCAATAACATTAAGTTGAACCTAATATTTTGTATTTAAACGTAATATTATTGCTTTCAACTAACCTAATACCGTTTTTTCTGTGTTCTTGTGAAATCATGTAATGCAATTCATCTGGAATCCTGAAGGCGTGAAAAAGAATATGAATGCTAATGAATCACATGAAGTTTCTCCCGTAATTCCAGCTGGGATGTTTACCATGAATAAGCATGGCAGAGAAAAGGCAAAGACATCAGAGAAAACAACACAAGCACAGAACATTGAAGTACCTGTATATTTATAAATTCACAATATGCAACTTCATGTTTCTATTCCCCTACATTTATTTGACATATTAAGTGAATATCTACTTCACAGATTAAGGCTATTGATACAAAATATAAATCAAAGAATTCATGATCATATACTATTATAGGTCAAGCAACCCATTATTATACATATAGGTCATTCAAATAAAGCCCACTTTTACCAAGTGCAACAATGAAGTGACGAATAGCATCAATAATTATAAAACAATTATTCAAATGTATGGTTCTTAAATGGACCATTCTGCATAATGAATACTTTTTCTTTTGCTACTTAAAGTATATCGTGATGCTAGTACTTTGTTACTTTTACTAAAGTATCATTTTGAATTTGAACTTTGAGGGACTTTTACTGAAGTAAACAATCTTCTTCCACCCCAGGCTACATGCATGGAAGCCTCTACATGACAACAGAGACGTACTGTCCTCCGGCAGGTCGTTGTCCCTCTGGTCCAGCTCCATCTGCCGACACCACCCGTCCATGCGGTCGGTCTCCGCCTGCAGCAGCTTCAGGAACCAGTGTCCGTCTCTGTGGCACACGGAGCGCTGCACCACCTGCCAGGCAAACATCCAGCTTCACAACATGTGGACACATCTGCAGCCACTTCACACTCACTGACATGTGACAGAGGCATACGGTATCCAGCACGTACGCTGTCATAAATGATGCTTCCATTAGGCGCATTCACACCGCAGCACTTTTCCCACAAAGGTTAATCAGAACTTAGTTCATGAGAACTCTTTAGAACTCATGAACTAAGTTCAGATCGAGTTCACACCGGAATGAGTCCCTGGGGGAGGATTAGGCAAATGAAGCCGCTGACGTCACTTCTTCTTCTTCTGCTTTGGGTTTACTGGCAGGCCGTAAACTTCACGGCGTATACTGCTACCCGAAGTCCCCGGCCGGAAGTCCCCGGAGTTGGGGACTGGCTTCTACGAAAGTCCCTGCTAGAGAGCAGGGACAGAAAAGGGGGTAAAAAGGTTCTCAAGAACTAATTTCTTGGAACTATATCGGAACTAAAGTGGGAAAAGTACTGCGGTGTGAACGCACCTATTGCTTGCTAACTGTTGATGTGAAATATCAAACACTGTGTAATGTCGGATAACTAAAAGACCAACTAAATTACTCTACATTAAACGTAATCTCTAGAATATAATATAGCATTTCTTTCCAGTTCTTTTTATTGCATGATATTCTTCACATTGACTGCTTTACTGTTATGGTTAAAGAAACATGAATTTGACCTCTGTGTGATGCCTGGTTTTCATATCAGTGTTACTTTATTGAAATGTTTAATATAGTATATGTTGTTGGAAAAGTTTGCCATTTCTATTGAATTTAAGCAATTGTTTGTATATTGATCTTGTGTTTTATATAAAATGGTGATTTTTAACATGATTTAGGGAGAGGCTTCAAATAAGCGCAATGGTTTTTTGACTCTTCCTGCACTGTTCGTTATTTGGTATCTGTTAAAAAATAAGAAATAAAGGAGAAAAGCCATTGAGAGGATCTTATCCATGACCTTTGGTGACCGTGTTTTGTTTATCTACTGCCTCCATTTTGTTCTGTAACTTGCTGGAGTTTAATAATCAATAATCCGTCCCAGCCCACACCGAGCGATCACCTGTGTTGATGACATATTACTGTTACACGGTAATACCGTACAGAATCATGTGTCCGAGGTGGATTAAAACGACTGAAGGTACTTTCTGAAATGTTACACCACTAGCTTTTAGATGTCGTGATTCCACAGCAACACTTCAGTGCTTTGAATGTTCTCTCACTCATTCAGTGTCCGACAGCACGCTTCTGTTGAGGTGAACATCTCCTGTAGCAGCCAGCAGCAACATCAAAACTAAACCTTGTATCTTACATACATCTAAAAGATTGTGGCAGTAAAGTGTTGAGTTTACATTTCTAAAACAATTGAGTGATCTAAAATGTAACCGCATTAATCAAATGAAAACCACGAATATGAAAGACGCTTTTATCCAAAGCGTCCTGCATACATTCAGTCCTGTGGGAAATCCCCACAGGAGCACGTTGGGGTGAAGTGCCTTGCCCAAGGACGACATACTGACTGCAGCAGGGATTAAACCAGTGCTCCACGGATCCAAAGATCAGCGCACTATCCCACTGAGCCACATGCACCCTATATTGTAATCTAATGCTGATGATTTAATTAGGTGATAGACACTTTGCATATGCACATCATTATGGAACAAAACCTAAGCTTTTCAAAAAGACGTTATAACGTTAGTGTAGGATTAGGGATCTTGTGTTTCTGTGTCTAATACACAAGAACAATGAGCTACACAAATGTCGAAATGTTGAATAACACTTTCTAAGGATGTAATATAAAGTAATTTGCATAAATACAACAGAGAAAAGGCTATTAAAAGAGGAATCTATGATTATCTTTTCACTAGCAGTTAGGTTAGTCAAATTACACTTCTATTCATTTCTTACCTTTTTATTATAACACTTTTATTCGTGCAGAGTTACCCACAGATCAACATTATGAAGGCATGAACAGAAGTCATTGTTTGGAGTTAATGAGTGAGTCAGGAAACAGTGAAATAAATCAACGCTTTGTTCCTTAGACGTCCAAGCCCTGACGGAGCATGCTCCCACATACCTCCAGAATAGCAGAGCTGTTGAAGTTGACATCCAGCGAGTCATCGGCCACACTGTCTATCCAGGGGTCCGGGGGGGGGAGGATGGAGGGGTCGAAGCCCACATCGTCGTAGTCGTCGGAGGTGCAGGCGTGGTAGTGGTTCCCTGAGCCCTGGATGCTGACCGTGGAGGTGGCAGCATCGCGGGAGTACTGTCGAGAGAGGGCCCCCGAGGACAGGACCTCCATGTCCGTGTCCGGGGAATCCAGGGGGGTGTCCAGCAGGTCCGGCAGGTCCGGCAGGTCCGGCAGGTCCAGGTCTGCCTGCATGGTAAAGAATACATCTCAAGAACGGTCTCAATGAGCACATGGTTGTAAGACCTTTTGACCACAAGGTGTCCACTTGCTTCCAAATGATTTGAAGCCTATTTAGGCCGGGAACAACTTGTTTTATGAATAATGTGCCTCGGACTGTAAGAGCTCTTATAGGTGGCAGAGGAGAAGTATTCAGATCTTGTACTTAGGAAAAGTACAACTACCAGAGTGTTGGAATACTCTGTACTCTGTAAAAGTCCTGCATTCAAAATGTTACCCAAGAAAAAGTACAGAAGTATTATCATCACAATATACTTAAAGTACCAACAGTAAGAGTATGAATGATGCAGATGATTGCAATTATTGATGTGTTTATGAAGCTAGTAAAGGTGTAACTAGTTATCATTTATTTATTTACTTCTGGGTAGATTGTAGATCCAGGTGTAACTAAAGTCTGATTTTAGTGTTGATCAAACTGTTTATCAATAATCTATATCTGTAGAGTAACTAAAGGTATTAAATAAATGTATTGGAGTAAAAGTACACCATTTACCTCCAGTTGTAGTGGAGTAGAAGTACAAAGTAGCAACAATTGAAATACTCAAGTAAAGTACAAATACCTCAAATTAGGTACAGTATTTAAGTAAATCTGTGGTTCTGTATTTTGATACATTTTCATATATTGATACTTATTAACTAATGCAAAGTGTCCGAAGAGAGAATAAACAGTTGCTTTCAGGGGTTCATGTTTAAAGCCGAGTGATTGAAAGCAGCAGTGGTTGCAGCTTACCTGCACCGCTGCTGTCACACTGTTGGAGCGCTGGAACCGACGATACCTGACCACCAGAGGGAGACAAACACACGATACTGAACAACAACTCTTACCATGTCTGCTCCCAGGCAACACAGCAGTAGCCCCACTGTGACAAGTCCAACTGAGCAGGAGCTGCGGGACAGTAGCCTAGAAGCAGGGTTGGGTTGTAACGGAATACATGTAACGGTGTTACGTAATCAGAATACAAAAATCAAGTAGGCTAACTGTATTCAGCTGGCGTTACATTTGAAAAACGAGTAATCTGATTATAATTACTTTCGTAAACCTGAAGTGAATACATTTTGGAATGCTTATTGGAATTATTGGAGGAAAAGTTTCCTCACAAAATGTAATATTCATTACCGGCAGAACTGTGTGCACACTGCACAGCACTGCATCATGTCTGTGAGCGAGAGAGAGATGCAGGCAGCGTGTCTGTGAGGCCCCGCCCCCGCACGCAGATGAGAGAAAATATATTGAACGTTAGAAACGGAGATGGTTAGATAACATGTGCAAGATAACATTTATGTAGCATTTCTTTATTGTCGAAATTATGACATTTCATAACGGGATCAAATCAAAGTGAATGGCCTGCTGCTGCTGAATGCATGGGGCAAGGGAGTGGAAAACGTTTTAAAAGTTATTACATCGTTTTAATAAATAATAATGATAATTTATTCTATTTAGGGGCGCCTTTCAAAGCACCCAGGGACACCTTACAATTCATAACATATTCCAAGGAAAGGTTTTAAGACAGTACAAAGAATGCAGTCCGGGTGATGTTTTTTATGTGGGGTGCAGATAAGAGGGAGCTGTCCAGAATGACACCAAGATGTTGTGTTTGAGTTCTTGATAAGCCATTAAAACAGTAAAATAAGTGCCTCCTGTTCACCAAAACATACCCATCTGTTATGGAAAAAGAAAGTATTCTAAAAGTAATCTGAATACGTTTTTTTTAAGACACGTAACTGTAACTGTATTCTGATGACTTTCAGAGCATGTATTCAGTATTCAGTAACTGATTACTGAATAATCTGTTTATTTACTGAATACATCCGGTCAACAACTTCAAAATTCTGGGCTATATAAAAATCGCTGGCCCGCGATAGTGTCTATTGGATACATTTTGGCCCTTGGACAAATGTAGTTGGTGATCCCTGCATTAGGGGTTGGCTTACTGTCAGCTGGGTGTGCTGACACTGCTGTGGATCTAGGGACCAACACGTTCTGCCAATAAAGAAACCAGAGACCGTGTGGGAGGTGGAGCAGTAATAATGAGATATATTCCTGCTCAGCTCTACACCTTCAGATCTTCCAGGAGGAGCTACAATACATGGCTGGGAAGAGGGATGTCTGAACCAGGCTTGGGGAGTAACAGATACATGTAACCAGATTCATTTACTTTGACATAATCAAATTACTGGTACATTCTTTAAAAATGGGGATTAATAGCAGGTTACAAAACATTTTAAAATACAGATATATATTATAGGTATAGGCACTGTCTGAATTTTCTTTTAGTTTTTTATTCTTAGTATTTAGTTTTTTAATGCAGTATAGACAAATGATTTATTAAACAAAAAATTGCGTTTTCTTTTAATTGAAGTTGTAAACTAAAACAGCATTTGTAAACTGATGATGATGACACATTGTTCTGTTGTCTCACATAACATCTTATTGATATTTCTTTACTTTGTATTGATTTTCTTTGTATTATATAGAGGTAATCCAAAAGTAACGGAAAGTAATCAGTTTACATTACATTTATATTGTATTACTTAGATTACGTTACCGGAAGCGTCTGCGCTGCGTTGCGTCTGCGGAGTTTTTCGCGATCGCGGCCACTCTAGTCAATGGGTGCTATTCCACCAGACCCGCTGCGCCGCGCTACGCTACGCCGCGCGTCCCAGAAGCTCCTCGCCGCAAGGAATTTTTAAAATATAGGATGAATCCTATTTTTTTTTTTACCACGCAGGAAGTGAAACGTTCAGACCATATATAGCATATTTAAATATATATATATATATATATACACACACACAAACTAATTTTGCAGCCCCTATCCCTCCAGTCTTTCAAGTAGGAGGAGAAATGCCAGCGTTCTCCTCCGGTTTACAGGCACTGTGTAAATTATATATATAGAATAATTATGATGATGAATGCATTGTTTTACCACTAAAATACAGCAACATATCTTTGATTCATGTCGTTTATAACTGGGATATTATAATTATTCTTAACTTTGTCTGTAGTCTACAACACAACAAAATAGGAAATAACAACAATAAACACGATTTAAACAGACACAAACATAAACCATGTAACTACGTAGCCTACTTGTAGAAGTACAAATGTCCAGGAAATATTCCAAAATCAACAACAACTGCGAGGCTGCACACACGACGCTCCGCTTCCGCAACGTTTTGAAACGCGCCTGGTGGGTTATGACGCAGGAGGAGGTCGCAGCACGGCGCAGACGCAACGCAACGCAGCGCAGACGCTTCCGGTGGGATCAGGGGGTCTGACCCGGCTGCCACACGGCCATCACAGGTGGAAACACCAGAGATGCATGGACACATAGCCTAGTTAAGATAATTGTGCCAAATTACTATTCAAATAAGCATCGCCAAAGGTTACATTCTTAAACCCCAATGTCCTTAAGCCTTTTTAAAAAAGGCACAAATATCTGTGTGACTTTTTCAAACAAAAGCTTTTTTAATAGCATTTAGAGCACACACTGCAACATGTGTTTGCTGCTGACTCACATCATGCATTAAATGCTCAACTGGTCAGTATCACCAAGCAACAGTCCCACTGTTCCCTCGCCCAGGAGTTAGACTGTGAGAAAGCTACTATCTACTCTTTCTCACATTATGAATCAGCTGTCTGACAACACTGTGACCTTGTCCGTCACCTTCATCTTGACTTTAATACTTGAATGTGTTGGTGAGTGAGTACGTGTCTTTGTACATTAAATTAAAGTGACATACACTACCAGTCAAAAGTTTGGACACACCTTCTCATTCAAAGTTTTTGATTTATATCATTTTTTTCGACATTGTAGATTCATACTGAAGACATCAAAACTATAAAAGAACACATATGGAATTATCTACAAAAAAGTGTTAACAAATCCAGAATACCATTTATATTACTGCAAAATGCGGTGGTAGCCATGCTGGTTAAGTGTGCCTTGAATGCTGAATAAATCACAGTGACACCAGCAAAGCCCCCCTCCCCACCATCACACCCCCTCCTCCATGCTTCACGGTGGGAACACACACAGAAACCATCCGCTCACCTTCTCTGCGTCTCACAAAGACACGGCGGCTGGAACCAAACATCTCAAATGTGGACTCATCAGACCAAAGTACAGTTTACACTGATCTAATGTCCAACCCTTGTGTTTCTTGGCCCAAACAATTCTCTTCTTCTTGTTGTTCATCCTCAGTAGTGGATCTTTGCAGCGATTGGACCACGAAGGCCTGATTCACGCTGTCTCCTCTGAACAGTGCATGCTGAGATGTGTCTGCTCCTTGAGCTCTGTGATCATTTATGTGGGCTCTAATCTGAGGTGCTTTAATGTGTGCTTTCTGAGGCTGGTAACTCTGATGTATTTATCCTCTGAGCAGAGGTAACTCTTGCTCTTCCTTTCCCGTTCCATGGTTTTTGCGACTGCACTTGAGGATAAATTCAAAGTTCTTGACATGTTCCGGATCGACTGGCCTTCATTTCTTAAAGTGATGATGGACGGTCGCTTCTCTTCACTGAGTTGACTGGTTCTTGCCATAATATGGATTACAGCAGTATTCAAATAGGGCTTTCCACTGTGCACTAACCCTACCTCTGCACAACATAACTGATGGTCTCAAACACATTCAGAAGGCAAGTCGTTCCACTAATGGACTCTTGACAAGGCGCACGTGTTCATTGAAAACCATTCCAGGTGACGACCTCATGAAGCTTGAAGAATATTATTGCTTGCTCATAAAAAAATGTTTATGAATAATGTGCTACCAGAAGGTCTTAAACTATGAAGAGAAGTGAGCTTCATGACAGTGTTAATGGTGAGCACAACATAATGTTCGACAGTTAACTGCTTGGAGCGGGAACCTGTGGAACGCTGATCTCCAGAGACCTCGGCTGAGGATTTGTATTCCTTATCACAACTGAAAGAAATCAGTTTTTATTATAACCTTATTACCTGGTCCGACTCCTTGCTTCGCAGAGGAGTATTTGAAACACAACAAGCTGACTGAGAGAAGCCAAGAGTGTGCAAAGCTGTCATCAAGGCACAAGGGGGCTACTCTGAAGAATACAAAATCATATTCTGGATTTTTTAACACTTTCTTGTTAACTAGATAATTCCATATGTGTTCTTTCATAGTTTTGATGTCTTCAGTATTCATCTACAAAGTAGAACAACATTAAAATAAACAAAAACCATTGAATGAGAAGGTGTGTCCAAACTTTTGACTGGTACTGTATATTTGTTCAATTTACTAGGTTCACATTACTAAAAAATCAATGCAGTCCAATACAACAGCGGTGCAATGAATCCTACTTTCGTGAAATCCGCCATACTCAGTGTTAGCTGTTGCAGGCAGGAGTTGATTCAACTCTTCAGCCATACTGGAGGCTGTAGCCTGTGGGGTTATAGTGAGGGGGGTCCCACACTTTGGACCATACAACTGTTGGGACTACTGCAGACATCAGTTCCAGTTGGGTTTACCCAACAAACTACCAAACCTCACAACATTTGCTTTGAAAAGCAAAAGCTGCTTCTAGCTACAAAAACTAAGTAAGTGTGTTCCTGAACTTAACGGAGAAATGCAGAAAAGTGAAATGATTTGAATCAAAATGGTTACAGCTCAAATGCATTGCAATGACTTTGTTAAAAACTTGAAAGTGAAATGTTAAACTGGAAGAGTAGGACAAATAGTGAAGAAGCTTAATATTTAAAAGAAAATGTTTAAAAAAGGTATAAACAACAACATGTATAGCCTCAATGTCCTGAAATAGTATGTCAATAATGTAATAGTTGAATGGTTTCTGCAGCTGATAGTAGGCTGAATGAGTTAGATATTAAATGTAAGTAGTAGTGAATGAATGTGTATTAAGAAGAGAAAATAAAGTAAAAACACTTTGAAAAGCAGCAAAAATATTTTAACTGCAAACTTTTGAACTAAAACCAAACGTCACCAATAATGTATACAATATGTGGAACATGTTGAAGTCTGTATGAAGTCTCCATCAGACAGAAAATAATAGGCTGAGGCCCCGGCCACACGAGGACGATAACGGTCGTTTGCGTTACTGTTTAGTGTCATATAGACCGTAGGGCCACACGAGGACGAATATGGCAGTAAACAACTGCGGAAACGATAACGGGTCCCAAGGTGGATAGAAAGGCATACGCAACGCTCTGGGGGGTCCAACGGCTCCGTGAGTACGCTCTATGATCATGTTCTGATAATGATGACGCAATAGCCCCGCCTCTCCCACCTCTGCTGCTCACGGGTCAAAGTAAACTGCACACTGAATTCAGATTATTTATCTTTCTCTCGATATGGACATAAACGCAAGTGAAGTCTAATCTGACAGGACGGAGACACGCAGCTCTTCTCACCTGCAGCTGTGAACCGAGCAAAACACACACTTCAAGTCAGATCATCGCCCTTAGCTATTTTAATTACCTCTCAAACTACCTAAACTAGTTATAAATATGTTTATGTTTACTGTCGGCCGGGTCACTCATTACTGGATCAGCTGCTGCATGAGACAGACACTGACGCTGTCCGAAGAGAGGGAGGAAAAAGAGAGGCTCCGTGTATTTTATATATAGTCATTATTCATTTGTTTTAAAGCTCAATAAATAACAAAGAAGACCTTTGACCGGCACTTTTTATAATTTTGTCCGGAAGATTTCAACTTTAACACACGTTGACTGGCGAAAAACTCTGCCGGGTTCCCTCTGCCCCCACCGCGGGGAATAAACAGAAGGGCAACCATGACAACCATGCTTCTTCTCTGCTTTTTTGGAGGAAGTTACAGCGCCACTTACAGGCTCCTGCATATGTACTGCAGCTTCTCCAGCGGTTGGAGCTAAACGGAGCTGTCTCATGTGGACAGAAACGTTCCGGTGTCGATTGCGTGTGGACGGAAGCTTTTTTGCGATTGCGTTTGCGTTAATCCTATGCGTTTAGCCGTTATCGTCTTCGTGTGGCCGGGGCCTGAGACAGTCTGTTAAACTCCAGTCTGTGTGTTTGTGTTTGAGGTGAAGACGTTATCAAACACCTGTGTGTTTAAGCCCAGAGATCAAAGGTTACCATGGAGATGTGCAGTGAAAGGAGAGCCTTTCCATTGTTCTGAATGAGAGATAAACCTCTTACATTTCTAACTATAGTTTAAAAACAGTAGCCGCTATGGGAAACATTTCAACGCGTGGAGCATTTCAGTACCCTGAGGAGCGTCTCAGTCTGCTTTTTGTGTACTTTCCGGTCAATAATGTGGCTTTTTTGGCAGATTAACTAAAGGTGTGCAGCTGGTGCTGTGATGAAAGATGACGCTGTATTTACAATGGGCCTTAATGGAGACATGTTGAACGTTTTTGTCACTTCATGCCCATAAGAGGCATTTTGTTAAAAAATGTTGCTTAATTTTTGTAATTTTTCAACATGGAGAGGTTTTCCTCCTTCCTCCCCACCACCAGGCCCAGGTCACGCCAACCAAGCACAATTGCTGTAACCACACCTCCAGAACCCAAACGACTCATTTATGCTTTAAATAACTCTACCTGTACAGGCTTGCATCTATCTTGTAGTCCAATACTAACCGCACAATATTTACTGACACTGAGCGGTGAAAATATAACACTTATGGGGGGACAGGGCTGCTGAGCCTAGAGATGGATCTGTTGGTCCTGGCACCAGGGGGAGGGACAACTGATTTAGTATGAATAGCTGCTAAAAATATACCTGCATTTGTTAAATGTCAGCTAAAAGAGGAGTGAAATCAAAAACCTGTATAGATATTAACAGTACTTAATGTCAGCTTAGTAAAAAAAAAACTTTTCTTTGAAAAACTGGGTGACATACTGTCGCCCTTTAGTCCCTCTCTCTTGTCTTTCTCTCCTTTCTTTTCTCTTTTGAAAGCCTGACTTTGTGAGTCGTTGAGACATGGCACACACGTAAGTGCTAGCATCCCTGCTCCTAACATGCTCTCACTCTGCTAGAAAGTGCCGGCGGTGCTGCACCGCGTTTGGAGGCAGGACCAAACCATTACATGAAGGGGGTGTACAGAGGCTTTGGATAATTAACTTTTGGAAGAAAAGAAGTTAAATGAATTGTAAGTTTAGTGAGTACATTATCAATATACCGTCCTACTAATATTAATTCTTGATGAATGATGAAAGGTTACTCAACATTTTTTTGTTAATGTTCAAAAATTGTGTGGGCCCCCGTGGTGAGGGTGTTTGGGGTGGCCAATAGGGTGGCCAGGATTCAGCTGGGGGTGGCCACTCCCAGCCACCCCCCAGCTCCGCCACTGGTCGCACAGCAATGATACTTATACCATTGGAATCTGTGGAATCTCTGTGATATCTTATTTGTGCAGATCAGATTAAGTATAAAATATTTCTACCGTGAGTTATGTGCTAAGTGCGTTAGCACTCTTTCGCTTAGTGCTAATTCAGAGGCTCGGCGTTAGACTTGTGTTTTTTTTCGGTAAAAATGGTTCATACCGTCAGGTAGCGGAGTTTCTTCCCGTTAAGTGGGTATGACACATTCATAGTTTGTTAGATGTTAAAGGAAGGCTCCACTCATTAGATATTTAATCAAAAATGTTTAAACCATACCCTGAAGAAATCAGCGATATTCCCCGGTAAATAATGATTTTATAGTATCAGCTGCCATTTTGGCCATTTTCAGTAGTCACGTGATCCGAAAAACTAGGTCGTGACGTCATCTATGCGTTTACTTTGTAAACACACCCTTTATTTATACAGTCTATGAAACACACAAACAGCTCATTCGACGAAAACATGGCGGAGTATTTGAGTTCGGACTCGTCAGCCGAGGAAGAAGTTTTGAGCAATGTGGAGAGATTGGATGGGGGAATTCAGCCATACAGGTTCGAGCCAAGTGGCCAGAACCGTCAGGAATCCAGGGACAGTGACGATGAGGATGAACAGCACGGTGATCTTGCTGGAGACGATCCCTTTACTCGTGCAATTGATTTCGGGGAGGGAGACCTGTACATGAATGGTGTACTTGCGATCGGTGTGTAGCCATGGACAATCCTCTTATGAACACATGTTGTCATGAGCTTGAAAATAAACCGTTCACAGACGACTTGGATTGCATATGTTTACACAGGGAATCCCCCTCTCTCTCCCTCTCCTGACAGCCTGTCAGTATCTCACGCAGCTCACTGATCCAGTAATGAGTGACCCGTCAGTGAATAATAAATATATTTATAACTAGCTTGTTCCAGAGGTAGATAAAATAGCGAAGTGTAGGTCTAACTCTTGTGTGTTTCGCTCCGCTCACCGGTCCGGCGGGCGGAGCTGCAGGATTTCTGCTTCACACACACGTTGCATTCCGCTATTTTACTGTCTTTTTCGGACACCTTCAAATAATGCCACTGCATCCCCATTAAGTAATGGTTGATTAATAAATCCCATTTTATGTTTCATCATACTCTCAGAGTAGTCGTCCGGAAACTTGAAATGTTCGCTGCATACATGCGCCTGTGGATCTTTCGGTTCGGGCCGAGCACATTTCGCTAGCCACTGCCTCCGAACGTACTTCCTACGCTTACCCGTTGGCAATAGATGGAACCGATGCATTCCGTGGATTGTTCCTATCCGAATTGTGGCAATGTTTGGCGATACAATGAGGTGTAGTGCCGTGAAAAGGGAGTCGGAGGCGGTGTATTAAGAATGGACTTCCACACTTTATTATCCATTAAACACTCGGAGGTTAATACATGAACTGCTCTCATTGACAAGCTAGCAGGAATGACTAGCTAACGCTACCGGTGTTTCCCATAAAGGGTCCCTGTAGCAACAACACAAACAAGGTGAATTATGGTCCCCAATATGGTGTCACCACAGAGGCATATTTAAATATAATTGTGAGAGTAACTACAGTAAACAACATGAACAAAGCACATACGTCAATTTGTTCTCGACACCAAACGCATAGTTCACGTCACGTCCGGTAAAATAAGTCATGTGACTCGTCAAAATGGCGCCGCCCACAGGGTTGATGTTATTTCGGTAATTAATCAGCTTAAAATCACTGATAACGTCATCGGATAAAAAAAAAGAAGAAGAAAAGACTGACAGAGACTGGTCTGTTTTATCGGATGATAATTATTTAAAAATGCGTGTCATGAGGATTCCCTCCCTTTAAGAAGCCCTCAGACGCTGTTTATTGCAAGATGTTGCCGGTGCACCGGGTTTAACAGGTTAATGAGCTTCGCAATACACACTAATGTTACAATCTGAATATATTTGAATGGTTTCTATAGCTGAAAGTATGCTGAAGTTATTGAGAGCCAAACTATTTGGTTGAAATAAGAAGAAGATGAAGTTGAAGAATAAAGATTTGAAGAACTATAGTGGTAAACAGCATTCACACTAATAAAGATTAGAATAAATATAGTGGAATGCTGTTGCACAGCTGACGGTTGTGCTGGATGTGTTGGGGGGCAGGTCACATCTGCCTGGGGCCCCCAGCGTGTCCTGCAACACACACTGTCCTTATCAATGCATTGTTGGTTTGTACGTTTGAATCTATCGTCTGACTTTACCTGTTGATATCCCCTCAGAAATATATACATGGAAATATTTATCATGAAGTTGTGGGTATGGCCTAGGGAGGCCTTTAGCGCAGTTTATTCCTAGTCTGAGGAAATCACACACCAAAAGATTGAATACACTGTGTAACCCTGCATTTCCATACGTGGATTAATAAAGGTCTTAACTTTGTAATCAGTTAATCATGCCAAAAGCTTGACTAACACACCTAGATATAAAATCATCTTGATTTTAGAGTTCAAAGTATAACTGGATTACTTATCAAGGCATTGTCAGCTTGTACGTTTTGGATTTATAGGTAAGAGCCTGAATTTACCTGTTGATATCACCTCAGCAACCTATGTAATAGAAATATTTGTTATAAATCTATCGAGGTATGTGCTTCCTAGCCGTTTAGCGCAGTACATTAGTATACTATACTAGTAGTAGACTAAGTATAAATCCAGCTTTAGTTCTTGCATTTCTACACTGTAAACTAACATTAACCTATGAATCTATCCATCATTATAGCTACATATTTCTATCCACTGTTATTGAGGTGCTAAAGGCACGGATTCTACAGGGGAAAACATTGTACAGGTCTCCAGTGTAATGTAGAACTATTCACATTCATTCGCATCATCACATTTAGCAACTGATTCATTTAGTTGACTGTTGGAGGAAATGCTCACAAACATACAGCAGAACACGAGGGCCAGCATTCAAAAGTTGTAAGAGAACGGAATATTGGAACTTGGCTATCTTGTGGAACCTACTGGACAACTGTTAAGAGACATGGACCTGATTTAAATAATCAAAAAGTACAACGGTCAACAATGGAACAGATTAAGTGTGGAGAACAATGTGTGCCTCACCCTCTGTCATCCTCCACCTGCACCCCCACAGAGGTGAACTTGGAGGGGTCCTCTGGATCGGGGTCATCCTCCGGTCCATCCACCTACAGAACACATGCATGGTAACCATCACCAAATGCCATTAATAAAACCAATTAACAACTGAATACATGTATTGGTTATATGATAAGAAAGATAGCAATGTCCCCAGCATTTAGAAACTGCCGGATGCTATCTCACACATGTTGGGCTATTTGATGAATTACTATTAGTTAATAGGCAATAATTAGCTAAATCACCTAAGTGGACATTAGTAAAAAAAATACATGTCCCAATTGGAAAACACTAGATTGGTTTTGGGGGTCACTAAAGAATCCCTTTTCAGGAAACAAATGTCAGTTTGAACCAGGAAGTGACCATAATTGAACTCCCAGTGGGCCGGTGTGATACATCATGAGTTGTTTCGAAAGAGAACTAATCTATTTGAAATAGTTGAGCAAAGTTCAACTTGGTCATACATTGTAGGATCAATCTGACCACAATGCAGCACATCTACAATTCAATTTACAGACCAATACCCTCTGAAATATCTGTATTGAAGGTAGCAAAGTCATTTGAACTATGAATATATGACTTGGACTTAATAGTATCCTCCAAAAAAGAGGAGAGTTTATAAAAGAAGTAAAATGATAGGTAAACAGTAGAGCAGATGACTCCCCACTGACATACAGACATCTATACTGTGTAGGTACACGGGAAGTCCATTATGTTCCTCCTCCATGTCCCTCCATGCCCCCCCCACTACACACCTGGATGCCTATAGAGAGACATCTGCCCTTCCTGAGTGCTTCTTTCCTGTACATATCCCGGTGGTCTTCTACTGGCCCCCTGGTCAGGATGGTGGGGGTGGGGGTGTTCACTGTCATGGTGCTGTTACTGACATGCTGGCTGGCTGGTCCATGGACCTACGTTGATGAAAACATACATTAGGTGATAGAATATTCACAGAAGCTGTTTCTGATTGGCTCTCACAGGGACCTACCTGTGCATTGGCAGCCTCTATGGCAGCAGTCAGGGCCTTCATGCTGTCGATGCTCTCTGTGGAGTTGCTGAGCCCTGATTGGATGGTCATGTCACCTCTGGGTCCCTCCTCTTCCATGTATGCATCCTGGTAGAGTTTTCGAAAACATATATACATATAAAAAGCATAATATTGCTTTAAAGACGTATTAGAATGATGATTAATAAGACATATTATAATAATGTATAAATATATAATGTAAAACATCAGGAATCCTTAAACCCTTTTCTCAATGTCTACAGTTTTTTGTACGATGGTTTTAGTTAGATGCCTGAAATAAGAACACAAGCTTAACAGATTTTCACATATTGCTCTGTGGAATAAAATATGTTCGTAAATACCCAACTGGTGAATATCCCAAACTTGTATTTGTCATAAAAACAGCGGCGACAAACAAGTGAATAACTAAATGCCACCAAAGCCTTTAGCTTATTTGACAGTAGGGGATTCGCAGCCATGCAACCATGATGTAGTTTGTTTATAGCCTAACGTCAGCTTTTTACTTCTGTAGATTGCATTTGTGATTCAAAAATCATAAAGTGTTTCTAATATGTGGAGATTATCCTGCTGAACAAAACGTGTAAGTATCATTAATGTGTGTTGGACAAGGAGCCTTTTCTCTGCAAAATCCAACAGAAAAATCCATCAGCTTTTTGTTGAGGTACTCCTTGTGATGCTAACTTCCGGTTTGCTTCCAATAGTACGTCATCCCTGCTACACTCTAGACCAGGGGTATTCAACTCAAATTCAACGAGGTCCAGTTAGAGAAAATGTCCCCATGCAAAGGTCCGGAACATCAAAATGTCTAAGTTGCTTTATGAATTAGTGTGATATATATTGAAGTAGCTTTATCAACGTCTGCATGTAATCAACAACTGACTGCCAATCAAATAAAGAAAGTACAATTCAATATGTATTGTCAATGAACATTGAACTATACAGATATACAGTAAATACTGTGGATATGTGTAATGTTCCTCTGGGGCTGCATTTAAAAATAAAACAGAGAAAATAAATAAAATAGCTTTTGAAAATGTGTGCATCTTAAAAGTGCTTCATTTTAGATAAATAAAATAAAGTGTAGCAGCAGCTCGAGTTTCCCTTTTTCTTTGTTAACCGTTTCACATCATTATAGAAAAATATCAGTCTTTACACATCATAACAATTGAACAGTTTTAAAGTTTCTCTTTCTTTCCCTCTTATATTGCAGTCCCTCACTCACTTTGTTGTATTCAGTGCAAGAAATTGAGCTGGAGCTTGTCCTGCCAGGAGTTTAGATCTGGGCTGAAATGGTGTCAGGGCCATTCTCATACACACATGCAGGTGCTCATTGGTTAGCCTCGGTTAGCCTGACCTGGAACCATATTTAGTTATAATTTTGATCCTGGTGGACTGATCATATCGGGCTCTGAGACTGCTTCTTTGACCTCAGTTCTGACTTGAGAGGGAATGTTTGGTCAAACACTTTGTGTTTTGTCTCATAGTGGCGTTTTGGCACTTTTAATGAGCGCCACGGTCTCTGAACAAATGAGACACACTGGCTCTGTGCTCCCAGTGGGCAGGATGAACATGAATGAGTCCACTCAGGGTTAAAAGCTCTGTTCTCACTGTCCACTAGTGATGTTACGTATTGCGCCGAGGCTTCGGAGCGTGTGTCGAGTAATCCCCGAAGCTTTTTGTGAAGCATGTATCGAGGCTTGTATCGTTTTGGGCCAGTGACGTCATCGATGACAAACGAAGCCTCGCTGCCTGTCGATACCACGTGACTGCTTCAGAAAGCCATTCAGATCGGTTGAACCGTTGAACCACAACGCTCATAATACCCATGGATGTATAATAAGAACGATATTACCCCTCCTGTACCCGGGCCCGCTGGTGACACGATGGAATTAAGAGAGCTCAGACCCTCACTTATATAGAGGTCGGAACATGTCATAAGTATAAATGGATACAAGCATAAATAAATCTAGGAATAAAAACATGAATAAGTAAATGAATAAATACAGGAATAAATATGCTGCAGTGTTTTCAGGTAGTTTCAGTGTGTGGGCTGTGGCTCAGCTGGAAAGCAGTTGACTCACGACCGCAGGGTCCCTGGTTCAACGACTGAACAATACGTATTTTTTGTGGTTTATAAAAGCCACAGCTAAATGAGATAATGTAGTTAATAAATGTATTCTTTGATATGGTTTAGCCTTTCTCAGGCTACAACATGGTTCAGTTTATGAATATTATTAAGGAATACAAATCCCTCTTTGTTTGTTTACCAGCCTCCTTAGGCCTTTCGATCACAATCGTTTAACTGGAATAAAAACAATATTGTTAACATGAAAATATGATTTAATGTTCGTTGTTTAGAGTTATTCTAAGGCTTTACTCATTGGGAACTCGGTATGAGATAGAGCACACTGTTGAGATGTCCAATCTGCCTGTTTTACACACTTTGACCAACAGGGGGGTTTGTGTTCAGATGAAGCCCATGATGAAGCCTCATGAGATGAACCCTTTTGCGAACCAATTGGCTGGAAAGCTTCAAAGCTTCATAAGGCGTCCGGATCCGGATCGCCTGTTGCCGACCCCTGCTCTAGACTCAAATGTGATTCAAGTCTGGTCTCTGCTTTTAGTGCTGTGAACATCTCAGGCCCATTCATTCAGGACATGGTCAAACCATACCACATGACCACTAAGCTCTGCTGCTGCCAATGAGCTCACTGCTCCCTCCCAGCATTGGGTTCTTCTGTGATTGAGTCTCAACTGTCTGCTCTACAAACCCTATACATTCTCCATCTATACTAAACACAGCTCAGACTCCAGCTCACGCTCAATGTTGCACTTGAAGTAGATGTTCCTACATGCCTTCTGCTCTCTTTGGGTTGTACTGTGATGTATTTATTGTGTTTTTGTGTTGGGATGCATCACAGACTGGGTAAAGAACAGATTGAGAAGACATTAGAAGCATGGGGGGACTTCAACAAAAGCCTTTCTGCGTGGTATTATTATTTATTTATGCATCCATCTTTTTATTTTGTTGGCTGAGATCTCTTGTTTGTGTCTGTGTTAGCATTTGTTTTGTTGTCAACCTCAAAGTGTCAAAGCCACTGTGGGTAAAATAAATAAAACATGAGACCTGAAGCAATTTAAAGTTGTATATACTATAAATACTGTTCAACAGTTAAATACTGTCAGCAGACTACATGTTCATAGAGGTACTTCAATCTCAAATTGTCCTTTTTATGTCAGAAAGTGGGATATGTTGTCGAACACAAGAAAGTGTCACTGGTTACATCTTAGGCTTTCCACAGACATTTAAGGAGTCTGAAGGACAGGTTTAATGTACCTCTCTCGAAAAGTGAACAATGGGACTAATATCAACTGATAAATATCATAAAGATACTGTAGCTTACTAACTCAAAAAAGTGGATTAAATGTAAATCTTCAAACATGCAGTATCCCCCAGAGAGGTTGTTTCAAATTGCATTAACCAACATCTCTAGAGGTATCAGTATGAGTTGGGATGTTGTACTTCAATTACATGACGGCTAACTGGCATTGTTCCAGGGAAATAGACTGGCTTCTATTATTCATATCAAGCAATATCCCTTTGTGAGTCTTAACTTGAGCTTTCTTTCTTTCAAATGTTTCCTTTCTTCCTTTGATTTTGATCAAATATTTAGAGGCTGAGCCAAACACGTGTGATTCTGGGCTGCATGGATTGAATCGACTTCTCTTCAGCAACGGTTTCCTTAATATATCCATCAGAAAGAAAAGGATGCACAGTTGATTTCAACACAGCAAGAAAGCAGGCATCAATCCTCTACTGCATTGTAATCAACCTACTGTGTAGAAGCTCTGACGTTATCCTATGGTTTATTATACTGTATCTTGATACTTCAGCCACTGAACGGCAGCAGCACTAAAAGATGGGAAGTAATCATTGGTTTGGATGTGCACATGGTATATTTCATTGAATTCCCTTCAGAATGTAAAATAAAACAAAAGAGTAACTGTTAACTATTAAATTAAACTTTATATTTGTAAGAGCAATATTATATTGTTCATTTTTTTTAAGCTACTTTGGCAGTTAATCGAATCATGGCTGATGTGTGTTCTCTTGCTTTAACTGACTTTTTATAATGACACTTAAAATTACATATAAATTACATTTTACAACATCCAAAATGACTCTCCTGTCAAGTTTGAATGATTTTCTGCAGAAGATCCACTGTCACTCATGCTCTTTGATGGTATTAGTTTCAGCCCTGAAACATTGTCGAAGCTCCACTTACAATACAATCTCCTTCCTGTGTCTGCACTAGCTAGCAGATAGTACATCTATTCTGAGATTCCCAGATGCAAAATGTTTGTGTTGTTGGCCTGATCTTTTTATAAAAAATGCAATGCTTTTGAAGGATCTGCAGAAAAGTCCTAGTCTAGCCCATCAGAGTGTGTGCCCTTGTGTTTCTGCTATGGCTGCTCAGTATTACCCTGACCCTGAGCTCCACAGAGGGCTATGGGTGCTCAGTATTACCCTGACCCTGAGCTCCACAGAGGGCTATGGCTGCTCAGTATTACCCTGACCCTGAGCTCCAGAGGCCTGTGGGTGTGAGCAGTACCTGGGCAGACTCTGTGCTGCTCTGGGCCGTGATGGAGATGTACGGCTTGGAGGCTGTGGAGCAGGTGGACGTTCGGGGGGGCACTGGTGGAGGGGTCTTCTTATAGGTGGTGATGCAAGATGAAACTACAAAGAAAGAGAAAGAGGAGAGAAGTTGAGGAAAGTAGATTATTTCACAATGCTATAATTACAAACTCTGCACCCAGCTGATCATCCGAGGCCGAACTCCTCCTATGAGCTCCACATCCTGTTTTCTAAATCCACAATAAGTAAATAAGGTCAAGTGTTATTTTACAGAAGCCATGTAACTGCGACTGTACTGTAAAAGTTGTAAACAGAATAATAGAATGGTGCAGTGATGACATATTGTTGTAGGTGATGAGGTTAGCATGCAAAGGCTCCCTCGACAAAAAGCAATAGGATTCTTCCATAGACAATGCAGAAAACAAATCTGTGGCAAACACATTATAACTACACATATTAACACCGCTTTTATAATACTTGTAAGTGTAAGTTCCTTGCCAGAAGTAATAAGCTCACGTTGGGCTACCACGGTCATTTGGCTTCATGTCACCACCGCTAAGCTAAAGGACGCCAATGTTTCCCCGATGATGTCTAGTCTCATTTAGTCATGTGTTAGCAAGAACATACACCAGTTGGGTATTTACTGAAGTACTTATTTCAGGTTTTAGGACTCATTGCTGCACCACTCGATTGGATCTGACTCCAGCCACACTGTCATGTTTATTTCCTAGTTTCCGTTGTAACAAGGTGATGTTCTGGAAAATCTAAACATTTTAACACAGCCTGTTCCTTAGTTCAAAAACATTATTTGAAGAGAAATATATGTATTGATCATGAACCCATGTCAAAAATATTCATATACAATTAAATGCTGATTGTGTGATTATTTATAAAATGCACAAATACTGCAGAGTGAGACTGTGTTGATTTATCTGAATGAAAGGTTAAGAGAAGTGGGAGACAGGTTCATCCAACTGGAGAGTGCTGTATAACATGGGATACCACAGTGAGTGTTGTTGGAAATACATATTTAAAAAGTACTTGAAATACAGTTCCAGAACGTTCATTTTAGTGTGGTTAGTGTAAGCAAACACTTGTTTGTCAGAAGCAAATCTGAGTGTGCCTAGGGCTGCCCCCTCTCAGATGATTAGTCCACTCAGATTTCTCAAGGTGCTTAGTCTGCTTTTTAACATGCTGAATCATTTTCTTTAAGAAACTTCTGAGTACATCTGTGGTAAACACAACATTTAAACTGGTGCTTTTGGAGATTCTTTGTGGGGAAAACTATTTTATAAATAGTAAATTGATTCAACTAATTGATACGTGTGTCAAGTTAGCTAAGATTTGTTTAAGTTGACGACAGTTGTTCAACCTATAAAGTACCACACGTTAACATTGAAGACAGCAGTTCATATGCTGTCTCATATATGAGAGCAACCTATCAGAGTACTGTCCCTCAATGTCATGGCCCCGCCCCTTTTTGGGTGAATATTTATACACTGTCATTTGACTGGCCGTAAATACAGGAAGTTCTGAATTGAAAACCGTGCTAGAGCCCGATTAAGAGGGTCAGTTAGGCAAACAATCAGATAATGTTATTGGAGATTGATGATCCGTGAGGTTTTATGGGTTAATTTAAATCAAGAGGGCAGGCAGCAGCTAACACTCAAACTGGTATTTCCTTGGCTTGTCAGTGTTTCATATTTCAATGCAGCACATTCTGTATATTCACTACTTTCAACATTACAACTGTTAACTTTGACGAGTGACATTAGCATCATTAGCATCATAGTTCAGTTCAGTGTTTCCCACAGTGTACTCACTGACTGGCTCCCATTGATAACACTGTGTCTTCCTCTCTGTGAGGGCCTGAAGCCACATTTATTTTACCGTCTTTTTATCAAAGTAAAAATAAATGAAATCTTAAAGTTGGATCTATTTTGTTGTTTGACGTGCAATATCCAACCCCGGAGATTTTATGCATGATAAAAAGTTTTTTCTCGATTGCCGGAAATTCTTTGTTTTCACCAGAAAGTGGGAGGGGCCTTTATTTCACCAGGCAGTGACGTAGCGCTTTTCTCATCTATTCGAACAATAACACTTTTTTTTGATGGGTAACATCTTTCCCTTATTAACCCAGCGGTTATAAAACTGTGGGGCGGAGGTACCGCAGGGGTGGGCGTGTGAAGTGCAACTGGTTGCTCGAAAAATCTACAAACGTTTTTAACACACAATCCGTAATAACATATACAATTATAGTTAGATCTTTATGTCTTGTTATTAATTGTAAAGAACATGTCATGTTTTTACAATTATATACAATTATTCCCACCAATCTAGGTGGGAACCGGGTTGGGGGGGCTCGAAAATATTTCCAATTACACAAGGGGGGCCTGACTGAAAACGTTTGGGTTTAGCCTTAAACTAAGAGTTGAAAGTGCTTCCAGAAGTCACTTGTGTAACAGTCATGTTAATCATGTCAATCGTTTAGCAAGCAGTCGTAAAAATGTATGCTCTGGTTTGAAGATCAGAAAACGCTTAGAGGTCACTTCCAGATGGCAATAATCTGTGTATTGGTTTCGGTTGGAAGACTTAAGTTTAGCTTTACGTTCAATTATTGTGACTAACACCTGACAATGTTTTCAAGAGATTAAAACTACACTTTATGCATTTTAAGCTAAAGTGTAATGGACGAAGGGTAACTCCACTGACTCCATACATCAAAGTGTGTTTCCAGGTGTTGGAGAGTGATGGTGCATAGAGGAAGAAAGTTGTGTAAGCCTTCTGTCTCCAGAGAGCTGCGTGGGCTGAAGACTACAAGTTTGAAACTTAAAAATATCAGGGGGTGTGTTAAAAGACTTTCCCAGATCTCTGCATCCCGCTCCTCCTCTGCCTGGCACACTGACGCTCTCCTGCTTTCTGCTGCTCTTATTCGACACTCTCCTGCTTTTTCTTGTAACTTAACATAAAAAAGAAGTCAATCTTTGAAGTGCCCAAACAGTAACCTATCTGAATGTCGGTGGCTTCAACTTTTCACAAAGGGAGGCATGAGGCGGAGGTAATCCAAAGCACCAAACCAGTGGTTATCAAGTTCTGATCTCATCAGTTCATTTATTTAGTTACTTGACTCTGTTAACTGCAGTACTTAATGCACTCTTGAAAAATAATAATCTAGAAATGATTGAACCGTTACATGCCCAAGTTCACAGAAAACTATATAGGGGTAGTGGTGGTCTAATGGATATTGAGGTGGGCTGAAGATTGGAAGGTGTGAGTTCAAATCCCGCCTGGAACACCACCACTAGTGTGCCCTTGGGTAAGGCACTTAGCCCTTAGTTACTCCAGGGAGAATGTCCCTGTAATTGGTAATTGTAAGTCGCTTTGGATAAAAGCGTCAGCTAAATGAAATGTAATGTAAAAAACTTGAGGTCTGCTTCAATTCGCAGTTCTTTTGAATCAGGACCGAGAACATGTGCCTTTTATTAAATTCAACGTGGGAGGAATTATTCGTATGCACTGTACTGTAGTTTTAATTCTGTCTTGTTCTATTTTAGCCTTAATCCTCTTTATACAGTATGTGCATTTTTCATTTTCTACGGATGAATGTTGGCAGCTGTGGAATGGTGAGAAGACCTTGAGTTTTTGTAAAAGGAAAGATGAGCCTCGTTGGATCACCTTTGGATGATGCTCGAGGTTACTACACCACCATTACACCATGTTCTGCTCCCATGCCACAGTGTAGCACAGCCATTTCATCCATATCTGCATTGTTAGACAATCTGTAGCCAAGCTTCTTATTCAGCCAGTGGCTCCAGATAATCCAAATATAGATGTGAAATGACATTATTCATGCTTGTGTTCATAAATAACATGCAGCCTGAGGGGCAGATAAAGCACTGCGTTAGCGCCGCAGCTAGCTGCTGATATATATCAATGCACAGCTGGAAATAAACAGAAAAAACAACACAGCCACATAGCAACAAAGCACAGCCTCTCGTCCTCTTTCATACACACATATGAACCCCTTTAACAGTCACTACTGGAGAGAGCAAATGTTAAAACTGTGAAATCTCCATGGGTCATAAGCTAGCTCTCTACAGCACTACACTGTACTACTACATCTTCTTCAACGCTAGCACGACTCGGTCAGTTCACCTGCGAAATATATTTTCTTTATTTCTTTTTCATTTTGTATTTCACTTTTATCTTTGTTTTTCTTGTATCCTTTGTGGTGATTAATCTATGCTGTATGTAAACATATGAGTTTTTATTGGGAAAAAGTGCATCTGTTCAATGAAAAAAGCAACTAAATAAAAAAAACAATAAATAAATGTAAAATGTCGGTTAATCTACAACTGAAAATCGGTCAGAGTTTATAGGTTAGATTGCCATGAAAACCACTCATGGAGCCGAGAAGATGATCTAAATGACCGCATCATCTGACTTTTCATCAAAGTCAGCAAATGGACAGTAAAATTACATTTACCTGATCCACTCGTGTCTTAGACGGGGCAGTGATATCATAAACCTGTTAATGTACGCATTCAAACACTTTTTCTTGTACCAGCTGTATTCACCTTGCAGGTGCAGCTATGTCAACCCAGTCTCACGGCATTTCGTGTTATAGTCACGACATGTAGGGATGCACGATATTGGTTTTTTGAAACCGATACCGATACCGATAACTTCCTGCTTCTCAAGACCGATACCGATACCGATAACCGATAATAATATTATATATAAATATATTAAATGTACCTGTCGTTTTTGCACACCTGGTGGTAAAAAAAAGACTAGTAGTGAGCAAATGACATGAGCATTACTACTATGAACAAAACAAAGCCAAGAACAGTTTTGACTCTTCAAAGTGACCATATTTATTTTCCCAAATAAACATTGAGTCAATCAGTCAATGTTTGTAGTCTTTGTCCAGCCACTGCGCCGTCAGACCTAGCATGCTAACGGGGCTAACATCACTGGTCCATATGTCCGTGGTGAAACTTATGTCCCGTATATCGTTATCGATCAGAGTATGAAGGAGTGTGCATTGCATTTGTTAATACAAATAGCAAGCGAACTATCTAACTCTGAAACTTTGAAATAGTCCCATACTACCGACGACATGTTTGTTTACTGTCCTGGCTTCACGGCTGCACACCATTTACTTCACAGCCAGGCATGAGTTAGGGAGCGCTGGATTTGTGAAAAACTCCCCTCTTCCTAAACCACTAATACCACAGTACTGGCAAAACGGGAGGAGCCGAGTGAAAAACAAGCGCCCCTCATCCCAATCCACCCACACCGCAGTATTTTCTTCTTTTTTTTACCCAAAAAATATATTGTATGTTATCGGTGCTATTAATACTGTTATCGGGTTTATCGGTATGACGTCATAATTCCTAATATCGGGCCGATAATTATCGGGCCGATAATTATCGTGCATCCCTAACGACATGTAATCTATTGATTCGTGTTCACCAACACGATTATCCCCTTTTTTTCGTGTCACACAGAACGACTTTAAAAGCAATGTATTTCTACTGGTAATGTGTTTCGTGCCTGCAACACGTCTTTTTCTCCGGTCGGGTCGTGGAAGACCGGAAGCTGTGTGGTTCATAAAAACATGTTCTTACTCAATATCAAGCCACAATTATTGCTTTTATTTAAAATCGTATAATTTCGGACTTCTGTTGCCGTCTGTGAGGAAAATAAATGGGGCTCAGAGCCTCAGGATACTGAAATCTGTATTTTTTAAATCTTTTTTTCCTTCTAATTTGTTATTCTTTTCAAAATAACACACTGTTATTTACTCACCAATAACAAACAATTATCCTTGTTTTTATTTATTGGTTTATTTCCATCTGGGTTTTTTGCCGTCCGTCAGGAAATGAATTTCAAAATAAAGATTTCCGGAAACAGACGTAGGCCTGTAAGGGACATTTCGAGCATTTTCCAGTTTAGGATGCTGAACACACTACACTAAACAGACGGAAACAGACGTGAGCATTTCGAGTGATTACCCAAGATCCTCAGCTATGGTTTAAGATCGCTGATTGGATGTTTTAGCTGCAATGCATGTTGGGATTTGGTGTTTATATGATATGAAATCGGAAAAACATTAAAAAATAATCAAATAATACTTAATTCCGAGTGTTCTTGCATTTCTCTTTGAAAGTCATCACATAACGGCATTGTAATACACGGTTCGGCTGCATTACATATTACATATCTGCCGTAGTTCTTTATTTATAGAGCCCTGATGAGAACACCTTTGGAAAAACTGGAAGCAATGCCGCCGAAACTGAATACTTGACGTGGATAATAAATATATCAACAATTAAACAACATCTTCAATTTCTCTTCACACAATACGTCTCCTTGCAGTATCAACACTAATTCGGCTGACTTTTACATTTGATCTAATTCGTAGATAGGTTATATTTACACCATAACGGTGCACAGCTGATATAAAAGGACTTGTAGTTTTTAAAGATATTACTGATTTTCTTTGAATATAAGAATGTAAATACTGAGTCTGAAATAATATAGCAATATGCTGTAAAATTAAGTGAAAACATAAATAAAACTACACATCTTCAGATGTTGTACATACATAAGTGTCCTACACTAGTAATAATACAAAGTTATTATGGCTGTGTGTACCTTGTGTGCACCGCCTAGTGGTTAAAGTGGTATTGAATTATTGTTTTTATGTGTTATATTTGATGAAAAAAATATTAAGAGTACATACTTTCATAGGGGGAAAGTAGAAGGTCAATGATAGAAATATAGAATATAGAAAATCAAGAAGATACTCTAAGTGATCTCTACAATAAAACAGTTTAGTGCAGGATGTACAAAGATATTAATAGGAGGAGGTGCAAAACAGAAAAACGAATTAACCTTTATTTAAACATTACATAATACTTTAGATTAAGGTCTTCTTTTAAATAAGAAAACAACTTTGGGGATATCTATCTACAGATAAATATTAAGCCTGACAAAGTACTTAACGTCTAATATATTGCTTTCCTGCAATGTTAACTATGTTGAAGCACTTATTTTAACTGATATTATACATATGAATTATACTCTTATGTATGTAGATAGTATAAGAAATGTGCAGAATATGACAGTTTAATGGTGGAGGTATACACACATAACCTGTTGAGGAACCTGTGACCCAAGATTTTCATTCATTGCATAACTACACCGTAGTAGAAAATCTTGAAATCTTGAATGGGGGTATATATTAATGCTGCGCATTATGGACACACGCGATTTTCACCCATTTATGAATTATATGTTTTACATTTGATAACACCAATGTGTTTAATACTGGCAACTTCTAATTGTGGGGAAAACGAAAACGTTCAGTAGATATGTCCCATAGAACATTTTGCGAAACACAATAGCCAGCATGTGTAGTTCTGGGGGGGGGGGCGTTCGATTCCAGTTTTGGATAGTCTGGCGTGGTTTCGTTCCATTTCAAACAGCTGTTTGACGCTCTGCGTAACCTTGGCGCACTGCCACTCCAACATCCAATCACAGAGGTTGAAGATTTATCACGGGGACTGTAGTCCTAAACGATAGCTGGGGATTATGGGTAGTGTAGTGTGTTCAGCATCCTAAACTCGAAAATGCTCGAAATGTCCCTTACAGGCCTACGTCTGTTTCCGGAAATCTTTATTTTGAAATTCATTTCCTGACGGACGGCAAAAAACCCAGAGATTATGGAAATAAACCAATAAATAAAAACAAGGATAATTGTGTGTTATTGGTGAGTAAATAACAGTGTGTTATTTTGAAAAGAATAACAAATTAGAAGGAAAAAAAGATTTAAAAAATACAGATTTCAGTATCCTGAGGCTCTGAGCCCCATTTATTTTCCTCACAGACGGCAACAAAAGTCCGAAATTATACGATTTAAAATAAAAGCAATAATTGTGGCTTGATATTGAGTAAGAACATGTTTTTATGAACCACACAGCTTCCGGTCTTCCACGACCCGACCGGAGAAAAAGACGTGTTTCAGGCACGAAACACATTACCAGTAGAAATACATTGCTTTTAAAGTCGTCCTGTGTGACACGAAAAAAGGGGATAATCGTGTTGGTGAACACGAATCAATAGATTACATGTCGTGACTATAACACGAAATGCCGTGAGACTGGGTTGGCTATGTGGCTTTTATCCTGGATAAAGTGTTTAAGTCATGGATGTTTAAAGTTTAACGTCTTCATATTTGTCTAATTATATAGTTGACTTTTCATTCAGGAAGTATGACGCTGCGCTGTCAGTACGCTTGTCCATGTTTGTGATTGGTCAAATGTTGCTAACCCCGCCCCTCTGTCATGTGAACGCATACTCAGCCGGACAGAGAAACCCTGGCTTGAGTTACCGAGTTGATAACCAGCGTCGTAGGACCGCTTAGTTTTGGGTTAGTTAAGCACCAGGGGCTTATGTTAATAACGACTTGATGATCAGCCTCGACTATACATCGTGTTTTGTGCTTATTAGCAAGTTTTAGCATGCTAACACCCTCTCCGAAGTTGAAGTGGAACATGTAAAATATCATTTAGGATATTCAATGTTTAAGAGTTATAATATGAATAAGAACATGTATAATTTATTTACAGTGAAGTATTGTTTATACTTTCTAAATGTTGATATCACATGTTTTTTCTGTCTATAAGTGTCTAATGTGTTTTCATGTGGAGCACAGGAAGAGCAGCTGATGTTCATCATCATTGTCAATATGAGCATACAGTATGTGTATTTTAGCATTTAGCTTAAAGCACCACGATGCCTGACAACACAGCCTTTTACAGTTCTAGCATGTAAGAAGTACTCAGTCAGACACACACACACACACACGCACGCACACACACACACGCACGCACGCACACGCACACGCACACGCACACGCACACGCACACACACACACACACACACACACACACACACACACACACACACACATTCTCCTCTGTGCATCATGCATGTCTAAAATTAGAATGCTTGGATCAAACATGGCATAGACCCATCAGCATTACATGCATATGTTAGAATTAAACTGTAAATATAATATATATAATATAATAACTGTCCAATATTCCACTTTTTTTCACAGCCCAAAATGCAAAAAAAGGTGTTCCTTCTATTCAGATACTGATACAGTTAGTGGGGAAAATGTAATGTTTTGAGTGGGATGTATTTCATTGTGATTATTGGGTAACTTTCATCAACACTCACTGACATGTTAGACTCTTTAATAATAAGCACATTGCCAAAATGTTGAACCATTCCTTTAAAATAAAAGAGAAGAATACAAATGTCATCTTGTTGGAAGGGTGGGAAGCAGCAGTGACTTACCCCGGTGAATCAGAGCCACTGAGCTTGATTCATTACAAAGTCTTGCCAAATAATGATTCATATTTGTGTATAGATACATGATTGTTATTTTTATTCATTCTGGTATTTATTTCCACACAAAAATGTAAACGAATTCAATCAAAAATGTTTCAGATGGTGTGATCCACTGCTCTCTATCTCTACTCCACAGCAAAAGTAGAAATGAACTCATAACACAGTGAACAAACTGAAACGTTGACTTTAATTAAGTGTATTACTGTATGTCAACAGGTAGGTTTTTTGAAAGCAATACTATTGAGTTTAAATAAAACATATATGGTTCAACTTAATATTATTGCTTTCAACTAACCTAATACAGTTATGTGAAAACTGTTGACATAATACATTTAATTAAAGTCAATGTTTCAGTTTTTCAGTGCAACAAACTCTGTGAATCATATCTATGCCTTAATAATGTAAATATTCAGACTGGTGCTGTATTCCACCTGTAAAACTGATTCTTTAACATTCTTTTATTCTTTAAGTTATTCCTGGACCAGACCTCTGGCAACAACCATGCCCGGCGCCGTGGGAGGGCCAGGGAGGGCCAGGCCCTCCCATTTGACATTCCTGCCCTACCCCAATAAACACGATTTTTATTATTTATAAAAAATAAAAAATATTATTTTTTTTATTATAAATAAACGGTGAACTTTTATGCTACGATGTATGTGATGTCAGATAGTAACTAAAACAAAAGATCGCAGGCTACGTCAAATAAATGGATGTGTCTGTTGTGATTTGTGATACGTCCACATTTATACCAATCACAGCGTCACACTCTGCCGCCTATTCTGGATTTGTTTATTGTTTATTGTGCATTCTGTAGACTCCCATTTCTGTTTGAATTACAAAATGGACATCAGAAATTGGCTTAAAAGGTCTAAGGATTTATTCAAACGAAATAGCGATGAAATAACTGCCGCCGATGGTGCTGCTGGCAACCCTGCACCTGCCGTTGCAGCAGCACGCCTTAAGGCCACAAGCTTGACCTCGGCAAACCCCGGGGCAGCGAGCCCAATCCTTGACTCATCAAGGCGGCCGCCACCAACGCTGTCCTCCGATGCACAGCTCCTTGTGCCCCTACCATCACCACCTGCGTTGCCACACCCTGTACCACACCCGCCAGCATCCTCCTCCTCCGTGCCGCTGCCTCCACTACAGACGCTTTGCAGCACATCAACAGGTAGGCTATTGGGCCAGCAACCGCTCACAGACCAACAGCCCCAGATGATCTTGGGGTTAATAAACCCAACCAGGTGAAACAGGATCGTTATCCAGGGAGATTGTTTTCAGGAAAGAAGCGCACTTTTGCCGCTGCATGGTACAACAACACCATGGCTTGAATATTCATTAAAAGCAGACGCAGCCTTTTGTTTCCCCTGTAGACACTTTAAAATAAATACGTCTTCATTTGATGCGGCTTTTACTGTCAAACGTTTTTGCGACTGGAAACACGCATTACAGACTGATAAAGGACTGCTAAGGCATGCCGCATCAAAAGAACACATTTCATGTGAGAGTTTGTGGAGAGAGAGATACGCGAGGAAACAAATAAGGAAATTAGTACTTTGGTGCACGCAGATCAGCTGGCATGGAGCCGTTATTACGTGTCAGCTGTCGTTGATATTATAGCTCAGAGGTGACCACGATTCACTCCACAGCATGTCCAATCCAATCCATTTGATTTCTATAGCACATTTAAAAACAACAGAGTTGAACAAAGTGCTGTAAATCAACAAGTTACAGGCAGTGGGCTCTTCCTATCGCTGTTTGAGTATACGCTGCACAAAGATGCAGAGTTGGCCAAAATAATGGAAAGCATTCCCCACACAGCAACATACACCTCTCACGACATGCACAATGCCATAATAGAACTAACAGCAGTTAATCGTCTCCGTCTCTACTATTTCTCTCGGAGTGCAACGATGAGGAAGCTGCCATCCTTAACAGTGTGCCTTGCTCGTGATTTACCAGTGTGTGTGCTGCCACGCACACATTGTTTCAAAAGTGGTTTCTATGTTGCCCTTTATTTGTGTATGTATTTGCGATAAGTGCGCGTCTTTGCGCAACGCCGTTGGCCTTGCTGTTTGATATTATAGCCTATATGTTGTGCCGCAGGCCCGCAGCACGTGGCGGTTTTGTGTGCCCTCCCATGAAAATCACATGCCCTCCCTTTAGATTTGTTCTGGCGCCGGGTCTGTTGTACTATAACTAAGTATTATCAGTTTATGCTACTTTATACACTAATACAACATATAAGGAAAAGGGAACTAAGGAAGGAAGGAAGAGAACAGAAGGTCTACCTTTGTTCTTCTTGCCTTCTTCCCTCTTTTCCTCTGATGCATCAAAAGTCTGCAGTTAATTAACACATAACCCGGTTATTAACAATTAACCAGATCCATATCTTCCTATAACAAATATATTTTCTTTGCGGTATTGCATAGTTTATTTGCATTGTAAAAAATGTAATTTAAACCCATATAAATGTAATGTCTGGAAGTCAGGGTTGAAAATACATACTTTTATCAGTAAACCTTCTTGTTTCTAATTTTCCTTCCTGTCTTCTGATCAATGGAGCAGCATAGAAGTAAGAGCCCTAGCTACAGGTCTCTTTTAACCCTTTTAAGTTCCTCATCTCTCTCTCGATCACCCATTCGATTCAACACGAGCATGTGTCATGGTTATTATGGTAATCAGTGATTTATATAAAACTTATATTAAGAAAAAGCAACTAATCCCATGTTATTTCAGCCCTGTGCTTTCACACACTGAGGTTTCTTTGTGAAACTTCACTTTTAGGTTCAGCACAATGTTTATATTTTTCATACCACAAGATACAGTTGAAGCTATCTTACCATACCTCAGGGTCAATTTCTCATTGAAAGGCACAAAGTATAGGACGAGCACGTTGGTTAAAGTGCCAGCATGCCTCCATGGTTATATTTAAACATAGATCTCAGAGGGGCAGAACGGGCCCAGTAGAATACAGCTGCCTGCACGGTCCCAACAAACCACCCCCCACCACCGGGGATATCCGTGGGCCTCTTGGACTGGGCACTTTTATGAAACATGAACCAGCTGAGACCTGATTATTATTATTGATATTTAGTGTTGTTGGCGTACAAGTACCTCAACATTTACTAAAGTAAAAGCACAGCACTTTGTTACCATCCATGCTAAACATGGAATATGAGGCTAATCCTAGAGGGGGGGTTTAGAGCCTGTATAAATATGCAGGAGAAGCCGCCTCCTGCCAGTCAGAGTGAAGACTCTGCTCAGACTCAGCTGACTGTCATTATTCCAGTGTTTCAGCAGAATGTTCCGGGTGCTTTTGGACAGGGTCAGGGCGGCTCATCATGTTTCTGAAGCCTCAGCAGAAAGCTAAAGGTTCACAGAGGGCTCGTAGGAAGACGGCTTCCTGCTCCTGGAAGTCAGCGGCTGACACGTAATGTGTGAGCTGTACACATGCCGCAGTTTTTGCGTGGCTGTGTCTTTAGTTGAAAGCCCAGTGGCGATCTGTCATACTGATCATACAATAAAGCCATCGGAAATAATATGATACAGTACAGTACAAGTACTTATGGGTCTCTGTGTTTCATTCAAGCTCGGCTCTGTGTGTGTATGCGAGCGAGCGAGACTCGCAGGGGCGGTTCTAGGGGGGGGGCAACAGGGCCAGTGCTCCCGTAACACTGACCAGGGACCCCCCCTGTGGCCCCCCTTAAAAAAAAAGGTTAGAATATTACGATTTATTGGAACTAAATCAAATCAGAGACCCGGATGTACAGTGGAGATTAAACTGTTCATTACCTTATAAAAGCAAATACTGTTTATGTGTTTTAACTAACTGGTCACTTGATAGTGTTGAGAGCTGTATCCATAGATATAGTCTCTTGATGGAGCAGAGCATACATTTCAAGCTGCCCTTTTATTTGTATTTATTTGAAGGGATTTTTAAAGAAATATTTTTCGGTCATAATTTGTCTGCAGCTCATTCTGTTAAAAAAAAAGAAAATCATGAGAAAATGGTATTGTGAACTTAAAATCGTGAATCGTGAGTTGAGTGTATCGTTACATCCCTAATTGATACTAACCTAAAACAGTTATATATTTAACACTCATAGTTACTATTTAGTTTTTACAAATTAAAACGTGTGATTTGCTTATATGATATGATTCAATACTGCTACCAATATATAAAAATTACAAACCAGTATTTTAATTTTAAGCATCTAAAATCACAATGACATACTCAGTGGCGACGGGTCATTAGGCAGGTGTGCCCCACCTAGTGTCAGCAGAAAGTATTACATATAATGATTACAACAACAACAACAACAACAACAAAAAAAATATATATATATAAAATATATTTTAAGATCATATTTAATCATCTGATTCGTACATTGCTGTTTTAGTCTGTGTTCTTCTAATTAGTCTCCAAAGTGCCGTTTTGAGTCATGTGGGACAAAACCTGATCGTGCCCCTCCCTAGCACTGTCTAAGTCAATGGTGACTGTAAAAACTATACTGCGCATGCTCAGAGTATTTTTCAATGTAATGTGTGTGGCAAAACAAATTTGACCAGAGGGGCATGGTGCTGCCATCCCCACCATACGTCATCTCACATAATTCAGAATTGATTGGCTGTAAGTATGTCACGTGTGTGCAGTGCTGCGAAAGGTCACGTGTAGTTTGAAGAGGAGACGAGAGAGCAGCAGATAGCTAACATCACCAGCGATTAAAAGAAGTACAAAACGGAAAGAAAATGAATGAAGTTGACCATTTACTGGAGCACAGATTTGAGACACTTAGTCTCGGAGAGAAACTGGAGGTAAAGCGCCTCGGTGCCCACCATCCACCGGATTTCCAAATGGTCCAGACTGCGGGCAAAGTTAAACGTGGGTTTAACGCTGAGTGGTTTGCTAAAAAGAAATGGCTAACGGCGAGCATCCAGAAGAATTCCCTCTTTTGCTTTCCTTGCCTGCTTTTTGGTGAAGATCAAGGTACTTGGTCGAGGACAGGTTTCAAGGATTTAAAGCATCTTTCGGACAGGACATTGAAGCATGAGAGCAGCAACAGTCACTTGGAAAATGCCGTAAAATTGGGATTACTGGGAAGGGTGAATGTTGCAGCTCAGATTGACAGCGCCTACAGACGCGGCATTGATGACCATAATAGGAAGGTGGAAGAAAACAGGTACGTGCTGCAACGGATCATCACCTGCATTAAACTGTGTGGGAAATGTGAGACAGCACTGCGGGGCCACGACGAGTCGGCAGACTCTCTGAATCCAGGGATATTTAGGTCAATTTTCGAGACAATGTGTGAGGGCGATTCCAGGCTCCGACGGCACTACGAAGCTCAGCCCGTTTTCAAAGGGACATCAAGCACCATACAGAATGAACTTTTAGACTGCATGTATGATGTGTACAGGGAGGAAATAGCCAAGCAAGTGGATAACACATAATTTGTTGCCGTGCAGGCCGACGAGACAACCGATGTCTCCTGTAAATCGCAAATGGTGATTGTGCTGCGATACATTATGCCTGACCTCACAGTTACAGAGCGTTTTTTGGAGTTTGTGGAAGTAAAGGACACAACTGGTGTAGGTCTCTCTAACAGCATCAAGGCTGTTCTGGAACCCCTGAAGCTGAAAGAAAAGCTAATCGCTCAGACCTATGATAGGGCGGCCGTCATGAGCGGTAATGTGCGCGGGGTACAGACGGTGATGAAGGAGACGTACCCAAACGCTCAGTTTGTTCACTGCTACGCCCACCAACTGAACCTGACCCTGCAGCAGCTGTGTTCAGCAAGGATGAGCATCCTGAAGGTGTTTTTTGCAGATCTAACTGCTTTTTCCACTTTTTTCTCCGGTGCGCCAAAACGTGTTGCAGCTCTTGCAGAGGCAACACAGAGACGCATACCACGGCCACCGGCTGTGAGATGGAACTTTAAAAGCAGAACTGTGAACGCGGTTTGGGAGACCCGAGAAGCACTTCTTCAGTGTATGGAGCATATACGCACACAACCAGGATGGGATGCGGTCACCATAAGTGAGGCATACGGCCTGTCAAAGAAACTGCGGGACCGAGCATTTATGCATTTATGCAGCTCCTGGAGTTTCTTTCGTTGCTTATGCCAGAAGTGGATGTTTTATACAACACTTTGCAAAAACGAAGCATCGATGCACCTGGGATCAACAGGTCTGCCGTTTCAAGGAAAATGTCCAGAAAATGAGGCAGCAAACTGATGCATTGGCCGCCACCGCTCATGATGGAACAGACGAGCCAGGCCGACGAGTCAGCAGCACAGCTCCGGTGATGAAGGAGGCTTGTGACACAGTCATCTCACAGGTGGAACAGAGGTTCTCACAGAGTGACCATTTGATCGCTGCAAAGCTCGTTGACAGCTCATTCTTCCCACAGCATGTCCTGTCATTTCCTACACCTGAGCTTGACTGCGCCGTGGAATTGTGGCCTGCTTTGGGAAACAAGGAGAAGTTGAAGTCTGAGCTGACCACGCTCTACCGCCACAGTGAGCTTCACACTGGAAACACTGCCCTGTCTCTGTTGAAATCCATTCACGAGAACAACTTGGAGGATACGTTTGCTGAGACTGTTATTTTGGTCAAAATAATAGTAACAACTCCGATGACGACATCCGAGTCAGAGAGGAACTTTTCCACCCTCAAAAGGATAAAGACTTTCACTCGCAACACCATGGGACAGCCACGACTTAACGCATTGGCCATGCTTTCAATTGAAAGCCAGTTCATCCAGCAACTACAGGACTTCATCCCCAAAGTGATAGACACATTCTGTCAGAGGAAGGACCGCCGTGCCGCTTTTCTTTTCAAGTGAGCCTTCAGCTTTGGTAAGTTCATTTATGTCATATATTTTGTTGATCTTCTGTGTTTTGCCTCTGCTGGATCGATTGATATTGTGACCTCGGTGATGAGTGTCTGTGTTTTCCTTATATTTACAGTCTATGGTGTTTTAATGCTAAAGCATTACGGTTGTTGTTATTGTTAAGAATTGCTTTGTGATGGTGCCCTTTACTCCATGTACTAAGGTGCATTACAATATGACATCCCCACGCTGTGTACGTAAATGTATGCGCTCAGTGTTGCTCCTTGTGGTCTTCAGTATGTAATTTGACACTCCCCCCCCTCTCTCTCTCCTCCCCCCCTCTCTCTCTCCTCCCCCCCCAGTTTTGTACACATAGAAACGCCACTGTCAATGTAGCATTCTCGT
>CALSBZ010045031.1:45636-63728 GCA_943591055.1 Gobionotothen gibberifrons | reverse complement strand
GGTCCTACCAGCTCCAGGTCCAGTTCCATTGGAGGCCCCGCCGACTAGTAATACAAGTAATACATATGTAATCAGCTCCCTTTGATATGCATGAGGCAGGCAGACTGTAGGAAACCTCCAAAAGTCAAATAGAGTTCAACAGCACAGACTGCAGCCTCTGAAATAAGTCATAACCTCTAAAACGGTTTGGAATCAAACTGAACATTAGAGCCTCCATGAAGGTATACTAGTGGTAGTAAAACTATGTGAACGAAACGTATAAATATTCAAACAAAAACTATTAAGGAGGGACTGTAATTACTTTTGTAAACCACATTTAACTGGTGTGAAGTGTCTCCTTAGAGCTGAATGGAGAACAGTGAGCAGAAGTGTGTGTGTGTGTGTGTGTGTGTGTGTGTGTGTGTGTGTGTGTGTGTGTGTGTGTGTGTGTGTGTGAGGAGGAGGAACAGAGAGACGAGGTGATTATCAGAGCTTACCGCTCATCAGCTGCTTAACTCACACCGACCTGATTTAAGATGCATTTTGCTATCCACACCTCTGCCTCCCACTCCTCAGTCATGTTGGCATTATGTATTTCTTACTTTGTGAGAGACTCTAATACTCCATTTGTCTTGATAATATCAGAAACGATAATTTGGGTAACCCATACTGTAATGGCAATTGTATTATTCCAATGTCCTATATCCTTTTCCATTACTTCCCAGGAGGGCTGGAGAGTGATCCAGACGCAGACACAAACAGATCATCTTCCGGCCCTTTGCTGCAGTTTAGAATGTTGTTTCTTTAGTGTTTTACATACCGAGGTTTAGTATACAGTCAATGGTTGTGGTGAGCATCTGCCGGGCTGATGACATCGGCATGCTCTCATCCTCCTGTGTCCCGTCCTTTCCTGTCACCTATGACCCCTTTTATACACCCGGTGCAGCTAAACCCCGCCACCAAGTGTTCAAAATAGTATTGCACTATACATATCAATTAAATTAACTGACATGCCAACAACACCCATAAAACGGCTCCTACACATACACTAAAGACGATATTCTCTGTAGATCTTTTCATGGTTCATGTAAAGCTAATATGAAGTCGTGTGAGGGTCGTTTGTTTTCTCGTGTCCCGGTCACAATCCTATATGTTAATATTAAGAAGGGAGGAGATAAGGCAAGGAGGGAGAAAGGAAGAAAGGAAAAAAAGAAGGGAGAAAATAAGAACAGAAGTAAAAAAGAGGGAAGGGAGAGAAGATGGGAAGGAGTAGAAAAATACTTACCCTTTTAGTAAGTTTTATCAACACAACCATCCATTACATTATCTATTTTTAATTCTGTTCATTTAATTCTGGTTTAGAGCATTCTCTTACACATCCTACATGTGTCTTTCTAAGGCTGATATATCTTTATATGTCATTATTCCTCAGCTACAGCTCTCTCTGCTCATCGGCTGGAACCAGAGCAGGAAACGTTTCTTTCCATCCCATCATGAGACAGGGTCCACTGATCCAGCTCTAATGAACCGCTCAGTCAACACCGTGTCAAATTAGCCGATATCAAATGACAATTTGCCAAGTTACTTAGGTCCATGCTTCACTGGGCTGACAGTACTTCCAAAATGTTCAAGTGTCCCAGTAGATACAAAGTCAGAGGGGAAATGAAGCCTAGAAGTTTAAGAACACATGAGTTAAACCTGCAGTTTTTAGAGACAAGATTCAAAGACAGATAAAGGTCATTATATTGAAATGATTTCCTGTATTGTTGAGTAAGAACTGAGGCCATGTCATGTGTTTGTTAGTGAGTTTAGACCTGTGGGAAGTTTTTTCAAAACCTAGCTTGTTCCATAATTTTCAGTCCCAAATAAGCATATAACTCACAATGTTGTAGTATTCTGGTTAGTTGAAAATAAATGTGAATGGACTTGGAGAGTTACAGAAAACCTTGATCAGTGCTGCTGTTATTTTACATTACGTTGTTGTCATCGCAGTTCCAGCTGTTGGTACGCTGTGGAACGGACTATTTTTCCCACCGGAAGCTAAACGATATTTATTAAATCAATAAATAATTGTTTTCATCAAGCTGCACATTATCCCATTCATATCTGATGTTGGTGCACAGTATCAATGACATATTCTCTTGGTAGCAACAACCAGTGTTGGGCAAGTTACTTCCAAAATGTAATATATTACATATTACTTATTACTCTCTTTTGAAAGTAATAAGTTACATTACAATATTACTGTCTCTGAAATGTAATGAGTTACATTACTTTATAGTTACTTTTTAGTTACTTTCACCAAAATAACCGCAAAAGAATGGCTAGGTATTTTAAATGCTAACAAGTAGTTTAGTGCAGCTCATTATACATCCAGTGAAGGGCGATGTGGTATAACATAACAACTGTAGGCCCTTAAGGCTACTAACAACTTGTATTACACGGCTTAGTTGAATACTCGATTCTGATTGTACATTCTTAACATGTGACACGTTGTTAATACAGTAGTACAGACTACTGTCAAGGACTATAATGAAGGTTGCTAAGGAGGATCAAGAAAGAGAAAGGAAAAGAGGTTAAAAGACGGAGCGCTGGACGTCAGATAAATCCCCAGAAGAAGGCAGACAGGAAGTAAACACTAACAGGACACGGAATGGGCTCTGTAGTGTGTTTAGTATATGGCCATGTACAGGCCCGGCTCCAGAACAAAATGACTCAGGGTGCATCTGAGATTACAGGGGGCGCAGCAATAGTAGGTTTACATGAGCAATAGTGGCCGGCAACAGCAATGAAAAATAGCATTGATGGTCCCCAATGAACAGATTATGGCATTTGTTATGTTTTGAAACCAAGCAAGTGAGAACATTTCAAGTGTGTTAAAAGTGCAATCCTGAAATATTTCATATTGTCCAAAGTGGACTGTGGCAAAGAAAAGCACAAAAGCTTCAAAACTGTACTGATACAACAAATGAGAACATATTGTAAATCAAGGCAAATATTATTTGAACCAGCTCACGGTTTGAAATGGCAAACATTGAAAAGCAAAAGTATTATTAAAACCATGTACTGAATCATCACTTTGGTCCCATCATATACTCTAAGAGAATATTTACTGCTTGGAAACTGGTATCACATCATCATGTGAGGTTGACTTTGTGACCTGGAGAACATTTCAGCTGCAACATTAGCTTGTTGATAAGCTTGGGATATGAGATATTTTTATAGCCATTCGTGGTGAAGGAATCTGTGCTATTGTATGCATTATTTTTGACCCAACATTTCTACAGGCATGGCAGAACATGGCACTATTTTCACACGAATATTCCATTGTCTATTTTTATACCACGAGCTGCAAAATGACCGCCTAACCCCACTGTACAGGCGGGTACTTGTTTAGATATACCTGGGCAGGCTCTGTTTTGCCGTGGTATCCTGGCACCTGCGGGCCGCAGAGGGGCGGCGTAGTTTCGGGCGACGAAGACTGCTGCTCCGGGGGCGAGGGCGGCGAGTCAGGCGGGAGTAAGCTAGTGTCCACAACGGAGGGTAACGTGATGTCCCCATCCGACCTGTTGCTACTGTCTGCAGTAGATGCAGTGTAGCTGGCGTTTAGTGATGGTTGCTTTAACCATTTTCGTATAAATGATTATCCACAGATGTGTGTCACTGCTGTGGAAGCACTTTGGAAATGATGCACGCGCAGCGGAGCAGGTCCGTTCTCTTTTTTGAATAGAGGGTGCATAACATTCAACTGCCCCGAAGATCCCGACGCGAAGCCTGAAGGGTAAACACAGGTTTACTAATCTACCCGCACAATTTGTCTCTGGTGTCGGAATGTCTCGCTATGTTAGTACATTCTTAAAAAACAAAACACCATTTAATTTCGGGTTAAAATGTGTTGTAACTGCGTTACTGAGCATTGTAACGGGTAATATATTACCCACATTTCATTAGTAATGCGTTACATTACTTTGTTTCAGCAAAAAGTAATATATTACTGTGACTCCGTTACTTTTGTAACGCGTGAGGCAGAAACAACTGAACAAATGCCTCGCTGCTCGTTCATCTGGTTGGTTGTCTAATCAGTGAGATCTCGTGTTTTCTATTGTGTTTTCTTGTCTTGTGGGTTCAAACTCATGTTTACATATCACACAGTACAATTGGTCAACAAATAGTCCAGTGGTGATAATACTTCAGTTGCACAATAGGCCTGAATGAATGATTCAGTTCAGTGGATATTGGAGCAACATTTATGAGCACAATGTCCAGTCATGTGGATGCGGCGCTAACCATCTACTGTACTGTGAGACTGCAGAAGAATGTGCGAGTGTGTGCATGAGTGAATCAAATATACATACACATTGGGGCTTATCCGCCTGTGTGTGTCCATTTATCCTCTTGGTTAACTCCATAAGAATTCCCAGAGGAGCAGTAAATGTAGGTCATCCCCAGTTGAGCACTGAAATAAAGAACACCCTAATACCCAACAGCCGACACCGAGTCCCCCATGGCTTCCACTCTGGCATGTTCTCATCTGAATACCACGCACAAATACATGCTCTTTTTTGCCTTTACAAGATTATCTCTGCAAGATTTCTGCTTCATTGTTACAGTGCGCTGCAGAGTGCAGTTATGCACATAACTGCAACCCCAAGCGTTTTATAATTCTTCCTCCTGTTATGTGTGCAACTGCAGGATGTTGTGTTGCACTGTATTGCCTCTGAGCACACAGCAGCGCTGCGGCTGATCCGGTGCAGTCACTAGACACGGAGTCAAATTTAAAAAGGGACTGGCTTTTTCCCTAAAGGGATCTATGCAGTAAGACGAGTTATCTGTTTGTGTAATCTACAAAACTGCAGTCCAGATTAAAAAGAAGACAATAACAAAATGAGGTTTGATCCCTGATAAACCAGTGGCCTTGTTTCAAGAGGAAATCACAATTTCCAACTAAGTATTTTCCTGTTTGGTAAGCAAGTCTTACACTTTTGCATCCATGTGTGTATTAAAGAAATAATCTCTGATAAGAAGACCAGTTTGTTGTTTTTCTCAACACACTGGAAAAACTAAATCCTGACTTAATATAAGGTTCAACTTAATGTAATTGCTGAGTCCTAAGAAGTTTGTGGTAGAGTTCAAGTTCATGCATTGTATTTTTTGACTTTCGAAAATTAGAACTTTGGAGTAATTCAGGAGGAAAATGTGACTGTCCATCTCATGAGACTCCAAAGAAAAAAGTCACTTGAAAATGGAGGCCAGATAATTGTCAGCTTTGTTGAGAGGACTGGGAAGCTGATTCATTTGGCTCGTCGTGTTATCACAGATCAGAACACTGTTCCCAGACTCAGGCAGCAGTGTGCTGGTTACTCATAATGACTAGCCATCGATGGAACAGTACATGTGAGGATTAAACTAGAAGAAAAAGAAAATAAGTCAAAAATAGTCAGAGTTAAAAGGTAATAAAGTGAAATCATTGTATCCAGTGATTGAATGTGTCCTCAATTCAAGTGCAAGGTGAAGGCAGGAGATTCGGTGTCTTTGCTGAGTCTTGGCACTTGAGTGCATCTATTCTCTGAGATGAGACATGGAGCGTTCTTTAAAATAAAAAAGGACAAAGCCTTGTTGAACTGAGCAACCCTGAGAGGATGGCAGACCTCCCTTTCTAAATTGAGCTCACTATCTACAATGAAATAAAGCTTGCAAGGAAAACCGGCTTGTAAATGCAAAGGTATGAAAACGTGAAATCTTTTGTAGTGAAGATTAAAGTTTCCAAGAGGCAAATTAAGGAGTGTCTGACGAATGAAACATCAGTATTTCTGGGAAAATGTGACGTGACTCACATCACTGATCACAGGATTTCAAGATGTAGCTGCCATTGAGAAGGACATGAACCTGCTATCAGAGGCTTCGTGATGGAACAGGAGAACAGGGTTACCTGCTGTTGGAGCTTAAAGGTCTCCCATCATGCAAAATGCACTTTTTGATGTCTTTTATACATAACTATGTGTCCCCGGTGTGTCGGGGAACTCACGCAGCGTCAGAAAATAAAACCCTCTCTCTTTTCCTCCGTACCCAAATCTCTAAAAACGGGGGAACAACGGAGCTGATCCAGATTTGCGTCCGATATGACGTAATATCTGAAATGTGGACCCACGGCCCAATCAGAAACGTTGCTATCAGAAACAATGCCCGACTGTTTTGGACGTAATATGGTCGGTGTTTACATTAGCATCGCTAACACTTAGAGCTAACCTGTACTGGAGAGCATGCGTGTGAAGAAGCAGGAAATAAAAAGGAACTCACCTTTGTGGTATAACCGGCAAGAGAGAAAGCCTTTGAGCTCCATACTGTTTCAGAAAGAATCCTTGATAATCCATGATATGGTGTTTCATCACGGCAGTATCTGCCGGTAGAATGTCCCGCATGAGCAGGCATAAGCTCCGCCCCTCTTTTGTATCAAACTTTTTTTTGTAAAGCTTTATACTTTAATCAGCACTTTTGAAACAGGAAGTGAAATAGAGGGATATGAGGCATGGCTAGAATGGGTGATCTGTTTGGTATTTTGAGAAAAACACTTCATAGACATGTTTTTTATATATCTTTATTAGGGCTGTCAGTCGATTAAAATATTTAATCGCGATTAATCGCATGATTGTCCATAGTTAATCGCACATTTTTTATCTGTTCTAAATGTTCCTTAGAGGGATATTTTTCAAGTTTGTAATACTCTTATCAACATATGAGTGGACAAATATGCTTTATATGTTTAAACACAACAACCTCTGAACAAATATCCACCTCAATTCAACCTGGAACCTCTCTCATACAATACAATAATACAATACAAAGTGTGTGTGTGTGTGTGTGTGCGTGCGTGCGTGCGTGCGTGCGTGCGTGCGTGTGTGTGTGTGTGTGATGGATCGTTGGAGCTATGTGCAACTCAAGGCATATGCTCGAACGGGAGCTGCCTGGACGCTGCAATCATGTTGCGCGCACTATCCGTGCTGAGTGTGCTGACTTTTCGTACAATGTCCCACTGTCTGGCTACCTGCATAAAGTCAAGTGCTCGGCGCAGTTGTCGGCGAAATGTCGCTCCTCTGTTTTCATTGAAACAGCTCCTTATATCCGTTAGCGCAGCTAGCTAGCACCAGATGCTAACAACAACAATACACGTAAGGTGTGCCCGTTCTCTCTCTCTCTTGCTCGCTCGCGCCACACACACACACACACACACCCTCCCGGTCCTCCCGATGGCCAGTCGGTGCCTGCCGGTGAGCGTGGAAGTGTGGTCTGCGGGGCTGTCAGCATCAGCTTGTAGATGGTATTTTAAACTCGATGCGCTCTGAAACTACGGGGCGACCGAGGACAAAAAATACACATGCGTTAATCGCGTTAAAATAATTAGTTCACTTGACAGCCCTAATCTTTATATATCTGAGACTTATGCTATTGCCTAAAAATAGCATGATAGGCTTTAAAATGTCATGTCATGATACTCTTAAAGTCAGAGACGGGAGCAGTACTCAGATATTGTACTAAAGTAAAGGTAGAAGTAAAAGAGAGTAGGAATACTCTGTTGTTGGGCGGCGGGCAGGTGCGGCCACAAATAGAAAAGACGGCCACCATTTCGGCCTATCGGGTGCCTAAGACAAAAAAAGAGGACAGGAGGTTCATGGGGCTGGCCAGCTACTACAGGCAGTTCATCCGGTCCTTTTCCGAGCTGACCAGTTAAGAAAGCCCTCTGTGGTAAACCGCTCCTATACACTTCTCTCTCCCTTTCGTGTTGCAGACCGACGCCTCCAACAGCGGGGCGGGGGCCGTTTTGTCCCAGGAGGTGGAGGAGGTCGACCCTCCCGTACTGTACATTTGCCGTAAGCTCACTCAGTGAGAGGTGAACTACAGTACGGTGGAAAAGGAGTGCCTCGCCATACGGTGGGCGGTTGGAGCACTGCGTTACTACCTCCTGGGGTGCCCTTTCACCCTCTGGTCGGACCATGCAACGCTCTAGTGGCTCCATCGCATGAATGATGCCAACGCCCGGATCAATCGGTGGTATCTGGCGTTACAGCCTTTCAACTTCAAGGTGATCCACAGGCCGGGTAACCGGATGGTCGTGGCTGATTTCCTCTCTCGCTCGGCGGAGGGGGGGAGTCAGCTTTCGGCTTTCCCGGCCTGAGTCGGGCAGTGGGGGTATGTGGCAGCGGGGTGTGGTAAGAGCGCCGGCTGCTGGAGTGATGGGAGTGGTTCGGACGCCATAAAGACCCCGCCCCGTTTTACGTTTCTTTGCGTTCTTGGCTTTCTTTTTGGGACAATACACTTGTGTTGGTTCACCTAAATCAGGGGTTCTCAAAGTTTTGATGAGTGAGGGCCAATTTAGGTACCCAATATTGGATTGAGGGCCGCCCAAGAAAAAAAGGAACACAAAATAATTCCAAAACAAATCCTTTCTTTATTGTACTAACCAATTATACATACAGTCAGGGGCGGACTGGGAGGAAAAAGTGGCCCGGGGATTAATTGACAGACAGGCCCACTTAATGCGCGGCATGTATCGGCCGGCCGGCGACGAAAGTATGTTTCTTAACAAAAACCCCTTTTAATGTTATTTTGGACCATTATTCATATAGTAATCACATTACCTGAGCCCTTGAGTTGCCTAGAGCAAAATAGTTACAGCATATATTTATTGATCTTAATGTTAACAGATCATTGATGCAATAACATTTGGACCCAATTTGCCTGACTTGACACATGGAATAGAACATGGGCGTAGGAAGCATCCTCAATGTGGGTGAGACAATTTAACGGGGTGTGGGCATGTGGTGGACCTCACCTCCTCTAGGGGGGTCCAGGGGCATGCTCCCCCGGGTAGAATTTGTTTTAAATGTTGAAGTTAAATGCATCAATCTGGTGCACTTTGAGAGCAAAATTAGGGACTACATCTATGGATACATCTCTCAACACCCATATGAAACGGAACTGTAAACAGATTTACTTTTTCTTTCAACATTTATTTGAACAGCAAGTGGAGGCAAAAGTGACTGCACCCAAAACAATAAACCTGCTAGCTAACTAGCCTAAACTCAGTAACAGAATGTGGGCAACACGTTCTTCTCCACAGCCGCGCGACCTCTGAGTCAGACGTCACTTCCCCCTTTTCTATCCTACGGGTACAGCCACTCCCCCTGAACCCTGTTTCCCTGCCAAGCCCCCCCGCCCTCCCCTATGCAAGCTCCTCCCTCTGAACCCAGGGCTCGCTACAATACTGTATACTGTATACACAAACTATACAAAAACGCCTTTATGCTTTGGAGCTTGTTTATCCATCTGTAACATCCCTCCAGGGAGTGGCCGGAACACTTACAAATGTGGGCCGGTAGGATTTAGGTAAGCAAAAAAGGAGTGGCCGGAACACTTACAAATGTGGGCCGGAAGGATTTAGGCAAAGAAAAAAAAAATTATAAAAAAAAAAAAAAAAAGATTATTATTATTTTTTTTTTTTTTTTTTGTCACATTAACTATCGCGGGCCGCCAGAAACATTTCCGAGGGCCGCCATTGGCCCGCGGGCCGCACTTTGAGAAACCCTGACCTAAATCCTTCTCTTTCTGTCCTTTTTAAACTGTGTGTGAGCGGAGGTGCTCATTAATCAAAATCTGCAAAGTGACTAAAGGTCCTACAAGTACAAAGAAACATAAAATGGAGATATTCAAATAATTTACAATTGCTTCAAAATGTTACTTATATACCGTTCTGGAGTTAATGTGCTGCATTTCCCTGTTTCAGAATTCTACAGGGGTTTGGAAATGTCCGGACTACCCCAGATGATGAGGTGACCACGGTTCTTTAGTGGAAGGTACTGTTATCAGTGATATTTACTGCCAAGTTACATTTTATAGTAATAATATCATCTTACGGCTGAGGGTACACCACCAGGCTCTGGTATGAAAACTTTATCCTAACCCTAACCCGAGGGTAAAAAGACAAATAACAACACATTCAGACTGAATGAGTTCTCTCCTCTCCCCCTCCTTCTCCACCACGGCTAATTTCCCCTGGCAATAACATTGACATTAGCATCTCCCAGTCCTACAATGAAAGAACAGATCATTCATCCAATTACTAGAGATTCAACCGAAACAAGACCGTCTTCGTGATCGGAGCCCCCGTGATCATGAACCCCGGCTTGGCCCACTACATCCCCATCCTCCAACTTGATGGCCATCCAGGAGCCAGAGTGGAACGACTCCTCAGAATATGTCTCCCCATCCTACCACCCAGTAACCGTTGTCGTTTTATTAGTCCTCAGCAGTGAAAAACGGAACCCAAAACACACCGTCCAAGATTTTGCATCACTGTCTAAGCCAGGGTTCCTCATTGTGCGGCTCGCCAAGCTTTAATTGGTGGCTTGCTTGACAGTAGGCTTTTAAATCTACACTTAAAACGCACTTCTTCTCTCTGGCCTTCTAGTCAGAGCGGAGCATGACTCCTGACATTTCGCTGTGTGTAATTTTGTATTTTTGCTGTTGTTTTTTGTTGTAAAGTGTTTTTATTGTAAAGCATTTTTATTGTATGTACAGCACTTTGGGCTCGACCAAAAATCGTTTAAAAATGTGCTCTATAAATAAAAATTGATTTGATTTGATTTGATTAATAAAGTGGTGATAGACAGGGGTGCACATAATAATAATAATACATTGAATTTATATAGCGCTTTTCAAGTCTCAAAGTCACATAACGCAGGTACTCATGCGCGGCAAACATCTGAAATGCGTAACGTCACTTGTGTCACTACGCGCCTTTGCGTACCTGATAGGTCATCAAAACAAAACACATATTTCGTCTACACGTGTTTCTTGTCAACACTCAGTGGAGTAAACTATTTGACTATTATGTCCAAAACACTAAAATACACTAAGCAGCCACTTTGGCGTTTGGCGTTTGGCTCTCTGCAAAAAATCATAATAATTATATACAGTCTTTAATGAACTATTAGTAGAGAATAACGAGTAATGAATATACTTTATAGGGATTCTATTAATATCTAATAATTAAAATAATAAAAATGCAATAACGCGCTTTAACCACTAGGTGCCGGTTTCTATCAGCTGTGCACCGTTATGGTGTAAATACAGTCAATCTACCAATTGGATGAAATATAAAAGTCAGCCGAATTATTGTTGATACTGCAAGGAGGCGTATTGTGTGAAAAGAAATGTAAGATGTTGTTTAACTGCTGATATATTTAGGATCCACGTCACGTTTTCAGTTTGGCGGCATTTCCTCCTGTTTGTCTCTACAAAGCCCTCATGTTTCTCATCAGGGCTCTATAAATATACAACTACGGCAGATATTTCATATTTAATGCAGCCGAACCGTGTATTACAATGCCGTTATGTGAAGACTTTCAAAGAGAAAAGCAAGCACACTCGGAATAATGTATTATTTAATTTTTAAAATATGTTTTTGTATTTCACATCTTATAAACACCAAATCCCAGCGTGCTTTGCGGCTAAATCGAGCTGAGGATCTTGCCTCCGTCTGTTTCCGGTTTCGTATTTCGTAAGGATGTATTTTGTTGTACACACATTCCTTCACATTTCAATTTTAATTTACATTAAAGTATTTCGTGAGGCCTTCTAACATGTTTTTAAATATAACTACGGTTGTAGTTGAAGAGTTTGTACATTTACATGAACCGAAGCTGTTGCCTGGCAACGCAATCACACAACGTCACATTGCCTTTAACTGCCTTTAACAGCCGCCGACCGAAACGGATGCTGTGGTTCCACGAGCGTCAAATACCGATGCCGATGGGAATACATTGCAATCAGTTGAAAGCTATTTGCGTCCCTTTATGAAGCTGAAGGAGCCTCGGAGCGTCCCAACTGCACGCCCAGGACCCTGGCCAAGCGTCGCTTCTGGACGTTTATGGAGTGAGAGTGTGTTGCATATAACTACACACACACACCCACAGATCGGTAGTGCAAAGTAATCCTAACCAGGAACCCCTAACCTCAACCCAAACCTAACATTAAACCTAACCGAAGGATAAAAAGACAAATCCCAACACATTGAGACTGAACACCCCGGCTCTCAGTGCCCTACCTGTGCTGCTCTGGATGGTCCTGACGGTGGTGGCGGATGTGCGTGGTGGGGAGGAGGGCAGCAGGAGCAGGGGCCTCCCCCCCTCTCCTTCCTCGTCCCCTGAACAGCCCTGATCGATCGCCCGGACATAACTGTGGCTCCGCATCCGGAAGTATCCCGGCATAGGCAGGGTGTCCATGGTGTCCATGGTGTCCATGGTGTCCATGCGGTTCATGGTGTCCATGCGGTTCATGGTGTCCATGCGGTTCATGGTGTCCATGCGGTTCATGGTGTCCATGCGGTTCATGGTGTCCATACGGTTCATGGTGTCCATGCGGTTCATGGCAGCCTCCAATGCCTGGGCCTGCATCTCACTGTAGACCTGCTCACACACCTGCTCGATCTGCCCATTCACCTCCACCTCACTCAGCTGGAGGAGGGGGAGGGAGGACAACAGAGAGAGAAAAGGGGAGAAACATAGAGAACAATAAAGAGGACGGAAGTTGGTGAAACGACTGGTGTTATTTATTATCGATTAAGAGGCTGCCTATTGTTTGTCAAAGTTTGAGCTTGAAGAGATACGTTGGGCATTCAGTTTGAAAATACTTTAAGGAGGGCATGCTTGCTGGCATCTGCTTGATTCCTTGGTTTTGAGGGTTATTGGTTTGTTCACTAGGGGTTTGAAGAACCGAATTTGGCATTTTATTAGAGGAGGGAGGGGCTTGCTGTTTCCATCCAGCTCTGGGCTGTAGCTATTCAGATGAATAAAGAGAACTGGATACAGTGTCAGAGGCGGGCCCTCGTCCATTCCTATGAGAGCTGCTCAGTGCCGCATGAAGGCAAATTGGAAGTTGTAGTACCGCAGTTTGGCCACTACATAATTTGCTCAACCGAGTGGAGCAGTTCCTGGCGGCTCGGCTAGGAAGAGGGGAAAGTTTCAGTCTGCATTATTTAAGGGTGGAGCCGGGAACATTGGATGTGGTGCCACTCGGAGCTCCTGTTGCCAGATAAGCTTTCTCTGAAGGAGAATAAGTACCTCGAAAGAAGCTTCTCCCACTTGAGAACAATCTTGTGGGCGTATCTCTTTCTAGCACATCCATTTACTGAAGAGGTGGGAATTGAATCTGCTCCAAGTGGTAGTTCTAACCCCTGCTTCATCTCATACACTGACGACTCACACATGTTTGGTTATCCTTATTAAATATGTTAAATAATAATAAATAAAGCTGCATCCTAAACCAATGGTCAAGAGTCGCAGACACAAATACACAAACGTATACATAGAATATTTAGAGTTTGGAGAGTTGATGGTTAAAAAAACACATGATGAATACTAAGATGCTGTACTGTTTACTGTGTATGATGATGTTGAGTGACGACAGAGAGGAAGATTCTCTAAACAGAGATTAGAGTTTTGGTTTCTGAACAGACTTGCACTTATCGTTACGACAGCTGCGTTACTGTAAGTGATTTACTGTCAAACTTGATTAAACTGCTGTGCAATCTGCATTTAGAATAACACACAGTCCATATTTTGAATTTCAGATCTCATCTCGGGGGAAACATGTTCCTTTGGTTTCAAGAAATTACGAAACCAGATACAAACGCAAAACACAAATAAAACTGATGCTGAGAAACACTGCATGGACACAGAAAAATAGAGTGTTCCACAAACAATAGACCTGAAACTATTGTGTGAAATCTATTACTTTTCAATCTGATGTTAACAAGCAACATTCTTGCTTTCTTTCTCTGTCTTTACCACATCACCGAATAACCAGCAGGGATTCTATTTGTAATTGTAAAGCCCTGTATCACTGAGCTCAATGATTGGAATCCCATTGACTCACATTGACTTGAACTGGGAACAAATGACATTCTCAACTGCAACACTGAGCATATGGCGGTAAGGTGTTTAACTGGGGTTTTATGGTTGGATCCATGCAGAGGAGGATATTGAAAATGTTAATAGATGCAATTCAGTGCGGTTAATGGTAATTAGGGAAAGGTTCAGGATAGAGCAAGTGGAGGTTCAAGGTGAGGTTAGAAGGAGACATGCTTTAACAGTAGCCTGACAGGAGGGAGTGAAATAGAGTTCATCATAAGTGCAAATGGCTTTGGTAAAGTAAATTGCCAACACCACGTTGTTTTTAATTGCCTCAAAACATTTCTGAACAATTATAATGTTTTGATCATGGGCAACCCTTTAAATGTATGAACAATAAGTCTATAGCGATCAGTGCTGTTTGCAGCTTCTTCAATTACCATGTGGTCACACACATTCCTCTATATAAATAATACTAAAGTTGATTTAAGAGAATACAACACATGCCGTATTTCTGTAGGTTTTCTTATCGTCAACAAACCATAGAAAGACCCCTACCAACATCTCTCAATACTTCTGATTTCACTTCCTGTCTGCTCTCGGCTATGAAGACATTTATCTTTAAGGATTAATGGTCAAACATTTATAGGTTTATTCAATAAAAAGCCTCAGTAACTTTCTAGAAGCAGTGGGTTACTGCAGTTTTAAAAAACGTTTCTCTATCAAAATGGAAGACAGCAATTGAAGGGGATTATCCACATCAATCCACGTGTGTTGCTCTACTGTGTAAAAAAAATATATATATATATATATCTGGCTTAATACAAACACACTTCTTGTAAGTCAGATAACTAGGATATACTTTGTGTTGGTTTGTGTCTGCACGATATTTTGTTAATATTTGTTGACAAAAAGAAAATGTATAAAATATCACCAGTCATAGCCATTAAGATGACACTTGTAATGGGATGGATGGATTTGTGGACTTGGACACATGACTCTCACCCTCCAGAACACACAGGCTCAGACAGTATCTAAACCATTATCAAAAAATGAAGAATTCACTGTTTTTCTATCTGAACGGTGCCCTAATATTTATTTTAGGCCTAAGCAGTGGTCAAAAATGAGTTTTTAATAGACTATACTAATAGTCACAATGCAATTACATTTGGAAGAACTTGTGTTGGCCAATCAAATATATCCACATAAATAAAGCATTGTTTTTTAAATTAAATTGCCTACTTAAAGTCGGCTTACATGATCGTTTTTAGGTTGTGCCCACCCATGCCAGCATGAATGATCAATAACCAGATTTAGAGCCAACAAACTAAATAGTACTTCTATTCATTGTGGTGTGTTTAATGGCAGATAAAACCTTTCAATAAAATATTCCACATCCCAGAATGCTCCAGACGCCTGCTATATAATAATTCACCATTAATGCTTTGAATGAATAGCTACCTGCTGCCACCAACATGATGGCAAACACATTGTTATACAAATTATGATGAACAATAAATAATAGAAATGGTCCAACAAAGCTTCAGTAAAAGTGTCTCAGAAAGGACACTTTGGGGAAGATGTATTAAGTATAAATATTGAATATTTGAATGAAGTCTTGGAAAACAGTGAACCCGTCCTTTAAAGATGGTGAAAGACAGAAATAGGCGGCATGACCACATCCCAGATGAATAAATCAGATCTTAAAAGTCAATGATTTATTTGAAGTGGTAAACACTACTCCCCACATACTCCATCACTTCCATCCAAGCCTGATTGTGATGTGTATGGCAGAATGACTGGGTGGGGAATACTGTAAATGTAAAAGCAGCAGTGTTGGCAACCAACCTGACTGATGGTGCTCATGGCCCTCATGTAGCTTTCATTGCGTGAGCGGTATTGGGGTGAGGACAGCAGCGATTTGGGGTCGAGGAGGGTTTTGGGGTCCAGGGTATCCAGGCTTCTATTGATTGAAACCTCACTCACCGCACGAAGGTAACTGTGGCTCCTGATCTGCAGTTTGGGGGAGTGCTCCGTCGAAATCCTGACAGAGGGAAGACAGGGACTCAGAGTTAGACACAGAGACACATTTATACAGAACAATACTCCATTTCAGTCAGAGAAGTGGTCCCCATCAATGTTACTTAGAAAACCACTATATTCAACCAGGGCTCATTAGGTAAGGGTTTCAGCTACTGAATTCATTCATCGACCACACTAATATAACGTTTCATCTTAGAAGTGTTGTTTGCGTGCCTGTGTCCATAGCGCCTTTCTTTGAGCGCCAGCATCTTTTTTCTGTTGTTTTCAATGAGAGAGCGCATGCCATCTATTAGCTGCGTATTTGTGTAATATCTCTGAGTGAACCACCGTTTTCATCTTAACTCTTAAGTGCTTCAAGTTGAAAATATTAAAACATTTGAGAAAAGTGCTGGTGATGTCACTTTAGGAGAAGTTTTTCATAACAAAGCCTTAAAGAGCACAAACAGATAATAAAATCCAAGGGGGCGAAGCTAGTCTGTCATACCACAGCAGTGATATATTGTTAAGATATCAGAGAAACAATAAAAGAAAGAAACACAATGTGTAGCACACAGGCTCTAAAATGAACATTGATCAGGCATTCCAATGACTCATCACTTCCTCTTGTTTCCCACCCCTGATGATCACAGTTTATATTCCCATATGCAATGTATGACCTCAGAGCCACTCCGTTGGCAGAGCCACACTTAAATACTGCAAGTTAGAAAGTATGTGACCTATGAAAGTTTCAAAATGAAACATAAAGTCTTTGCTGAACCAGACATGATGTCATTGTGTTCTTCTTGAATATGTATGACTATCTCCTTGAGTGTCTTAAAGCGAAGCTGTTTATGACTAATGTAAGTGATTTTCTAAATGAACCCAGGTCATTGAAAAAGCAAACTAATATACATATATGTATAACGTGTGGGATTTAATCATTGATTGTTTCTATCCAACTTATAATGAATAGCAATTTTGCATATTTAGCTCCCACACACTCTTCAATAATTAGGACTCTGGATTCAGCTGTAGAAGCACATTGTGCACACTTTTGACCATAACATTATGGTATGTTCTCTTGAAGAACAATATCAACAATCAACAAGATAATGATATGTTACAACATTCTATGATGTGCAGTGGAGAGAGATGGGAGGTTCTCCTAAAGATAAAGGTTGTTTTGGATACACATTCATTATTTTTATAGAATTTACAGTCAAAATGTGAATTCATGCAACTTCTCAACAATTCTTAAAATATAATAGAACATTTACTTTTCTTTAAAAACAAAAACTTCTGTTTAAAGATGGTGCACAGCGATTTTTGGTATCTAGTAAAAGGCACAATGTACGGTGGCCAACAGGTGCGAACGCGTCCAATGATGCCAGTATAAAAACTAAAATGTGTCAAAACACATTCAAATGAAGAAACATCTCCTCCAACTTGACAACACATGCATGGTTCACTGAAACCACTGCATAAATAAATGCTGCAAATACAAACACTGCAAGGAGCTCAAAACACAACAGACACAGGGACACTGAAAAGTGACGCACACAGCTGGGACTGGAGCGCTTTGTGGCGTTCGGGGATTTTAAAGATGGCCAACTCTCACTGATTAATAATGGGATCGCATGAGTCCTTCTGAGAAATCTAAGTTAGCTATAAGCTAGCCCCAAATGTCAACAAGCGGTCCCAGCTGTGTGCGTCACTTTTTAGTGTCCCCTGGTTTGTGTTGTGTTCTGGGCTTCTTGCTCAGAGTCCTCAAGTCCTCAAGTCTTCAAGTGGGTGAATTGTTCTAGATGCTGCGCATATGTTTTCAGGTTCATGAAGATGTTTCTTAGCATGTGTTTTGGCACATTAAGTATTTTTTATATTGACATTGCTTTTTAACGTTTTTTCCGAAAATGATCTGAAGCACAATGAAGTAAAACATTTTTTATTTAAGATGGCAAATGCCAAATAATTGAGCTGAAGGTGCAAGGAAGCAAAGAACCAAAGTATTTTGAACACATAAATAACTCATAGAGAAGGAGGACTGTTTCCGTCCAGGGTTAGTTGTATGTGTGTTGATTTAAGAAAACCCATGCATAGAGAGGGAGTGTGTGTGTGTGTGTGTGTGTGTGTGTGTGTGTGTGTGTGCGTGTGTGTGTGTGTGTGTGTGTGTGTGTGTGTGCGTGTGTG
>CALSBZ010045018.1:160728-183191 GCA_943591055.1 Gobionotothen gibberifrons | reverse complement strand
AGGACTTGGTGCGGGTGATGTGGTTAGAGGACTTGGTGCGGGTGATGATCCGGGCAGCAGAGTTCTGAATGATTTGAAGTTTATTGAGGAGTTTGATGAAGGCCTGAGAGGATGGCGTTACAGTATTCAATACGGGATGTGACAAATGCATGAAGCAGGTCTTCAGTGCTGGGTTGAGACAGGGCGGAGCCTGGAGATGTTTCCTATATGAAAGGATGCAGTCTGGGTGAAGTTTTTGTGTGGGGTGCAAATGAGAGGCAGCTGTCCAGAATGACACCAAGGCTCTTGACCTGGGTAGTATATGGAACAGGGAAAGCGTCTATGATTAGGTCTGGGGAAGGGGGGTGGAGCTTTGGAGAGGGTGGATTTGGAGCCAACGAGCCGGGCCTCCGTTTTGCTCCCGTTGAGCTTAAGGAAGTTACGGGTCATCCAGCTCCTGATGTCCTGGAGGCAGGTGGTGAGAGAGGTGGGGGGCAGGGCAGCATTGGGTGTGGTGGATATGTAGACCTGTGTCGTCAGCATACCAGTGACTGGAAGTGAGCAGTGGGGCAGAGTTCTGGACATATTGGAGTTTATTGGTGATTTTGAGTGTTTCTGCAGCGGTAAAAGAGATGGAGTGTCGGAGGCGGGCATTGTTTTTGATATGGAAGAAAGCAGTTTTGGTGATGTATGTCCAAGTACTGCTAGATGTGATACTGGGCCTCTACCCTCCTGGATCAGGGCTGAAAACATCGAGAGGAACACACTTATTACTCTTCTGGGTTAATCCTCTTACAATTAACTTGAAAAAAACAATGTAAATAATTGATAAGAAGACATATTTGCAACTTAAATATTTGTAGATGTTGCAGGACACAATTGGTATGTTAATCTAAAGTAGGTTTCTGGGTTGTTGTTGCTGCTGTTTTTAGGGTTGGTAGGCCTGGGAATGGGTGAGTACAGATGTTCAGGCCCACCCTAGATTCCAGTATTTACAGTACAGCTTCCATCCTGGAAACATGGCCCACTTCTTATACACGGGCTCCAGACAGGAAGGACGTGATGGACTGCCAAGAGCGCCATCTGAAAAAGCAAACACACACACAAGCTCATGTGGGCACACAACATGCATAAATCTGTCAGAAGCAACACACACACACACACATAGGCACTGTTTCACTATTTTCATGGGTACAAGAGTCACTTCAGCAGACTGCAGTGAGCAGCAGTGGCAACTAAACCCAAATCCACTCAGCTCTCCCCTGATGATATGGGATGGATGGAACCTGGAGGATATGGAGAGAGATGTGGAGGGAGGACGCTGGGTTTGTGGGGCACCAATGGGGGCACAGGAGTAGATGATGGGAGGCGAATGAAGAGGGAATCCAGCGAGCGGTTCAGTCTATGAATTATAAATGAGGATCAGAAAACGGAGAGCGCGAAAGAGCGATCAGTGAAGTGAAGTGAAAAAAGGAAGAGACTGGAGGATTTGACAGTTACAGTGAAAGAGCAAGAGACAGTAACGAATGAGGATGGGAGTGAAAGTGATTGCTAGAGCGAGGGAGAATTCAATAAGGCAGGGAGGTGCAGGAAGTAAAGTCAGGGATGAGAACAGAACGGGGAATTATGGGCTGCTATTTACATAAATGATGATGGATTGAGTTAGAAGAAGGAAATGGAAAGTTTCTCATGTTTTTCATTAATGCTGCTAAAGTTTTGTTGAGAAATGTTTTCATGTTATTTTTAATTAGTGACGTCCGTCGCTTCACTACTAAAGGTTTACTTGGAAAGGCCCAGGAGGAAGGTGGCTAACCGCTACCTAGCTACTTCCCATGGTCGCTGCTCTCACTTCCTGTGGGGAGTGACGCCCCCCCTGACTCTCAAACGGGCTTCCCGTTGTAAGTGCATCGGGGTTCTGTGGTAATGTCGACAACCAACCTTGGCAAGTAATTATGGTTTAAAATGGTGATGCTGCCTGACACCATCAACATCAAAGAATGAGCTGAAGGCAAACAAATGACATGGCTTGGGGAGTAGTGGCATACATGTAATGGGATTACATAATCAGGATACAAAAGAAAGTTAATGGTTTTCCCTTACAGTTACATGAAAAGTAATCAGATTACTGATACATTTCTAGAAAATGGGGATAACTCTGACACTTTACAAAACAGTTTAACTTCCCGATCTTTCAACAAGTTAGCATTTTTCTCAACGTCAAAGTTTCAAAATCATAATGTCTAAGATACGTATATTACATTTGGCACATATACTACATGAGAAACGAGTCCCAGGGTTCTAACAGAAAAAAACTATTCACAAGGGTAGAATCATTTCTGAAGTGCTTGTGCTAATTGATTTCCTCCTTCCTATACATGTATGTTGCCAAAAACCTGAAGAAAATGAAAATAAAATGCACACTTATTTATATCATTGGCACAAACACACCTGTAAACCTAAAAAGAGGCCAAGCAGAGGAGCCTGAACATGAATGAGTCCAATAACAGAGTGTAACATCACTGTCTCTCATCAGAGCGCCTGAAACATCATGTTTCTCCTGCTCTGACAGGAGAGGGGAGGAGAAGCAGGCTGTATTCCATCTGAACACACACATGTTTGTCTTACATGTTCACAAACACATGCAGGCTCAGTGTGTGTACATGTGTGTGTGTTTGCTTTTGGCCCACTACTGTCTCGGGTTTAGAGCTGGAGGTAAGATCACACGCTTCAGTTTGACAGCTATAAGTGTGTAACTCACACAATGTGTCTTGCTTCAACTCTCGTATACACATTCCAACAGATAACAGTTGTTTTTTAACTGACCATGAAGCCATATGTCCTGCAAACTGTGCATTGAAGGCTTTGATCAATCATTGAAAAAAATACCTTTACGAGGAACAAAAAGCAGAGATACCAGTGATTCAAACCTCCCTCACCACAATGATGGGCTATGCTGAATCCACAGTTTTATGAAATCACCTGGCTGCTATCTTCCTCTGCTGTAACCACACCAGACAGAATGAGACAACTGCTGCATTACCAAGGTGTCAACGCCAACATAAAATGTATAAGTACCAGCATTAAATTGAAGTATCTTACTTTTGCCGTAGACAGAAAGCAACATCGTCAAGTGGATTGTAAATGATTTCAATGAAGAGTCAGCTGAAGAAAATAAACAGCAAACACATTTCTACTGAAGCAAACTAGTTAATGGGAAGTTTTAAAAAAACACAGACAAACAGTTACTTTACACACAAGCATGTTGGAGTCTCTATTGGACTCCTTTGTTTTATTCGGTAACATAGTGACATCACTATAACACACTGGCTAGCACTCCAACACATTGTACCTGATAGGCTAACGGTTGGGACATTTCCGATACATCTCTAAGTGTTGACCAATCACAACAGAGCCGGCCAGCTAACCAATCAGAGCAGACTGGGCTCTGGTTTCAGACAGAGGGTGAAAAGAGGTGCTGCAGCACAGGGAGTATGAGAACAATGAAGAAAACCTGAAGTAACCTGAAAATGAGCATAATAGGTCCCCTTAAAGCCCCTGTCACACTGTCCCGAAATTGACACCCGATGGACACACGAATATGGATTTGTGAACTTCGCACGAAGATGGCCCCGAACCACACACGAAGGCAACATTTACATTACATTTAAGACATACAACTGCAACGAAAGTTACAAAAACAATTATGTTAAAGTACTATGATACTGTACTGATATTTTCAGACTTTGTTCTTTACTTTATCCGTCTTTATATGTAGAAGATATTACGTTTTCTCCGTAGTGTTGTTTCCATAGCAACAACAACATCCTGTCAACTCGCCTTCAAAATAATATATTATATCCTTTTCAGTTTCACAGAACACAAATTGGGTTATTTACATAATATGTTTACATGATTTTGTTGTGCAATAAAACAACCCGATGGACACACGATAAAGGAAATGTTCAAATTGGGCTCTGATCGTAGCAACATCAGTGCCGGTCAAAGGTCTTCTTTGTTATTTATTGAGCTTTAAAACAAATGAATAACGACTATATATAAAATACACGGAGCCTCTCTTTTTCCTCCCTCTCTTCTGACAGCGTCAGTGTCTGTCTCATGCAGCTGATCCAGTAATGAGTGACACGGCCGACAGTAAAAATAAACATGCCAAAGATTTTGCCACCGCTCCCGAAGTTGCTGCCGGAGCCTGATAAATTCCACCGGTGGTCATACGATGGCTTAGGATGCCCTCACGAATGCCTTACGAAGGGCAACATGGACACGCGAAGTCAACACGAAAATGAACCTTCGGCAATGCTTTGTCATGCCAAATATGTTGCCACCGCTCCCGAAGTTGCTGCCGGAGCCTGAGAAACTCCACCGGCGGTCATACGATGGCTTAAGATGCCCTCACGAATGGCCCGATGCTGTTACGATCAGAGCCGAATTTGAACATTTCCTTTATCGTGTGTCCATCGGGAGTCAATTTCGGGACAGTGTGACAGGGGCTTTAACAGCTGTTGAAGGATTGCCAATCATTTGTCCTGACAATAATATTCAAACCATCAATATGATAGGCCTGATTGTTTTAAGACTAAGGAGAACACCTTGAACTAACACCACAGATCTCCAACAAATTAGGCCTCAGCTGAACACAAAGAGCATTTCAAGTTAATACAAAATAAATATGCATAACATTACCCAGTTTTCTGAATCAGGACATATACTGTACAAAACATTTACTTTTCACTTTTTGTTTGGGTAATGCACGATTTACTTACAAAAGTCATATTGAAAGCCCAGGGTGAAAGTTTGAGGAAAAGGCCTGAGACCGAAGATACATTGCTGCGATATATGCTACGTGTTTGTCCCTAAAATAAAATATGTACTTGATATATGTTATAATTCCTTGTATATGTACACAAACAAGGAGAGCTGATTCGGATACATATGTACTTAATCCTACTTCTTTGTATCTAATATTTGTTTGCACTGTTCGTTCAAAACGTGATATGTCAGAGCCAGTTTCAGTTTTGGATTTCTCTCTAGACTGCAGTTCTTTTGATGGCTTTCAGTGTGTCCCTGCTGGAGTCCAAATATCCTGCAATTTCACACACACCGCCTCCACCATTTGTTTCTTGTGTCTTCTCCCCTCAGTGCTATTCTCCTTACCCAGGTTTGTCCTTGGCAGTGCCACTTGACAGGCCTGGTGCTTTCAGGGCCCCTCACACAGGAGCTTATTCGCCAGGTTGGCTTTTTGATGTCTCAGTGCTAACAGGCTGCTGGGCTCGTTGGTACTCCTCTGTTTTGTCAGGTAGTTAGCCAGAGGGGCGTATGGTGTGTGGACAGCCTCTCAGTGCGGATGGAAATGGGTCCATGAGAAAGAGATTTTCCATCTTTTACTGTCTCTCATGCTGTCATTTCTCCACCTGGGCTTTTGACATCCCCTCCTCTCTTCCTAGTTGTTGGGGTCTCTCTTTCCTCTGGGTTTCCTCTGACAGTCTCCTCTTTGGATATATCCACATGGCTCGACATTCTTGTTCCTCTTCTCTCTGTGTTTAACTTGAAAGGCTCTCTATCCTTTGCCGGTTCAATGGTGCTTGTCATTTGCGTCACACAGGGACCTGGATGGCAGAGACAATAGCCTCTGCCACTAGGGAAGCAGACGTTGGAACCCTTAATATAAAACCATTTGATGCCACAGTGTGATGGGCTCCGACTATAGACATAATAGAAGAGTCCATCCATCACGAGTGAAATTAGTTCACGATAAATTGAGTTGCAATGCAGAAAAGCTTAATGGGCTATTATAAGTGAAGGTAAAGGTTTACTGTTTCTTTTTTCAAGAAAGGTCACCTACTCAAACATGATGGGAACATCCATGTGTTTCTGTGAAGGTGCTCTTTCTACAGAGAGCCGTAAGGGGCCACATGAAACACCAAGATAGCAGCACAAAGGAGTATGAAGGTGAATTAGCTATGGCTGCTTGTAATTAGGGCTGAGAAAAGTTAATAAAATACAAATTACCATTTGCCAAACAATATTGCGATTGAGGGTTCCCATTATATGCTATTAATTAAAACTCTAAGCCTATAGTTGTGGTGTACATGTATAAAACACATTGTTTGTACCAAGAGAGCATCCTTGTTTCTACATGGATCAGCTAAATAATGTGTCATTGCTTGTTAATCTCACAGAGTGAAATCCAGTTAAAGTAAAGTCAATTTCTAAATAAACTTGGCTGGTGTTTAAGCTTAGCTTAGATTCATAAGATTATTACAATTGTGGAAGGTTATTCAAATATATAATTACCCTAATCATGCAACCCAGGAGACAGTTTCACACGGGACATATTTGTGCCCTGTCTGAAATCTTGCTTTTATTACAAGTTAGGTAGTGTAAACTTAATTATTTTATTTTATTATTTTCATGAGCGACTGTGGCTGTGAGGAGGTGCGGGTGTCTGCCAATTGAAAGGTTGGGGGTTCATGTGGATGTATCCTTGGGCAAGAAGATACACTTCCCCAAATTGCTTGATGGCATGGTCAACAGTGTGTGAGTTGTTGTGAATAGCAGCCTTAATAAATGCAGTCCATTTATTTTAAGAAACAAACTAATCTTAACGCTACTTCTTTTATCTGCAAACACAATGTTTTCCTAAAAGTTACTTTAATACCATTAACCTTTTTTATTTATGAAAAAAATAAATAATACCATTACCATAACAATGTATTTAAAAAAGACTATGCATACAATGAGACACAACTATGTTTCATGTGTACATGAAGCTTATTTGGAAACTTGAACATAAATGTAATTAACGAATACTGAAACATGACCTCTCCAAAAGGGTCACTTTTTGGAATGGGTAGGACCATTGACCAAGCATCTCTATTTGATGAGTTGGGAGAGAGAATGTGAACCATCATGACAGTTTCAAATGGCATAACATAAAGTTAGCCTAAGCAGATGCTCAACCATATTATTATATACAAGTTGAAGGTCTATTTCTACCTTTGCATGACCTCAATAAGAACCAAACAATCTCACTGGCACAAAAAAAAAGAGCAAAAGGAGCAGTAGTTTCCTTTGAGTTAACTTTATGAGGATGTGATGTTTTTATTGGGCGCTGTGGCTACATGTTCTGCTCCGTGGGCTGCCTGGTGGGCCTCCTGGTTTGCCTTGAAGGCCTCATGACGACTGCATCATTAGCAGCTCGGCTACAGTAGAACACTGGCAGGCCCACACAGCACTCATGCACACACCAACACACACATATCTTCATTTTAAAACCATTAAAATGGTCTTCCATCAACGGAACCTTTTTCTGCAATTCCTTTTTTTTGTGGCACGAATCAACATTTGCACATACAACAAAGAAATATCCATACATGGTCATAAACGTACATGTACAATTTGACTTAATTTGACGGTGATACTAAAACATATATACATACCAACCATTGATCGATGAATGATAAGAACAAAAGTTACCATTTGAAATGTAATTTGGTGGACCCTGCCTCCTTTCATAACACTTTATTCTTATTTTGTAATGTGTGTAGTTGTTGAATTTGTTTAACTCTCAGAGATATGAGAAATGGATGGATGTATTACCATTTCAGTACATGTATCATTTGTAAAACATTTACTACAAAAACCGGCCCTGTGTGTGTGAGAGTGAGTGTGTGTGTGAGAGTGAGTGAGTGTGAGTGTGTGTGTGTGTGTGTGTGTGTGTGCCCACTGAGTTAAATGAGAAATTGATTCAAAGGTGACCTGAAATATATTGATATTATAATAATTTCCAGTTAAAGGGGTTAGTAATCTGACGTTATAGAAGGTACATTCTGACTGTATATTTCATGTTGTTTGTTCACAAGTATACAGTAAATAATTGAGATCTCTATTTTTTAAACTGATTCCATATTTGGTGATTTCCTTTAATAGAGGTATTTCAACTAATGTGCTAAAGGTAAGTGACATTGTGCTCAACTCATTTAAATATACATTTCTATATATGTGTCAAGGGGTGAACTCAGAGGCATGAACTCAAATGCACAACTCAGACTCAGACTCAGGTGGTATTCAAAAATAAAGACTTTACTGGATTTAACACAGTAACAAAACAAGAAACACAAAATCACTCTTTCGAGGAACAACTAAATGCAATAATCAGGAGCATGAGAAACGGGATACGACCATGGAGCAGGCTTGAACGTAGTCATGAATGAGAAACGAACTGGCACTGGACAGGTGGGGACTAACACAATATATACACCAGGTGAGGGTGGAAACAATCAGGGCGGGGTAACCAATCACGAACACAGGAGACACATAGGGGCGGGGAGCATGGAGTTCTGCAACGAGAGGGAGAATGACTTTTCACAATAAGACAGAGGGCACAGAACAAGGGGACATGACAAAACTAATATAAAGAATACACTTTCATAATAAGTTTCAGAGACATGACAATATGTCGCTCAGCAAAATTGTTCAGTGTGTATATTTTATAGTAGAGTAGACATAATCTAATACTAGTGAAGTTACAGTTACATTTAAAGGTGCTTAAAGGGACTCAAGGCAACACAAATATAAACAGGATAACTTAAGAGAAATAAGACAACATTACCTTAAGTATTCTTCATTATTTATTAGATGTATTGAGTTAACGAACTCAGGGCCCTTCCCTGATTAAACTAGGGAATAACTGGGCTACAAAAGCATGACATAAGGTGCTTTAACACAAGCTAAGAGATTTTCATGTTTTGCTTTGACGACATAAAATACGTCACTGGGGGATGTCCGAAACGTTAAAACAGTGGTTGCTAACAAGTGTCTGAATGAACTTCTAAAAGTCATCACGCATAACATTAGCCGCCTTTAGCTCACAGTGGTGATGCACAGCCAAGCGACCCTGATGTAGTTAGTTTACAGCCTAGCGTTAGCTTTTTACTTCTGGTGATTGCGTTTATAATTCAAAAATCAATCAGGTTGTGTTAATAAGTGGAAACTACCCTGCTGATCATAACTTGTAAGTAGATTTAAAAGTGTGTTTAAAAGAAGCTTATTTTCTGCAATATTCAGAAATCCAATGGGGATATCCCACCTTTTTTTTAGGCGAGCCCTTGCGATGCTGACTTCTGCATTGGCCTGCAAACTTAGGTCAGCACTGCACCACTCTATTGCTGGGCTGGTGTTTAAGACTTCATTTGGTTGAACTTGGGCGACTTCATCAACTGGTTAATGTTTTCATATTTATCCTCGCAGCTCCGAAATGTAAGAAAAAAGAATGTGTTTTAACTGCCAGAGCCAAAGCTTCCTACTGAGATGAAAACCGTTCAAGTCTCACTGGGACATCCATCACACACATGAGAAGCAGCAGCAGTCTCCACAGCCAGGAACATGTGTCCATCTGCACCACAAAATAATGAGTGTGTGAGTTCATATTTTTCCTATATGGCTCTAACCATTTCATGTCTAAATATGTCAGACGAAAACATGTAAGACTTATTTTACTGCTATACTGCTGAAAAGTGTGTTTGTGTGCTTATGGCTTAATGTTTGCCAATGTGTCTCTGAGATGAAAGTAGGTTGAGGAGAGTTATGGAGCATTACATTTAGTCCAGAGGCTGGTAGCGGAATAGAATCCTGGGAAAGGTCAAGGGCCAGGCTGCTGTGGCCCCTTGGGGGACATTAACCCTTGAGCTGTATGTGTGTGAGTGTGTGTGTGTTAGAGTGAAGACAGGAGAGGTTGATAGGCATTTAAAAAGGAAAGAAGCTGATGGATAACAGGTAAGACTGTAATACCTGAGGTGTGTGTGTGTCAGGAGGGAAGAGTGTATTATTGACTAAACACAAGTGGCTGATGACCTGGACCTCTGGAATGTCACGCACAGTGTTTTAAGTTGTCCAGAGAGAGGGAGACAGACAGACGGACTGTGTTGTCTGAGGAGTGTCTGTCAACGCGTCTGTCAGCGGCTGAATTAGCTTCAGTGTGCAGGAAGAGAGTGTGTGTTACAAAGAGCAGATGGGTGGCAGAACCTAAACATCTAAAGTGCAGCTTTTTTCTTCTGTCCTCGTTTTTTTGAACAATATCAGATTTTCTCCACTGGAGGATCCATTCAGTCCCTATAGAGGAGTGGACTGGAGTTAAATGAATGGACTGTTATAACTTGGTCCTGGTTTCAGGAACCCAAGTCCCCAAAGGAGGACCCCCTGACTTTTTCTCTAGGGCCACCATGAGGTTAAAGAGGACATATTATGCTTATTTTTAGGCTCATTTTAGTATTTAGTGTCTCTACTGTGACATGTCTCCATGCTTTAATGTCTCATACTGCCTGTGCTACAGCATCTCTTTTCACCCTCTGTCTGAAACCAGAGCCCAGTCTGCTCTGATTGGTTAGCTGGCTGGCTCTGTAGTGATTGGTCTACCACTTGGAGATGTCCCGCCACCTTAGCCACACACATACAATGTGTTGGAGCAGTGGCGGATCTACCGGGGTGGCATGGGGTGGCAACTGCCACCCTAAAAATAGCCTTGCCACCCTAGCTGCCACCCCAGTTGGCATCTTTGTTTTGAAAGAAAAGTTGTGGCTCATCGGACATTTATGAGAGAAAATCTCTAATGTCCGAGTGCAAGTGAATGCAGCACAAGACGCGAGCCTTGTAACCCCTCCCCCGGCCCTGGCGCGAGCTTGAAAATATGATTGGCGGCGATTTCATTTGAACGGGGGGATGGCGCAAAACAAGAAGCATTCGGACTCAAGTGGAAGGAAGGAATGAGGTATTTGCGGTCTACAATGACGGACAAGAGACTGTCAAGTTTGGCTGTACTCCGCATTGAATCAAAACGCACTAAAGCTTTTTAGCTTTGCTGAACAAAATGGTAATAGGTGTTACATTCAGCTGTAACGGCCCGTCCACACTACAGCTTCGACAGCTTCAAAAACGGCTTCCAACGCGTCTGCCCATTCACTTTGAATGGGGTGACGTCACGTTGCCTCGCTTTTCGCCGAACTGAATTGTGGGTAGTATGGCTGAGCTTCTCCGGCGTCTCCGGCGTCAGAAGTTGAAAATTGTTCAACTTCTGACACCGGAGAAGCCGGAGAAGCCAGCGCCAGCCAATCAAATCCCGTTTCTGAAAATCTGAAAAGACGGAGGAGAAACTAATTATCGCCGTAGCAAATCACCCGGTTTTGTATGTCCCTATTAACTTACCGGGATACAACCGGAGGAACCAGGCATGGAGGGAGGTGGCAGAGACAGTGGGTGAAACTGGTAGGTTTTCGCCTGTTTGGGGATTTTATATCCAGTTTACTTCGTTTTAACATTGCTATTGCTTTGTATGTCGGGGGCGGGAGATTCATGTGATAGGTTGTTGGTCGCGGTGCTCGATTAAAATCCCCAAGCTTCAGACACGCCCAGCTCCAAGCTTTTTTTGAAGCTGTAGTGTGGACGGGCCGTAATAGGCATGCCAACTTGATGCTCTGCTCACGGATGACTCGATGAGCATAACAACTGTGACCTTACGTGTGTAAATATATTTTTTTCTTTGAGAGGGTCTGCCCCCAAAAAACAGTTTTAAGTCCTGAGAAAGTCAAATAAGACGGTGTGTAGAACTACACTGCCCAGCCAGTAACTAACTAGACCAGTAACTAACTAGACCAGTAGCGAAGGACCTTCCACTGGATAATAACTGCAGCGATGTATATGTTTTAGCTGAATACACGTTTTTTTTTAACCCTAACTGATGCAGTTAGTCACTTCTTTAATGTTTGTTCTTTCTGATGTAAAGTCAAGGTTGTAACTGTTTGCAGTTAAGTCGTGGGGCGCTGAACTCTTCGTTTAAATCTTTTGAATTTTGATACATGATATCATTTTTACTTGTCTTTCAAATTTGAAGGAGGGTGAGCAAGCATCTTGAGGAACATTCATCATTAACTTAATCAAAGTTTATTCAATAATAAATGAATATGTGAATCATAACAGTGATTGACAGCTGATAGGAATAATATGATTGTTAATAGTATCATATTAATTCAGACAAACATCGATGAGACAGTTAATTAATGTACTTATTGCAGCAGTCTTCATAGATTTGGTTCCCCTGCTGGTCTAAGAGTGAAACAAAGTCATTCAGTTATTGTTCAGTTACAATTCATTAAATTATGTCTGCCATCTTATATATTTATATGTAAGGCTTTACTGATGTGCCACAATAATGTCACCTAATGTTATTGAGTTAAAATATTAATATTGTGGCTTTCCAAGTTAACATTGATTGATATGACTGCGATTAAATCAGCATATGCTTCTGCCAGGGGATGCCACCTCTCAAAATCTCCTGCCACCCTCTTGCCACCCCATGAATATTTGTCTAGATCCGCCCCTGGCGCTATCCAATATAAGTGTGAGTGTTCCATAGTGATGTCACTATGTTGCTGAAGTAAACAAAGCAGTCCAATGGAGGCGTTTCAGGAAGGGGGGGGGGGGTGTTGTGAATTTGACAATTTACATGCACAAAAACCAATATAACGCACTACAGGAAATGGAAACCCCCCCCCCCAAAAGGTATAATTGGGCCCCTTTGAAAACATATGACTGAAGCAGGGGAACAATTCGATCGCACTCCTTTCAGCATCAGCTACACCTTTTGTGTTGTTTTAAACATGCCTTAATGTTCAAAAAGTGCTTAATTATTTTGACATTGTTAGCAACACGAGTGTTGTTGTTTGAAAGAAGATATATTTTCCATAGGCTTCATTTGTCAGATAATTCAACAAAAGCATCCTAAAAACTAGTGTCAATTCACTTTGTCTTTAAAAGGTAAACCGCCTTTTTAAAATCAGCTGGATTAGAGTGGAAATCCTCTCAAATAGCATTTGTTAAATAATACACAATGTGGTTGCTATAAGGGGGTTGCTTTAGGTCAAACTATGTTTAATGGCACTGATGTGACATTTGTTGATCTTACAATGACTATCGAGGAAGTTGGAACACTTTCATGACCAAAAAACTGAAACTTTAATCCAATTAGTTTTAAGGGCTTATTCATATTGGTTGCTTGGATGGTTTATATTGGGTGAGACATGAGTGAGACGTAAGGCTTTACAGAGGGTGGTGAAAACGGCACAGAACATCACCAGGACGGAGCTGCCATCCATGGAGGACCTTTACTCCCAGCACCCCAGGAAGAAATCCCTCCGGATTATAAAAGACCCCCATCACCCCAGCCACAAACTGTTCTGTCTGCTGCCGTCTAGCAGGCAATCTTGAAAATAAAATCCCCCCTCAAACACAGATCCTATACAATTTGTTGTGGCAATCTTGGGTCATTTAACTACTAAATTGTTAGCTGTTCATTTGTTATAATGCCACCTCCTGTGACTATTTTGTCTGAGTTAGTTAAAAAATGCAGAATAAAAGTAGCCCATTCCTGACATGAGCAAAAGCAGAGCTCAACAATAGCATTACCAACTGAAAAAATGCTATTCACACATCCCAGGCCATTCACAGACACAGCGAAACATACATTCCGCGAGTTTCACACATTACAAAGCCCTCAAATAACACTGCGTGAGTTCATAGCTGTGAAAACCATCAGGGCTTCCCATTATCCAGTGACAGAGGAACCTCTCTTTGGGATCACAATAGCAGACCTGTGTCAAATAGCTTTCACCACATTCCTAACATTTATTCTAACCAGCTTACATGGCCAAATGGCTTGGATTTACTGCCAGGGAATGAGCCATATTAGGAACATGGACCCAAATGGAGCCGGCTGAACTGTGGAAGAGGTCGTTTCATGAAGGATGAACTGCAGTCATTTAATGTAATGACCTGCCCTGCCCTTGACAAGTAAAAATTGACGTGCTAGAAAAACAAGACAATTGATTGCATTCATTGATACAATAGTCGCCCAGTACAATCAATTATGTTTGTGCATATATTTGGAATGGCTGCTAACCGGTGGTTTCGAAAGTCGCTAATCAGGCCAGATCTCATCGATGGAACTATGGATGTACACACTCTAAAGATCAACTGACCTTGTTTCTGTGCTTTACATTAGCCTGTGTACTATGGCAGTATGCTGGTGGAAAGAGATATGATAGTATGTGCAAAGCTGGCAATAATGGCTTTAAAAGTTATACAATTAATACCAATGAGTGGCTTCGGCTGTCTCTTTAGTGGATAACTACAGTAGGTGGCAGTAAATCATCAGTGACTTTGCTCTGGAAAAAATCGTTAATTCAAGTGAGCAGACCAAGTACCGAATGTGAAGTGGTATCTGGACCTTTGCCTCCTGCACACCGCCAAGCTGCCACAAGCTCCTCCCACCCCCACACTGGACCCTGTATATTAGCTGCCCCTTGCTGCTGATCCTACGATGGGCTTAATGCAGATTCTTGATTTCTCTGTTTGATGTACTATTTATAAGTTTGAAAATTCGAATTCAGTGATGATGCAGTAGTCACCTTTAGTGAGTGACAGTAAGCCCTCTCTGACTCACAATCTGACGAAACACACCTTTCAACGCCACCTGCACGATGCTAATGCTCACCAACTAGCCTCAAACAGAGCTACATTTTTTTCACCAATTGCACATTTTTACCATTTTCATTGTGAAAGAAGATGGAGCAAGTGAAGCTTTCAGCATGAGCTCTCTGACAGGGACGGCTTTTTATCGGTTTGAGGTGGAGTGTCAGTTTATGAAGCGAAGCAGGAGTGAAGCGCTGCTTAACTAGGACACATACGGAGCGTTTCCAGGGAGAGCAGAGCAAGGACAGGCAGGTGAGCTAGATTGCTGTGATATCACAGGAATGGCTCCAGGGCTGGAAGTGTATTTGTGAGAATGACGTGAGGCAGCGAAGACTAATACATTAAAAAGAGCCTTTCTTCTTCAAAGACTTCTGAACACAAGGCTTCTCACACACACTCAAAAAGCACACAGCCGTGAGTGTGTGCACACATCTTTCAGTGCCCTCTTCCTTCTTCTCTCCTCACCTCTCTTACTCCGTCACAGACTGACTGTCCTCATTTAGATGTACAAAGAATGTGTGTTTGTCAGAAGCCTTGGGGGACATGGCTCTTATCATGGCATGTTCTCACTGGTTCCTCCTTTTATAAAAGTACAGGTACAATTTGGAGAACAAACTCAACCTGAAATCAATAGAAACAAGTTGACAAAAGAAATGCTGAACTGTGCACATTCCAAAAACACCAAACAACTGTACTCCTTTAAAACACACACAGTGTAAATATGAAGAGAAACACACCAACGTTATCTCGGTTTGGGTTTGGAGGGGATACAAATGCAAACAGCACAACAATCTTTAAGAGATATGGAGTTTGAAAGATGATGGTACCAGGTATAAAGGTTCTTCTTAAAGATGCTTACTGTATCTTCTGGATATGTGAAGGTGTGCATCAGGGCTCTGTCTTAGGGATAATGCTGTGCCATTTCTATGCAGATGTATCAATTAATTTGCGGTAGCCTTATCTCCAAAAATCTCTCACTCTCGTGTTAAAGGGGACCTATTATGTAAAATGCACTTTTTTATGTCTTTTATACATAAATACACACTCACAAAGTGTCAGAAAACAAAACCCTCTCTCTTTTCCTCGATACCGACATCTCAAAAAAAGAAAGAAAAGGGGGGTGCTAACAAGCAGATCCAGAATGTTCGCTCCTATAACGTTTGGCGACATCCGGCCGACGTGACACGTCCCAACCTATCGTCTCCGGCACACGTGACACGTCCCACCCTATCGTCTCTGTATACAATCACAGCTGTGTGCCTGTGTATTCAGCAGGATGTCTGCTGGAGGCTTAGAGTAAAGTTGTTATATATATATAATACATATAATGGCACTGTTCTAGCAGTAAACACTTAAGAAAGAACATGTCAAGCTATGTGCTGTATCAGAAACAATGCGCAGCGTGTTTTGGGAGTAATATGCTCTGTGTTTACATTAGCAAGCATGCTAACACTCAGAGCTAGCCATGAAGCTAACGCTGTAGGCTACTGGAGAGAATATGTGTAACGTAATGTCCTTGTGGTAAACCCTGCGAGAGAGAAAGGTTTGAGCTCCATACTGTTTCAGAAATAAAGCTTGAAGTGGTTAGGAACATAACATGGCATTTAATCACTGCAGTGTTTAGTTGAGCTTCTCCCGGTAGCAGGGGAAAGCTGCGTGACGCGACAAAGGGGCGTGGCTAGAAGCAGAATCAGCCTGTTTGCAACAGGGCTGCAAAAGAGGGGTATGAGCAGTATGAGGCATGGCTACAATGGGTGATCTGTTTGGTATTTTAAGCAAAAAACTTTACAGACGTATTTTGTATAGGTATGACCCTACAATATATGTTTCCAATATAGCATAATAGGTCCACTTTAAGGGAAAAAATACCAAATGCACGCTCTTCAAAAAAAGTTTGTCTGTGTGTTTGAGTGTGACTATGGCGCGTTTTTGTGAAACCAAAAGCATCCAAACGTTGCAGGATGTAGTCCGCAAAAGTGTAGTTGAGGTCAAAATGAAATTTGAAGATTGGTGTGCAACGGGGGGCAAGGGGCCATTGCCCCAACTTAGGCCCTTGGCCTGATTTGGCATTGCAGCTAGTGTGATCGCACCATGAAATAGTCGATGTTTATTTGCCGGATTTTAGCCATTCTCTCTTTTTTTTTTGCAATGCAAAATAAGATGAACTGCTCTCATTGGACCACCTTGTATAAATACATGTTAAAATAATGAAGGCTATTCAATTGCATTATATTCGGGTACAGCCCTAGTTGCCGTGCAGGAGGTGCATTTCATATATGTTTGTGGAGTCACATGTTTATAATGTGGCACGCTGATGTATTTAATCTTCTCCGGCTGAAGCTACCTCTTGATTAAACTTTAGCATAGTACAAGACATCATTTACCATCCAAATAGTTGCCATGATTCTGCCATCAGATGATATATAGATAATGTCCTTATTCCCGGCAGCTTTACTGGAGGGAAGAGAGCAATGCGCTTGTTGCCATACAATTTAGAATATGACACTTCAACTATCCAATTATGTGACACTGCAGATTCTTTCGTAGTCCAACTTTCTATGTATGCACATGCAAGGTGATTGGACGGACAGTAGGCCGAGATACCAGTGGCCACCTGTCCTGACCTGCTAATATGTGTAATGGAGAACGTGTGTTCTTATTGCAGCTATTGATCTCTCTATGTATGTGAGCTGTTGAAAGGCATTCTGAAATGTTTTAAAGTAGAATTTTAACCGAAAACATGTAGCAATGTTTTTAAACCATAGTTGGTATCAATGTGTATCAGCTTAGTGTTGGGATCCTAATTACGATATCGGTGATCGGCTACTGACCAACAGAGATGGGGTCGTTACTAAAAAAAAGCAATATATTACATTACATTTTTTTTATATATTACACTACTTCGTTACTCTCTACATAAAGTAACTCGTTACTTTACTCGTTACTTTACTCGCAGGGCCGGCCCACCCCTCCCTACAGGCAGATCACACACACTGCTAAAGTTTCAAATGTTCTCTTTAGTTCAGTTTCCATTGTTGCATAAGACTGATCCAGATAGCTCCTGAATGTTTTCCTATCTGACCATGGCTGTCCTCTGTCTCCTGCTATCTGTATTTTGCGCAGTATATCTCTGAACGATGGTGATTCCACTGTGCACATGGGCAACATGTCCTCTACTAGGAAGGAAGCTCCAAGCCTGTCCATCTCTGCTTTGGTTACCGCTCCTCCAAATTCTAATTGTTGCTGCTTCGGAGTCGGCGGCGGCGCACTCACAACATCCTCACTCTGGGTTCGGGGGTCCTTAGCTATTAGCTTCACCTTAGCATGTGTTCTTTGCAGGTGTTGAGGTTTGACGTGGTGTTTACAGCAGTGGATAACAGCTTCTGGCCTGGACACAGTTTGCACCTCACCGTCACATTCCTGTCTATTCTTCGGACCAACTCAAAATAATGGGCATACCTCCAGGCTCCACCCCTCGAAAGTTATCGCTGACTCAGCCATGTTTATGCAGCACTGCACGTGGAGATGTGGACGCGCAGATTACGTACATATAAACCTGCGGCGGAAACCCCTCTTGTCTGTCAGTGTGATTATGACTGATTTTATAAAAGTAACGAAGTAACGCGTGTCGGGGCAATGTTAGTAACTGTCGTGTGATTACTGAATTATAACGCGTTACACTACTCCGTTACCGACAAAAGTAATATTATTACAGTAACGCGTTACTTTGCTGTAACTGTCCAAGTCTTTTCACATTTTCTCACAGCCCATACTGTGTTACCGTTAGTGTTTACTTCCTGTCTGTCTTCTTCCGCTGTTCCCTTTAGTGTTTACTTCCTGTCTTTCTTCTTCTGCTGTTCCCTTTAGTGTTTACTTCCTGTCTGTCTTCTTCCGCTGTTCCCTTTAGTGTTTACTTCGGCCCAATCCCAAATCACTCCCTCGACCCTACCCCTCCGTGACGGAGTGAACTCCGTCTGTAGCCACACTCGCAGCTGAATGAAGTTCCCTCCATTAAGGGTTAAGGGTATAAATACAGCGGCAAGCTTTGGGACGGCCTCCCCTCTCTCCGGCAGAAACAGGAAGTGCCGTAACTGTATGTAACAACGGTTTCAAATCAGCATCTCTTAGACAAAAAGTTAAAATTAATAACTCAAATAAAACTCCAAACATCTTTCATTGTGTTCTTTCACAAGCTCTTTTAGTTTTAAACCTGATGTTTATAAGCTTCTTAGTTCTTAGGGTGTAGGGGGCGGTTTGGGAATGGGCCTTACTGTCTTTCTTCTTCTGCTGTTCCCTTTAGTGTTTACTTCCTGCCTTTCTTCTTCTGCTGTTCCCTTTAGTGTTTACTTCATGTCTTTCTTCTTCTTCTTCTGCTGTTCCCTTTAGTGTTTACTGTACTTCCTGTCTGTCTTCCTCTGATGTCCAGCTCTCTGTCCTTTAACCTCTTTCATTCTCTTGTTCTCTTTTTCTTTTTTTTACTTTAGCCATCATGGATCCATAGTGGAATGCCCTCCTCAAATATAAAATGAATATTTGAAAAGTATTCTATGGTGTTTTCTAATGGAGGAAAACTAATGTTTGTTAACGTTAAATTGACCGGACTTCTTTCTGTGGAGTGGAATGACTCCACATAGTCCCTTGATCGTCCTTAGCAAAGTCTTTACTTCTTAGCAGCGGTCTGTTAGCGACAATTAACAACCTCTGAAATTGACCAATCAGAATCAAGCATATATATATTTAAGTTTAAACCTGACACAATGACAGAAACATGTTTTTATTTTCAAAGACGGCCCTGCCATAAATGAACAAACTGTGCAACCCTTGTTATGAGATGTAAATCCTCAAACTGTGCCTTGTTTCCTTTGTGAACTTCCTTCTTTGACACCTAGTGATACACAAACGGCTCTCCTCATTAGTTCATAGGGAGGTTCTTCTGTCTGATGTCTTTTCAGTTCCCTCACATGTCCTTGGCACATCGATGACGCCACCCTTTGCAAAGACAGAACAAATTGCTCTAAGTCTTTCACTCCTGAAAAAGACATGTCACTTTTGAATCCAATTACCCACTGACACGTCAGAAACAGAAGTCATTCTGTGCCTTTGGAAACAAATGATCTGGAAATGAAAGAGGGGGAAATGGGCAAAAAGGAAAAGCATTTATCACACATGGAACAAATGTGATCGGGAACGGATCCATCTCTTAGCGATTGTTGGTTTCATTGATGTGTGTGTATGTGTATTTGTGTGTAATGTTGTGAGATAATGTGGCCGTCAGGGGGGACAATGTGGCATCTCCTGCCAAGCCAAGTGCATTATGGCTGCAGAGGAAATGTGTTGTGCAGCGATCTAGTGTGTTTAATGGCTGATGGTGATGTATGGACGGAGACAGAAAAAAACGCCTGGACTCGCTGTTGATGGAGCGGCAGAACAGTTAAATGAGGGTCTCTGAGAAATAATGAGAAGAGAGGGAAAGAGATGGAGGGAAAAGCCTCTGTTAGCGGCACACAGAGTTCAACAACTCGTCTTATTCATCTTCTGCATGTACAGCATCTCTCACGGTGAGCCTTCAGGGAGGTAAAGCTCTTTCACAAAGGTCTCAGGAGATAAAAGAACAATGAAACATACAAACCTACATAACTGCTCTTAAGTACCAATTGAATTGAGAGGAGCTGTGGAGTCAGCCCTGCTCACCTTCCTGATTGATTACTGAAAAAACGGAAACGTTGACTTTAATTAAATGTATTACTGTATGTCAACACATTTCACATAACTGTAATAGGTTAGCTGAAAGCAATAATATTAAGTGGAACGTTTTTTTATTCTAACGCAAAATTATAGCTTTCAACACTAACCTAATACAGTTGTGAAATCTGCTGGTATAATACATTTAATTAAAGTAAACGTTTTCAGTCGTTTCAGTGTATGCTGCATTTCAAAGAAAAATACTGTTTTAGTTTTTGAAATATATGTCACCTATTTTAAATATCTGAGGAATTCAGGTTAAGAGAAGCTAGATTGCACTTTGACACCTCCTGTTGCTCAGGAAATATAATAAAGCACATCTGTTATAAGACAAAACCAGCTACTTAACACCGCCTAGCGCTAAGGATAGTCGCAGTGATGCTAATGCCTTGGCTGCCGTTGGTGGCTGTGGTTCAGAATGACTGTGGGCATGAGAGAGTGATTCAGACCTCAGGAATTCACAACCCACACCTAGCTGTGTGCTTTTAATTGAATGCAGTTAGCCGGAGACACACCTTAGGGACAATTGCTAAAAATAAACGCAAAGCGATTATGAGCTGATGATGTGTCTGGATGAATTGGTTACAGTGGCTTATTCTGGTGACAACATGAGACTGGTGACAGACACAACAACCTGATGAGCTCACTGTGTGACAACAAAGTGTCTGGCCTGAGGAATGCTCCTAAACACAGTCCTAATCTTTCAATTATTTCACCACAAGTGACCACAAAGTCAACATGACTTAAATGATATCTTACATGTTAAAATTCTGAAGTGAGATGTAAGATTTGTTCATTTATTGTGGCAGAGTAAACTGAAAATGTGCAAAGCAGGTGCTTGTTGCCATAGAAATGTTAACTCTTTACTTTAAATATACTTAAATGGCTATTCCGGTAAACTGACCAATCCTAGGCCTTTTTATCAATCGTCTTATAGCTGAAGGATGAGCTACATTTTTATTCTACGATTACACATGTTGCATTTTAAGTGTTGTGTTATTTTTTTGACAAGTATTAATACAATCTTGGCTACCACCCTGTTTACTTAGGGCTAAGTATAATACTGTGCAAAACTGTCAGGATAGATTAGCTGTTTGTCACACAAGCTAACTTAACTCATTGGTTTTCTATCAGGACTATAGAATATTAGGATTGACAGGTAAATTGTAAAGGCATTAGCGTAGGATTCTACTCTGTTTTTATTTTCTTAGGTTACCCAACTGACTCTCACCTTATAGAGGTGTGCCACATAACAGCGTCATGCTCAATTCGAGATATAGAGATGAAACGTTTAAATGTCACTTTTTTTAAATGATGATGCTATGTCTCTACCCAATGCCAGTGATCATCTCTTATTTGTGATGAGAATGAATTAGGCTCGAGTAACTTATTTGCTCAGTTTGGCTGATTATCCTGAATAAATGATAACTATTTACTGAAGTGTATGATGTAAGACAACAGAACAACGTAACCTTAGAAAAGAAGAAACCAAGATATTTAGGATAAAATATTATTTTATTTATTGGAAAAGCTGCCTTTCATGAAGAGTATTCAGGCAGTAGCCTCTACACCAACACTGAATGGGATTTGCTCCTGTTCAGCCACCAGAGCCTTAGTGAGGTCTGAGGCCTGGCTCACAGTCGGTGTTCTACTCCATCCAGACTCTTTGGATGGGGTTGAAGTCAAGGCTCTCTGCAGTCCAATCAAATCTTTGCCCACCAAAATGGCAAGAAGAAGAAGAGTACCCTTAATCTATTCCAGAGCTGATATTGTTTAGATAACACAGTACAATGCACAAACATATATCTGAATACATACACATAGATACATATACAAACACATGCATTTCTCAGTTATAAGGAGAGATAAGTTGGAAGAACATACCACAATGGTCTTAAAATATCCTTGAAATCAAACCTCAAAACAGGGGACAAACAACCAAATGAACACAAACTTCGTTTAACAATTCTAATTGTCGCTGTAGCTTCCTTTCCCCCGTCTCGAGTTGACATTTAAGCGAATGTGTGAGACCATGTGACTCTTTTTAACAAGTTCTTTGAAAGCCTTAGCAGCTCTCTGATTGTCCCTGAGTGCCACTCACCAACAAAGTGTTTGTGTGTGCGCGGCTTCCATTGACTTTCTCCCCCATTTGTACACACACACACACACACACACACACACACACACACACACACACACACACA
>CALSBZ010045018.1:128462-140728 GCA_943591055.1 Gobionotothen gibberifrons | reverse complement strand
GTGTGTGTGTGTGTGTGTGTGTGTGTGTGTGTGTGTGTGTACTGATGATTTAGTTTTTTTGGTCACAGTCTTTTCTTTAACAAATTGAAAGTTCCGCAAACTGCTCATTTCCAACAATGAGAGAGAACATTTGATCCACTATTAAATGGGCTCACTCTGAAGAGATTTCTCTCCACTTATCTTTCTTCTCCAAACCACACTTAATCACTAGACTTGAGTTTGGATTGTCAGACTGAAAAGCTTCTAACAGATTTATCACGTTCTGTTTTCGCATTCAAGTCTAGAAAAAGAAAGTAATGCTTTTTGGGGTTTTCCAGGAATTGGTGCATGTAAATGGTCTGCAAAGGCTCAAAATCCCACCCACCAACCCTGCCTGAAACACCTCCATTGGACTTCTTCGTTTCTTCTGTAACATAGTGACATCACTATGTGACCCTCGTGCTTCTATTGGCTAGTGCTCCAAAACATTGTACGTGATAGACTGAGGGGCGGGACATCAATACGCGGTTCACCAATCACAACAGAGCCGGCCAGCTAACCAATGAGAGCAGACTGGGCTCTGGTTTCAGACAGAGGGTGAAAAGAGGTCTGCAGCACAAATAAAGAGCTGTTTGATCATTAAAGCATGGAGACACGTCACAGTAGAAGCCCAGAATACAAATAAGAACCTGAAAAAGAACATTATAATGTCCTCTTTAAAGTAACCTTGTCTAACTTTACAATTCTCTTTAATTTCTTAAAAATAAAATGTTTATTGAGAATAAATATCTCTGAAATTCACATGTACAATGTGATACATATATATATATTTTTTAATGAATCCCCAAGTCTCTATTTATACTACTGTTATTATCATTTTATTATTATTAACCGTTACCACATTCTCGCTAACCATTATGCTAAGCGATAATGTGTGTGTCGTTAGGGGAACCAGGCACTGAGTGACACTGAAGACAGCCATTAAGAAAGGTGAAACAAGAGCCAGAGAAGGAATAAAGCAGAAACGCAAATCCCCTGAAATCGGCCCCTCATTCACACTAATGGTGGTCCTGAGGGAGGGGCCGCAGCGGTGGAAAGGGCCAATTGGCCTCAATGACCCTGTAAGTGAGAGATGGATAATGCGGGGGCCAAAGGGCCTCTGGGCCTGGCTGGGTGTACTGTTCCCCTTACAAATAAAAGTACAACACACACACACACACACACACACACACACACACACACACACACACACACACACACACACACACACACACACACACACACACACACACACACACACACTCTGATGTAACCCACAGGTGTGTGCACAGGAAATGTTATAGTCTTTGAGTTCATTAAACAGATAATTTATGATTAACAAGGTTTATTTTGGGGATTAAGTAAACTCCAATGCAAAGATAAATTGTAACATTGCTTATTGATGCAGTGTCTGTATGTCATCAACAAAGCTCTAGAAACGTTTTCATCAAGACAAAAGAATAAAGTAAATCAGTTGGTTTCATTTTTTCTAGCTCTGGTAACTTTTTGGGGGGTTTACAGTGTATCATATGCACAGTCATACACAAACACATTATGTATGCAGGCATGCGTCTCTCGCTACTCACCACAAATGGGTTGAGACAGTGTTTGTTAGTGTTTCTGATGAGGAAACTGAAAAACAGCGCCCCCCCCCCCCCCCCCCCGCCGTTTTCTTTGTTTTAGAAAGAGTTTGAGCGGTGTTCCTTTTCTCCTCGTTAGCAAAGAATGCGTGGCAGTCGGTGAAAATGCCAGGCGACTCAACTTTTCCGTTTTCTTTGTCGGACCTGGCACCGTGTTTGTTGATATTAGACGGGAGTTGTTGGGAGCGTTTTGCCAGCGGGGCGCTACGCTATATTACAAGCTGCTATAGGGACTTGACAAATTAGAATGAGTCTAGGTTGTTTTGGGGGGGGGAGTGGGCAGGCCGCCATTTTGCTGCTGGACTTTTTCTGCAGCATCATAATTTCCACATCCTGGAGGTTTCTGCTGCCCTTTTACCCAAATAATCACCTCAGTGTATCTCAAACAAGGAGCCTGCGCCCAGAATCCCTGTAAATGGCTGATCCCCACAAAAAATAATGAGCCGGGTGGCTGGCTCACAACGCATTACTCATACAGGCCGCTGTGTGTGAGAACACACTCAACGAGCACATTATGGACACAAACAGGCATTTTAAAGACACCAAGGCCCAATGTGAGTTAGTTGGTTTAGCAAATCCTCCCACACATAAAACCATCAACAGCCCGACCTGACATATAAGTCATTACTGATGCCATGTTCTTGTTCGTCCTGTATAATTATCAGGGCAGGGATGATAACAGATGATTTATATAATGTGTTAATCTTAGTTGTCATCATATGTTTATCTGGAAATGGACCATGTATATTTTAACATGTACATTCCTTGCAGGTGATTTAAACATTGTTTTGCTCTTTGTCATGAATTTAAACATGCCTTTTAACCTGGTCTCTCCTGTTTTAAAGTTTTCAATTAAGTTGAAAGTGATATTTTGTGTTAGCAATTGTTCAAGTATCTGTAACAGGATTTATAAGGTCAGGTAACCTTTCCCTTACTGACAATTAGAGGAAATGTTATTGTTGTCACTTAAAGCAAACAATGATCAGTGACTAAATAGAAACTTACTGTATATTTTAGTGTAATATATCTGCCTATACCATTTTATTACCTCAATGAAAGTAAAAAGAGCAATTCGTGTAACTAATAATTATATTATTATGGGTTATAGTATTCATTAAAGTGCATTTTTTTTTAAACGTTATTGTATCATAACAACATACAAAATGTATACACGTTAATCATCCCTATAATAATAACATACTAATAAGTGATAAGACTAAAAGATTGAACAAAACCTGGATTGTCTACAGCAGGGGTATTCAACACAAATTCAACGAGGTCCAGTTAGAGAAAATGTCCCCATGCAAAGGTCCGGAACATCACAATGTCTAAGTTGCTTTATGAATTAGTGTGATATATATTAAAGTAGCCTGCAGCTTTATCAACGTCTGCATGTCATCAACAACTGACTGCCAATCAAATAAAGAAAGTACAATTCATAAACAACAATATTTATTGTCAATGAACATTGAACTACAGATAAACAGTAAATACTGTGGATATGTGTAATGTTCCTCTCGGGCTGCATTTAACAATAAAATAGAGAAAATAAATAAAATAGCTTTTGAAAATGTGTGCATCTTAAAAGTGCTTAATCTTAGATAAATAAAATAAAGTGTAACAGCAGCTTGAGTTTCCCTTTTTCTTTGTTAACCGTTTCACATCATGACTTAACAGTTTCAGACGATTATAGAACAATATCAGTCTTTACACATCATAACAATTGAACAGTTTCAAAGTTTCTCTTTCTTTCCCTCTTATATTGCAGTCCCTCACTCACTTTGTTTTATTCAGTGCGAGAATTGAGCTCGAGCTTGTCCGGCAAGGAGCGCCATGTGTAATTATGTGTCTCTCCCTGTCTGCCGCTAACACGCCTGTTCACTCTCCTCTCCGCTTCTCTCCCTGTATCGCTAATTATTCTCTTCACTCACTTTCCTCTCTGTTTCTCTCTGCCGCTCTCTCGTCTCTTCTTCTGTGTTTCTCTCCCTGTATCGCTCTCTCGTCTCTTCTTCTGTGTTTCTCTCCCTGTATCGCGCTCTCATCTCTTCTTCTGTGTTTCTCTCCCTGTATCGCTCACTCCTCTCTTTCGCCTCCTGTCGGCAGCGGTTAAAATAGAATCGCCCCGTCAAAATTGAAATCCCCTATTAATGTATTGATTATAGGTCCGCGTCCGGATCCGGACCGTGGTCCGCCTGTTGCCGATCCCTGTTCTACAGTCTGCAGTTCACTTTAGCCTACATGTCATGTCGTTTTCAGCATCATTTGTTATCTCTTATCACCCCTAAACTTTATTTCCAATTTAATTTGACCTTGTTTGTTTTATAGACTCTGCTATGTTATTACCAAATACTTTATAGTTTTGCTAGAATACAATCCTACTTTGTGAATAACAATCAATCTCTTCAGACATTTCCATTTCACATTACCTAAAAGTTGTTTAACATTCTTTCCACAAGTATTCATGAAATGATATCTTGATGTTTGGAAACCTTATACAATTAAATATTGTGCAAAATAAACAACAGTGGTCCTACAATAGAGCCTTGGCAAACCTCACAAGTAACCTTATACAAACTTTAAGAGTAATACTATTTACTTAACAATGTGTGTCACCACTCCATTGCCATGTATTTATAAAATGTTCATAGGTTAATCATATTTTATAGTTTTAAATGAAAAAGAACAAAAAATACCCATATTTAGTTCAGGGTATTTAATGTTTTGATTACACCATCCAAACTTCTATACAAATATGTCTCCCATTGTGTACCATATTTTACTAAGAGAGCTCTGACAGCAAAGTCATCTGACGGTATATCATTTGGAGAGAATCATAATGTTTTTTACACAAGACATGTCAACTGCACTTGTATTTGGTTCCCCTAGCCTATCACGTACAATGTGTTGGAGCGCTAGCCAATTGAAGCGTGAGTCTTACATCATTATGTGACAGAGGTAAACAAAGGAGTCCAATGGAGGCGTTTCAGGCAGGGGGGGGAGGGTTTGTGTGTGTGGGAGAGAAAGGATTTCAGGCTTCGCAGGCTATTTACGTGCACTAAAACCTACACCTTTACAGGAAAGGGGAAACCCCAAAAAGCGTAAAAGGGCCTCTTTAATTAAACATTTGTATAGCATATCAAAGCTTTACATCTAATATGACTTTTGTATGAACATACTGGTAAATGTGTTGAGGCGGGCAGGGAAGATAGTGGCCGACCCCTCCCACCCTGGACACAAACTGTTCACCCCCCTCCCCTCTGGCAAGAGGCTGCGCTCCATCAGGACCAAAACCTCTCGCCACCTGAACAGTTTCTTCCCCTCCGCTACCGGACTCTTAAACAAGGCCCGGCCCCCCCACTGACACTTTACCTCAGCCACAACGTAGTCTCTATATGTATTACACTAATGCTCACAATGTTCATACTGCTTACTGCACATATTTCTTGTTTCATATTTGATATCCTATAATTCATTCATAGCATTCTATTTCCATGTAAATTACTGTTTATTTTATTGCTATTTAACTATATTTTATTACCAACCCGGTATCACAGCAAGACGTGAACATGTGACGATTTACCATGCTGGGAGACGTGAAGATGTCACGATTTCGTCCCTTCAAACGTGACAGTTACACGGTATTGTTAACCCATGTTAACCAGTGGAGAAATACCCGGAAATGCCAAGCAAATGCTACCCCGACGGTCGGTTGTTATTGTCAATATTAATATAATGATTTATTTTTTGATCCTCACACTCGATTACGCCGATTTTGTTGTTGCCCCAGCTGGTCGACACCTCTTTTAGCAGAAACAAAGGCTACATTCATGTATTAAATCGATGTTAATCCATGAGTGTGGATGTGGAATTAACGGACATGACGTTGTGCGATTGCGTTGCCAGGCAACAGCTTCGGTTCATGTTAATTTACAAACCTTTCAACTACAACCGTAGTTATATTTAAAAACATCTTAGAAGGCCTCACGAAATACTTTAATGTACATTTAAATTTAAATGTGAAGGAATGTGTGTATAACAAAATACATCCGTCATAAACGAAACCGGAAACAGACGTAGGCAAGATCCTCAGCTCGATGATTGGATGGTTTAGCCGCAATGCATGCTGGGATTTGGTGTTTATGCGATGTGAAATCTGAAAACATTTTTGAAAAATAAAATAATACTTTAATCCAAGTGTGCTTGCTATTCTCTTTGGAGGTCATCACATAACGGCATTGTAATACACGGTTCGGCTGCATTGAATATTACATATCTGTCGTAGTTCTCTATTTATAGAGCCCTGATGAGAAGACTTCTAGACAAACAGGAAGAACTGCCGCCAAAACTGAAAACGTGACATGGATCATAAAAATATAAGCAATTAAACAACATCTTACATTTATTTTCACACAATACGTCTCCTTGCAGTATCAACACTAATTCGGCTGATTTTTATATTTGATCCAATTGGTAGATAGGTTATATTTACACCATAACGGTGCACAGCTGATATAAATGGACACCTGGGGGGTATGTCACGAAGCTGGTTCAACCTAACCTGGATATGTTTGAGTTAGCCGGTTGGCCTAATCCAAAACATACGCACTCTCGCTAAACGGTCCTACGACACGGGTTATCAAGTGGATCACTCAAGCCAGCCGTGTCCTATCTAGTTAGGTCCGCGTTCACATGAGAGGGGTGGTATTTGGAGCATTCGACCAATCACAAACATGGAGAAGTGTACTGACAGCGCAGCGCGTCATACTTCCTGAATCAAAAGTCAACTATATAATTAGACAAATATGAAGACGTTAAACTTTAAACATCCATGACTTAAACACTTTATCCAGGATCAAAGCCACATAGCTGCACCTGCAAGGTGAATACAGCTGGTAAAAGAAAAAGTGTTTGAATGCGTACATTAACAGGTTTATGATATCACTGCCCCGTCTAAGACACGATCTGACTTTAATTACATTTGACTCGAGTGTTTCGTCAACTTAATGTGTTGCTTAAAATAATACTTCTGCATACAGTAGCCTATGTGACACTGTGAGTGCTGCACGGCCAGATACGGCTCAGCTGACTGACGTGCAATATATTCCGTGTGTAGAATTGAAGAGATAATACATTTTACAGCATATAGACCGTAACTTTGATCCAGTTACTTATGTTGTGGCAGATATTTAAGTAAGCTTTCTTAATGCTAATGTTATAATAGTCAGATTGCTCTGAAGATGGGAGGTGATATTCTATTAATGTTCACGTTCACACAGTCGGTGATTTTTGCCCGCCGGCTTTCCTGCAACGGCAGTTTTTCTGTATTTCCTTTCTCCTGTAATGTGACTTGATCGCTTTAAACTCCGCACCCCGCTCCGCACACGGAGCTCTGATTGGTCAGCAGGCAGTGCTTTTAATGAGATGAGCTATTAGCCTGCAACCTAACCTGGTCCCGACCAGGTTAGCCGCTAAGCATAAGTTACCATGGAAATCTAGCCTGCTAAAAAGAGAACCAGCTTTATAGAACCGGAAAGCCGGAGTTTTCCCTGAATTTAGCCGGCTAAGCGAAAATCCTGCTTCGTGACATACCCCCCTGGTGGTTAAAGCATGTTATTGAATTGTATTATTTGTATTATTAGATATTATTAGGAGGATGTGCAAAACAGACAAACTAATAAGGCTTAATTTAAACATTACAGAATACTTTAGGTTAAGGTCTTCTTTTGAATCAGAAAAAAGCTTTGGGGGTATAGAAGAAGAATATGGAGGGATGAAACCCTCTTTAATGGTCACACATGCAGAGCACACAGCACACACAGTGACATTTCTATCTACAGATAAATATTAAGCCTGACAAAGTACTTAACGTCTAATATATTGCTTTCCTGCAATGTTAACTATGTTGAAGCACTTATTTTAACTGATATTATACATATGTATTATACTCTTATAAGATGTATAGATATTATAATAAATGTGCAGAATATGACAGTTTAATGGTGGAGGTATACACACATATTGATAGATGTCTTGTAATGCACTGTTGAGGAACCTGCGACCCAAGTTTTTCATTCATTGCATAACTACACCGTAGTTGTGTATGATATGTCAATAAACCTTAGACAATCTTGAAATCTTGAAAGGGATGTGCAAAATAGTCATTATATACAGTCTTTAATAAACTATTAGTAGAGAATAACGAGTAATGAATATACTTTATAGGGATCCTATTAATATCTAATAATAAAATAATAAAATTCAATAACGTGCTTTAACCACAAGGTTTCCCTTTCTATCAGCTGTGCACCGTTATCTATCAATTGGATCAAATATAAAAGTCAGCCCAATTAGTGTTGATACTGCAAGGTGACGTATTGTGTGAAAAGAAATGTAAGATGTTGTTTAATTGCTTATATATTTATGATCCACGTCACGTATTCAGTTTTGGCGGCAGTTCTTCCTGTTTGTCTAGAAGTCTTCTCAGCAGGGCTCTATAAATACAGAACTACGGCAGATATGTAATATTTAATGCAGCCGAACCGTGTATTACAATGCCGTTATCTGATGACTTTCAAAGAGAAAAGCAAGCACACTCGGAATAAAGTATTATTTTATTTAAAAAATGTTTTCACATAAACACCAAATCCCAGCGTGCATTGCGGCTAAACCATCCAATCATCGAGCTGAGGATCTTGCCTACGTCTGTATCCGGTTTTGTTTATGACGGATGTATTTTGTTATACACACATTCCTTCACATTTAAATTGAAATTTACACTAAAGTATTTCGTGAGGCCTTCTAACATGTTTTTAAATATAACTACGGTTCTAGTTGAAGAATTTGTAAATTAACATGAACCGAAGCTGTTGCTTGGCAACGCAATCGCACAACGTCACGTCCGTTAATTCCACAAACACACACATGGATTAAATTCGATTTAATACATTAATGTAGCCTTTGTTTCTGCTAAAAGAGGTGTCAACCAGCTGGGGCAACAAGAAAATCGGCGTAATAGAGTGTGACTATTAAAAAAAAAATCATTATTATATTAACATTGACAATAACAACCGACCGTCGGGGTAGCATTTGCTTGGCATTTCTGGGTATTTCTCCACTGGTTAACATGGGTTAACAATACCGTGTAATTGTCACGTTTGAAGGGACAAAATCGTAATATCTTCACGTCTCCCAGCATGGTAAATCGTCACATGTTCACGTCTTGTCTTGTTTATTAAGGTGTCCTTAAAGATTTTTTGTTTTATATTAGATTTCTTGTTTTATATTGTATGTATGCACCAAGTCAAATCCCTCAATAAACCTGATTCTGATATTGTTTGTTCTTGATGAGGTCATTTGGTTAGGGTTGCATTTAGAACTTTGAGTGTGCCAACCTATTACTCTGATAAGCTTATGGAAGCAGCATGGAATTAGTTTTACATTATAGACTAGTTTTCTTAAAATTAAAAATTAACAAAAAATTCAAACAGGATTTGCCTCAAGCTACAGGATCATTTTGCAAAGTTTTGATTAGCAGGTGGAAATGAACTGACGGAAAAGAGATGCAATCAATACTGATTTCCAGTTCCTGAAAATCAAATGAGGTAATTACTTTAATTGGAAGATTTGATGCATGGTAACGCAAAAGATGAAAACCAGACTAAAAATAAATATATTTTCCTAATTAAAGATGCAGTTTGCAGAATTTTCAAGCAGTGAAACGTCCCAAAAGTGTTTTTAAGACTCAAGAGGAATACATAAGTGAAGCTTCTCTGTGAAGAACCCTTTACAGAACACTGATTCTGCTGCGTTGAAGGACTTTCAAAATCAGTTTTTTTAGGTCAGGCATGGGAAAAAAAGATATACAACTTGAAGCCTGTAATGTCTTTCCCTGAGGAATTTGGTCGGGGTTATATAAGCTGTGCATGGTTGGGTTGTTTGCCTGAAGATCAACAACAATGTCAGATGCATCACATCAGAAGAACTTGTTCACTTGAGGTTGTTAACGCAGCTCCACCAGCGAAGCTTCTGTTGGAATATATGGATTAAGGCTGTACCCGAATATCCGAATATCCGAATATTCGTTCGTTGGAGTACTATTCGGGTTTCAGCACTGCGGCTGCCAAATTGAATTGATTGAAATCTCCAATATCAACGTAAGAGCTTGTGCCTCTTCAGGGGGTGCTAACACTTAACCATCAACGTTATTGTTTACTTTCTCCGTCTTTATATGTAGATATTACTTTTTCTCCATTAATCGCCGTCACGTTGTTTCCATAGCAACGACAACTTCCTGTCAACAGCGCTAACTCCTTCAAAATAAAAGCATGTCCATACAAAATCAGAAGCCAAGCCAAATTACACTTAAGACATATACAACTGCAATGAAAGTAACAAACACAATGCGATGTCCTTTTCAATTCCAAAGAACACAAATTGGGTTACATTAACAAATAACTATAAAACAACCATACTGTAGAATAACAAAAAGAATGCCGTGAATAAACCGAAATACACATGTTGAAGCGGTTCGCTGCTGATTACTACGCACCCCCCGCGCGCAGAACGAATATTCTGCGAATATTCTGCTGATTACTACCAAATATCCGGAGCCCGAAAAATATTATTCGGGACAGCCCTAATATGGATTCCCTTGACTGATTATGAAACTATGCCCCAAAAATGAACTGCCATTTTGATCATGTTCAGCCGCTGGCCATCATGGCTTCTTCTGAGTTTGTTTAACTTGCACTCTGTAGACTTGTGTGTCATTATATAATGGTTCAAAACAGGATGATAGCATCAATGTTTTGTATGCCTTGGAGTGTAAGCCAAGAATCTGTGGCTTGTGTACAAGCTGGCAAGTTCTGCAAAATAAGAAAAAACAAACAGATATTGTCAATAAACCCAGCTTTTTGGTTTATAGATCGCGTATTTTTTACTGAAACTGTCACTATGAAAATAATGCAGAAATAACGCCATACTCATACTGATAAGTAAAAACCATGAATTAATGCTTTGGCAAGAGTGGCCGTAAGATGGCTGGCAAAAACATTCAAAATGTGTTTTCTGAATGGAGATCGGATCGATCATGCCAAGCTAAGCTAAGTTACAATTGTGGCTGCTCAGTCCACAATCAAAATAACTTCATATAGACATACATCTACTGTAGTAGTGACTTTATATGCCATATACAGTACAGTTCATGGTCTGTACAAATATGAGGAACTGTAAGCTCTGTGAGCCAATGGCTGATATTTGGTTCCCCTAATTCAACTCTCTTAAATAAAAAATGTAACTCTCACACTTCTTTGCAATGACTTTACTTGTAAATGCACGGCGCAAAAAATGTACTTTGTGTCACAATGAGGCCTGGTCACACTATGGGTCTGTGATTCTAGAAGGCGTCCACGCTCTAGACATATATTATATATATATTATATATCTTCATGAGCTTTTACTGCATACTCAAGGTTGTCAACTGTAAACATGTGGATAGAAAATAAAAGGAGAGGGCTTAGGAAGTGGTTGTGGTAGCTGATGTGCAGGCTTTAGATGGCGGATTTGATGACCTTTGTGCTCTCCAACAGTATCACAAACTAAAATGTCCATGCTTCACATACAAATAAAACCAGTTGACTCTTTTCATACAAATCTGACTGAACAGAGAAATCTGAATAAGAAAAAAAGGAGGAGGCGAGTCACACAGTAAATCATCCACAACTTCTAGGAGGTAAGAGGCGCTTAACAGCAGGTCAAAGTTCATAAATTAAACTGGCTGCAGAATATTCTTGCAGTTACTTCCCTTCTACCAGACATTTTAATTACAAAAATGATTATTAAGGAGGTTTTGTTTTAGGTTTGGTGTGTTGGTCTGTTTGTCAGGAGGTTTATGGAAGACGTATGGAAGTATGGAGAATGAGCCGATGGAGAACCCAATACGTAACAAAGCAGATCTGAATAACGGAGCAAATATACAATACTTTTTAACGTTTGGAAACTGCCTCGACACACGTCCGTTTTCCAAGTGACCTGCTAGTTTGTTTGTTGGTTTGATTGTCTGAATGATTACAGACACAAATAGCTTACCAGATTTTTTGGAAACAGGCTGGAACCGTGTAACATAGGCCAAGACAGAACCAATAAAAATGCTGTATCAAATATGAATTACAGAACAGAAACACCCTTCAGTTTGCAGAACATGCCCTTCAAGTCTGCCTTTGGATTCAGACTTTCTATCATTGGTCCAAATGTGGTGACGGCAAATATTCAACAACTGGTAGTTATCATTCCCTAGTCACCCTGAAAATTAAATCACCTACAAATCCATGTTTACATTATGATACATGGTAAATGTGTAGCACCCCGGTATCCTGTCCTCCCATTGGTGGACAGCAAATATCAGCAGTTCCAGCGGACCATTCATCAGTCCCTCGGCACGCTAATTCTTCCTAATCGTTCTCCAGGCAGGCTGTGTGGCTCTGGTTATGTTGTATCGTGGGATTTGAAGTCTGGAGAAAGATTCCTTCATCGCTGAGATTAAACGTCTGTCTGTGTGTGTGTGTGTGTGTGTGTGTGTGTGTGTGTGTGTGTGTGTGTGTGTGTGTGTGT
>CALSBZ010045018.1:96055-118890 GCA_943591055.1 Gobionotothen gibberifrons | reverse complement strand
ACACACACACACACACACACACACACACACACACACACAGGCTAGACCTGAGGGAAACAGTAGCTGCAAATGTTTCCGCGTGTTTGTTTGAACCCTGTTTGAAATGCCGAAAGGGGCGGGGTTAACGACAGTTAACGACTGTTCTTTAGAAAAAAATGTTTAGTGATTGACAGAGGTTCTGGCAGAGAGAAGAGTTGATCTGAAATACAAAGACAATCCAGATGTAGCTGGTGCTCATTATAACAGCTATGCAAATTCTTTGGTTTTTCTGATGGTGATGACACAGGTAACCTTGCTTTCATGCAGTCTTGCGTTCCACAGCACAGTTCACTCACACACACTCTAACGTGACAGCCAACTGACAGCTCACCAAAACAGCATGAGCTAATTATGTCTCATAACCTACCTTTGGTCTGACCTGCTTTTCCAAATGACAGTTTCATGAGGGAAGCTTTGACATTAAAAGTTATAACTGTATCTTTATGTTTTACACCCTATACTTATGATCTATCCATATTGCTCATAATGAAAAGTCAAATGTATTGGTATTTTTCTAGAAGGCAGCCTGAGAAGGCATATGGAGTGTTTTGTGTAACACTTTCAATATGTTCACCTGTATAAACCTTAATCCTTTTAGTAACATGTCCTTGTGTATTCCAGTATTGTAAAATGACTTGAAAGCACCATGACTGTAAAAGAACATGGCGATTGTTGTTGAGACATGAAACAACCTTTATGGAACAGGTATGCAAAACATGCTCTATTAATCCTGGTATTATGCTAATCATGTCCTATATGTCGAGCTACACTGCTGCTCTATTTAGCTAAGTGATGAGAACATACTAGGCGGATAGTTTTGGTCCGTTCTGTACAGGCGGTGGGATCGGAGGAAGCTAGCGGAAAAGGCCTCCATCAATTAAATGAAGGAACAACCATGCTGGTGTGCAACAGCTGGCGGTCAACAGGAGCCTACAGTATATGGTGGTAAATGTATGCTTACATTGACAACGTTGAGATAGATATTGCTGTGTAACCCATGGAAGTATTAAGAGAAGTGGAGAATACGTTTCAGCATGATGCCCAATTAATTCCCAATCAAGTTGCTCACCATTAGCCAAACACACCTTTGCCAGCATGTTTAAACCCATAGAGTTGTCTCCGATTGAAAGCATGGCCGTTGGAGGCTTTTTGGCTCCTTTGCACATATGGCAGTTTTTCTGTGATTTAATTGGACCCTAGTGGATCAAATGTTGACTTATATTGGGGTGTTTGTGACACACCAACATGCATTTAATGCTTAGGGGGGAAGTCTTTTTGGGCCAGTAAAGGCAACATTCCAAACAACAAGTAGACAGTTAACTAAGCAAATTCAGTCAGATCAAATTGTGGAAAAATCAAAACATGGGAAATATCTACTTAGCCAAAAGCATCATTTTTACATTTGACAAACATGGATGAGAACAACAGGAGGGTAAAGGTCAAGCTCCATGCTAGCTCACTAAATATTGAGCTAAGGAATATACAAAGTGAAAGAATGCTAAGTAGGTGGTCAAATGTACACAAAATAACACTTTGTAAAATACAGCTAGTGTTACATTTATGTTCATATGTCAATCAGAACCACACAGTGCAGGATTTCTCAAAGCATTCTTTCAGGCTAAACTTGCAAATAAAAAAGCCACATTCAACTTTAAACTCCTTCATTGTCATCGTTTTCCTTTTAAAAGCAAAACATCCATTAGGACCTAGTAGTTGGTACTCAGTCTTAATGAAGACAATGTCTAACTGCTTCTTTATTGGAAAGTAATGTCGGGGTTCAAGAAAACACATTGTGTTCTAGCACCTGAAGGTAGCACTTCTCAAGCAAGGTTATTTTCCCATCAGCCCCTGCATTACTCTCCTCTCTGAACCCGTGTTGAACTGAGCTTAATTGCTTCGCCCGTGCAGCAGACTGTTTGTATGCAAGTTAAATGAGAGCTAATGAGGATAAAGCACGGCTACAAACACGTTTCTTCTGGGGCACGATGTTTACTTACCGATACATCTTGTGATGAGCAAGAAAAAAAAGGGGATAAACAGCATGTACATGGAAGTACGAGTTATTGTGTTCTCGTGGCTCCTTGATACGCTTGTTTGCAAGGCAAAGTGAGGATTACTTTTTACTAGTTCAATCTAGACAAAGACAGGAAGGCTGCGCTCTCACAGTGTAGTCATGAGAAAGAAAAAGGGAAAAATGCCCCTGGGGTTAGCGCCGGGATTCTTATGGCTTCAATCATGCACACCATAATTGGTTCAAACTGAGGAGCAATCATTTTACACTTGCAGTCAAATGTGTCTTTGAACATCAAGGCGTGTGCTGACGTGAGAGCATTCTTTTCTTTCTGGTTGCTCTGTGTGTGTTTTGAATGCTGTGTGGAAAGTCCCTAAAAAGTAACACAATTCTCAACCTCGGTGTCGACCAAGATAAGGTATGTATTGTCTGCCAATCTACCGTAGCAACATGGATAGAAGTCAAAAGATTCAGACATAGATACCCAACTGGATGGCAAACAAATAATTCATTATTATTATTATTATTATTTTAAGAAGCTCGTTCTGCAAAACTGGAACAATAAGGAAGCACCTTAAATGGAAAATGTTAATGAAATATTATTTGAACAATTTCAGAAGATGTCAAGTGCGATATTATTTGATGATTACCACAACTCATGTATTTATTATCATTTTTTCAAATATATTTTTATGAATGAACATTTCTTTTTTCCCCTGTAATTTATATATTATTATTTTTGGAGGAAGTGCAATTTTGTGTCATGTTGAAAGGTTGAATGACGTGAACACACACTTCAGTGTATTAAGCCCCACTCATTCAGACAACACTGTTTCCACATCCCCACACATAGAAATCACAGCCTTTTCTTCCAATGTATTTCATCTTTGCATCCATTCACGGTCAGGACTGTGTCAGTATCAGCGGCCAGGCTTTCTGGCCTGATGGTTGGCTGCTCTCTCCCTGACAGCTCCTCTCTTTCCACTCCAGTTTCTGAACTGAATGTTATCTGCACAGCTGTGTTAGCACTGCCCCCCCGCCCCCATGCGTAACGCTCATGTATACCTGTAAGATGGTGAACAGCCGCGGAACAAAAGCATCTTGTGTCCCGCTCCATGTTATCTGTCTTTCACTCCTTTATTGAAAAGGCTTACCTCATTTTCTATTAATTACACCAAAACAATGATTTTAACCAAAGATGCCCCCCCCGGCATTTCTGGATCCACTTAAAGCGTTCTTTAATCTCGGTTATGAAGAGGGAACAATGAGGCTGTTGTGCTGCAGCGGAGGAGAGGAAGAATTGAAATGACACTGAGATAATGTGAGAGCAGTCTTGCATTGACTCGTACCAATATCTACACTCTTGGATAAACGCTCTATGGTTCTTTATTGTGATGAAAGCAATACTGTAGCGTGTGAATGGATCATTGGATGCTGTGTGTGTGTTCATCATTTGTGAGTTTGCTATTGAAAACACTGTATTATCTTCAACAGGGGCAGCAAGCATTGTCCTTAATCCTTGTTTCATGAACATTGCCTATTTTTCTTGTGCCTGAATAACAAGCTTACCTGTGCAATAATACATGAATTCCATTGAAATAACGTCATTTATCTTACGGCATTAAACAAAAGTATTCTGGTGCATACAAAATGAATTATAAAAAATAATAAAATCCAATATAAAAGTCCACCTGCAAGCTTTTGATATACTGCTGGATATCTAAACTCGCAACAATGTCTTTTTTTGTTAAGATATGTTATTTAAGTGTTGCACACATTACAGAAACACGTATCTTTTCGCCAACAATGTCTTTTTTTATTAAGATATGTTATTTAAGTGTTGCACACATTACAGAAACACGTATCTTTTCGCCAACATTGCCTTTTTTTTGTTTACCTTTTCCGACCATCATTATGTGGGAGACCTCGGCCTTCAACCGGCTGTACAATCGAGTATTCTCACTTCTAACTCTTTGATTTCCAAACGACAGCATGTTCCTCACATGAATAAAGTAATGAACAAAGTGTTATCTGATCTGAGGAGTCAGGTCATAAAAATGTGCTTGTTAAAAATGTAATCCGTTCTCATGAGTTGACACACCTCGAAGTAAAATTAGTTTTGAAAAGCTGCCAGCTACAGCAGCTTTCGGAGCGTCTCCAACCAACACTTGTAAACGCCAAACTGAAATCTTTGTATTTATTAACACCCTAAAAAAGTTTCTGTTTGACTCTGAAACTAGATTTTCATTTTTTAGGTTTTCAATTTACTACAAATTCTGAAAACAGCATTATGTTGTGTCAAAATGGCTCGTTGCTGATGTTTCTAAGAGAGAGCGCGTCAAGGCACCACCCTAGCTTCCCAAGCAGCTCAGAATTCTTGCAGAGCGCTGAGTTCAAAGTAAAAGTATTTCAGCATTGACCATGTTTACCGCTGACTTTTTTTTGGCCCACAACCAATCAGATGCCAGCTGTATGTAGCGCCGAAAGTTAGCATGGGAGGAAACCATTGACACTAACTTATACTGTAGCTGTATAACGAAAGGCTCTGCGCCCAACCTTAACCCTTGTGTTATGTTCACATTTCGCACCCTTTGGTAATGTTCGGGTCAAATTGACCCGGGACATATTTGAGGCTTTAAAAAAAATACAGAACTAAATTCAACATGCACAATTCCTTATATATAGTGTCTTTAACTCATTCCCCAACAATATAAATGAAATATATGATTAGTTTTTGAAAATACTCTTTGCTAGATCAAATTTAACAATGGAAGTGTCCATTGTTTTTTGTGATAAAAATGTAATTTATGTTTAAAAAAATACACTGTAATAAAAACTAGGTTTACATTTTGCTCGTGCTTTTCTAGGACAAATGTAAATGAAACATTTTTTCATTAATGTTTATTATTTTTAATCTGTCATATAAAGATCAAAGCCCTGAAGGAAATAAAGCAATTTAGCAGCAATTGGAACACAAGAACCACACATCCAAAAGTATTTGGCTGTGAAATATAGAGAGAATGAAACATCCATATAAATTACATAGAACAGATATAAACACAAAGCAAATAAAAACAATTAACAGTCACTATTCATAAAATACAGTATATCCGAAAAATATATTGATGAAGTGACGCTGCAGAACATCATGTAGCAATGGGGAAGTCTGTTTAGGAAACACATGATGTACAGAACTTCTTCCTGTGTATAGCACAGATGTACTTGTTGCAGTTGCTGCATGTAGTCTGTGTCTTGGAGTCCTTTGAGGGTCCACAGACCTCACAGCTGGCTGTGGGGGTCTTCCAGAAGCTGACTGTGGGGGTCTTCTTGCGGCTGGCTGTGGGGGTCTTCCAGCAGCTGACTGTGGGGGTCTTCTTGCGGCTGGCTGTGGGGGTCTTCCAGCAGCTGGCTCTGAGTCAAGTTCATCTTCCAATTTGCTGTCAAATTCTGAGTTTATCTCCACATTATCCTCATCTTCAGAACTGTCTTCCTGCTTCACTTCACCGTGTTCTTCTAATGCATTCCACTCACTCTCATCCATTATTAGCTCCAAGGCTCTGAGCAGAATATCTTTTGGCCATTTTGTTGGTAGATAATTATAGTTCTGCACTACACTGTTACTACACTGAGGTTATGTCTCTGTTTAGTCCCTCCTCCGGCGTGCAGGTGCGAGGGGGACAGTGCGAGAAAATGTAAAATGTTGATACAGTTCTGGAAGATCTAAAATGTTTATAATGTTCTAGGATAGTTTTGTGTACACTACAAAGGGTTAAGATCAAGGGAAAACAGGTTCTCACAGCTTCTCTATGCATACAATTGTGTGTGTGTGTGTGTGTGTGTGTGTGTGTGTGTGTGTGTGTGTGTGTGTGTGTCTTTAGTTTCTGTGTGTTTTTCTCTGTCTGTCCTGGTATTGTATCCGGGTCAGATTGACCCGAACCTCTTATGAAGGACATAAATGCGGGTGGGCATTTTCTCATAAGTGGAAAAAAATAAAAACAATTCCACATGTCCTTCACAATAAATAAGCCCCGGCCATTGAGTTTCAGGTTGAACGAAAATATCCTTATATTTTTTTTTATTCATTGAAAATGGAAATCGGGTCAATTTGACCCGAACACCACACAATGGTTAAATCGAGCATATTGCGTATGCAGCTTAACCCACAGTGCTATATCTTAACATTCCATATCAACTCAATATTTAATACTGTCTAACAGCGTGTCATGACATGATTTTAATATAAGAAGAAGACCTCGAGGCGTAATATCATGGGAATAAAATAAAATGCTTATGGAGCCAGAGAGTGCCGCATTTTAATGCACTTAAAGGTGGGGTAGGTAATAATAAAATGTGCCACTTCCTTACAGAGCCCCTCCTCCAACACACACGAACGTGCACATGACCAATGAGGGCACGAGATAAGTTTGTGCACAGATGGAAGGCTGACAGGCAGGTAGGCCATCCAGTTACTTTAGCCGGCTCAGATGATTGGTCGTGCTTTTTACAGTACCACGGCTTCTATAGATGACATTTGTTTATGGATTTATTGTCAAAGCACTTAAGATATTCATTGCTATCGGGATGTTAAGAGCATTCCATGGAATATAACAAAAAGTGTATCTCGAGCCGGTTTCTCAAACTTACCCCACCTTTAAAGCAAAGGAGCTTTTCTTAAATGAAAGGAGACAGCTGCAGGTTAATTGAAATCATTTATAATTCATATACATACTTAAAGAAGTAATTGTCAACATCGATAATGTTTGCTCGCTGTTTCCTCTCAAATGTTTCCACACAAGTGTATCTTTTGCTCAACTAACAGCACTCTAAAATGATTATTATTAATATAAATTATCTCCTCATACTGTATGCATTTTTTTGAGACAAATGTATTTTTATGCATGGTCCTACTTCATTAAAGATATAATACAAAAATAAAATGGAAATGTTTCATACAGTAAACTTAATCTGTCTAGTAGAATGATGTCAATTTGAACAAGTTCTTAATAGCCTGAACTCCCTTAGGATGTAATTGTCCTAATTAAAGTAAGATATTATGACTAAATGTTTGGCCTGCGTGAGCAATGGATGGTAAATGTTTCAGATGTTTCAACCAACCTCTCCGAAGCTTGCCGCGGGTCCAAACCCCGTCAGTGTGACAGTGGTAAACACTGTGAGTCATGCCTTCCTCTGGGCACACACACACTCACAGCTGTGTGTTCCAGAAGCCCTGGAAGCCCAAAACAAACACCATAAACACACATGTTTACAAGGTGATGTGTGTGTGTGTGTGTGTGTGTGTGTGTGTGAGACTATGGCTTTGCACTCAGTGAAACTTCTTATGGGTAAAAAAGAGGCGGTTTGACTGTGATCTGCTCCCCATCCAGTGACACATACATGCCCACACTCCCAACCTTGCAGTTTGCATATCTCTGCACTCTTTCTGAGGTAGAGCAAATATATAAAAGCGGCTTTGACACTGTTATCTGTACAGATGAGCTGGGCGGGGCTGATTCAGTAGCTGCAGGGACTCATGAAAGTAAAATGCCCCCAATTGAAGCCAAGTTAACGTCTTGGGAGATTAAAGTCGGTGTGTGCGAGAATACGCGGTGTTTGTGTGAATTAGGGGGAGTGAGGCAGACAGCAGGGCTTGGTTTGTCTCGAAACCCACTCGGTAGTTTGCTGGTGTTTAGTCTCGGAGGAAGACGGAGAAGACAAAAAATCCCCCATTCCCTCCCTCTGTTAGGCTTTTCAAACAACTTGAAGCTTGTCAAAACCTTCAGGAGTGTGCAGACTTGTGTTCTTTGTGTAATGAAAAAGGGTGATAACAATTTCACGGGTGCTACTTTATTACATTATAATAAAAACGGATGCTGGTAAAATCAAAATGTGAGAAAAATGACTCCTATAAACACATTTTATCCTCCTTATCTTGTAGAAAAGGAGTCAACCTTTGCAGCGGAACATCAAAGTCACCTTTTCTCCCCCCAATAATATGAGTCAAGAAAATGACACCTTTAAAAGGTTTTACAAGCTGTGCTGATTTATCTTTTCTCTCACTCTCTTCCAACAAACACATCGTGTAATCGTTTTTTGTTTTCCTCATTGTTTGTAGCATTTACTCCTCTGTCTCCATATTTGATCCGGTCACCTCACATTCTCTGGAATCTGTTATTTTCTCCGCCTCACCTCCTCTCCAACCATCACCTTCACCCTCCTCTCGAGTGTTTTAATGGACCTGCTATCCGAGGACATTCACCAGGTAACAGCTCTCCAATCACACATCTGTCATTATGATCTGACAAGTTTCTCTTCATTGACCTCAATTGAAGCCAATGATCATCCATCCCCTACCCCACTATGTGCGTTTGCTTCATTAAGTAGTCCTGCTGCAGCCTGATGTGTGTACATGTGGGGGACTATTCATAGAAAACACATCTCCAAAGATTTGAAACATATTAACTCACCGAATCTCCACAGGTATCAGAGCTATTACATTGCTGCCTGTCGTCCTCCTTATTACCACAGTCAGGCGTGACCTAGTAACACTTTTCAGAAGGACATGGGTTATTGTATCACTATTTGACCAGTTTGGGGAGTTTCGATTGTGTTGCAGTGATGACGTATTTTAGCGTCGCAAGGGGTCCCTCGACATCATGCAATGGGACTTCCCTATTGGATTCCAGTATGCAGAAAATAAGCTTTTTGGCCAATAATTGTTTATGATACTTCACATATGAACAACAATTTCAGATTTTTGAAGTGTAAACGTAATCAACAGAAAGAAAATTCTAACGTAATGCTATAAATAGAAGATAGAATAGGAGGGATGAAACCCTCTTTAATGGTCACACATGCAGAGCACAGTGACATGTGTTCTCTGCTTTTAACCCATCCTAGTACCAGGAGTCTAGCACTAGGAGCAGTGGGCAGCTATTGTACAGCGCCCGGGGAGCAATGGCAGTGGGGGGGGAAGGGGGGTGTCCGGTGCCTTGCTCAAGGGCACCACGGCAGGGCCCAGGAGGTGAACTGGGACCTCTCCAAGTAGCAGTCACTCCATATTTAGGTCTGGTTGGGGACTTGAACCGGCGACCCTACGGCTCACAGTCCAAGCCCCTACTGACTGAGCCACTGCCGGAAATGAACTACATGACGGTCACATTGCTGCACATCACCACTGATAAGCTAAATGTGGACAATTGTCGTTGTGATGTTGTTTAGTCCTTAGCTTCATGAGTTTAGTATTACAAAAAACATTGATTTAAGGACAAGGTAAGAGGAAGTGGAAAAAATGCTAGGTCTTGTAACGGTATACTGTTTACAGTAATAAAACATATTATTCCTATGTTCATGAAGCTGTGCATGCATACATTTAAAATGAGGTTATTTGAATGTGTTTGTTCTCCAGATTAGTTTGACAGGTATTTGGATATGGCCAACATTTTAGAAGGGAGGCTGCGTTAGCAAGGTCAAAGTATTTTATCATGGTAGTAGGTGTGTTTCAACGTCAGACTAGAAGTGTAGGCTTTTCTATTGACCATGCATCTCTACCTTAGCCTTGCTAATTGTTTAGATGGTAATAACGCACATACCTGGCTGTAACAGGCAAGAGGTTTTGTGTCTCAATTTTCAGTAAAAACCCAACTGCAACGCATATTCCGAATGCACTGAATACACATACAAAGAATTCTCCTAAAATATAAAAAAAAAATAACTTTCATGCCTAAATCTGAACCTATGTTATTAAGAATAAGAATATTATAGTTTAATGATCTGAAAATTAGAAACTGTTTAGCTGTTTACCATGTTCGCCATCTAGGTTAGCCTAACATGCTAAAATAAGCTAATTAGCTCTAAAACAATGTACTGCAGAGGCTGATGGGAATGTCATTAGTTTTGCAGGCATTTGGTGACAACTAAAGTATTATCCGACATGTTGTCTGCCTACACTGAAGACTGTGTACCTGTCTAAGCTTATGTGATGACACGGTTTCAAACAGGAAGTGTGTCCAGACGGTGGTGACGCTTGTTGTTTTGACTGAAACCATCTTCTCTTTTGTCTGCCGTTTGGTTCCCTCGGGGCAGATGAGGATTAAACACAGGTTGACAAACTGTCTCATGTGTCTTTGTCTCTGTGTCCCTCCTTCAGATCTAATCAGAGGAAGGGAGCCCCACCACTCCAGCAGTTAGCGCTGACTGATAGCTCACATGTTGTAGGTGCTGCTGAGCCTCCCCAAACAAACAAGTCAGCTTGACAGCACTTGTTAACAACCTGACACCACCAACACCATGTGACTCTGCTGCTTTGTCTTTAATGGCATCAAGTCAAAGTAAAATAATGAGACTTTACAGACACATTTTTTTTTATTTCACAGTAACAGAACAAAAATCTATAACTAATTATTTTCTGCTTTACCCTGTTTTCATTTTCATTTATTTTATAAAAGAAGGTGGTTGACACCTTGCTAAATCCCACATCATAACAAGTAATACACATTGGAGGAAGAGGAAACATAATGGGAGGGTGCAGTGTTTCTGCATAGAATGTATTTGTTCCGGGGATGAACAAATATTCAACAGAATAAAATGACTAACCCACTTGACTCTCCAGATAAGATATTGAACCATATGTGTGTATTTAATACGCCTGTGTTTGCCTTAGCCTTACCTAGCCTGTGTGTGATCTAGTGTATCAAACACAGCTCCATCACTGCAGCTACACCAGTCATTTCTGTTTCTGTAATGTACTTGAGTCAAAGTCAAACAGCAAGCGATTAAGATATTTGTGATTAGAGGGCTGCTTCCTTCTGCAATCAAGCCACAGTCAAACTCCAGCAGTATGACAAGTGTTTTCAAGGAAGTCATACCATTTGACACAGCCTGTATGAATTGTGTGTGTGTGTGTGTGTGTGTGTGTGTGTGTGTGTGTGTGTGTGTATAGCTCCGTCTCTGTGTGTCAAGAGGTGCATGCCGTGGCTTGCACAAGAATGAATGATTAATCTGCACTGCTTTGTGGGTAATTTAGGTGTCAAGCTCTCTTCCTATGCCATGCACTAACTGAGTTGTGCGTGAAAAGCCCCCCTCCCTTTTAATCTGGTCCGGTCGGCTGTATTTCAAAGTGTCTGCGCTGTGATTTATTGAGACTGATCAGGGAGCAGCACGCAGCGCAGCGACCTACAGAAGAGCTGTCATCCACACACAGCGCTGCAATAACACGCCATAACACGCCATAACATCAGGTAATAAGCAGAAACAACAGCGATTAGGATGTTATGCAGTTTGTTTTCTTCTCGCGTAAGTACACAGGACATGTTACAAGGTCACAGCTTTGATGAAGTCGACAAAGGGAAATAATGCAAAAAGGAAATGAAGACAGATGTAAAAACAACTCAATGCCAGACAATCATCTGTGTGTTGCATTAGGATTTGAGAAATGGCTCAACGGTGTTTCTTAAGTGTAAATTAATCAATCACGGTAATTACTACATATTCAACTTTTTCTCTTCAAACCAGTGGTGTAAAGTAACTAAGTACATTTACTCAAGTACTGTACATAAGTACACTTTTGAGGGACACTTTGTTGCTACTTTTTATTACTACTCCACTACAGTTCAGAGGTACATGGTGTACTTTTCCTCCACTACATGTATTTAATCCCTTTAGTTACTTCACAGATGTGGATGAATGATGTGAAATCTAATCAAGTGTTAAATCAGACTTTAGTTCCACCTGGAGTAAATCCACAAGCTACCCTGCAGTCTACAAAGTCATTCAAACTAGCTGCACCTTTACCAGCTTTGAGAACACTTTCATGATCAATCATTATAAAACATATCATATATATTATTCTGAAATGGACCAATCTGCACAATGACTACTTTTACTGTCGCTACTTTAAGTACATTGTATTGCTAATACTTTTGTACTTCTACTTGAGTAACATTTTGACTGCAGGACTTCTACCTGTAACAGAGTATTCCTACACTGTGGTACTTCTACTTTTAATAAAGTATAAGATCTGAGTTCTTCTCCCACATCTGCTAAAAACTCAAATCCGGATCACAGCGGTGATATTTATGAAAGAGGGACTTCCCTTCTGTGTGCTCTTTGTTTTGGATGTTGTCGATATCAACGGCTTCCATCGCTGGTTATTATTCAGAGCCTAGCTGATTAGGGATCAGAGATAAACAGGCAGTGAGTCAACACTGCCCTCCAGATGCAGACATAACCATCATGCACCTGCAGGAACGCAGGCAGCATACGGACATGATGTGGCAGGTAGACAACACACCTGTGTGATGAACGCACTTTAACATGGTGTTAATGATGTGATGAGGTGATAAGAAGAGAGGCTGGCATTGTGTTCTACACAGAGACACAGATGTAGCCATAGCAGAAATATGACTACTGCAGAAGTTAAAAAGAAAAAACATGGATGTTATATTGATAGAACACACTTATAAAATCAATGGGTTATCCTGGTGGATCCTTCAGAGCAGCGCATATTAACCAGAATGTATGTCAGCTAATAGCCTGTTCACCTTGCAGATTCATATCAAGGTCTTGAATATATACACATTAAATAAAATATTGAAAAATAAAAAGCACACATATTATCAGGTTGTTAAGGGGGCCATGTAAGCCAACAGTTTTACGTGTTTTTAAATATCAATCAACCTGGACCAACATCAAATCAAATAAAAAATTAAATCAAATGTATACAGCCCAATATCACAAAACACATTTGTCCCAGTGGCCTTCACAGATCAAAAGACATGAGTCACAGCGTAAAAGATATATAATTTAATAAGAATATAATACAATTACAAGATAGCATATCAAATATACTCTGCATCCTGATCTAGTTTTGCAGACTCTAACCATGAACAAACCTTCACTCTGGGATGGGGATAGGGACTGAGATATTTTAGGTAGGATGGTGCCTGAGCCTTAAGTGCTTTGTTAAACAGAAGAACACTGCCCAGGACAGGAAGGCACTCCAGTGTGTGATAAAAACTGCACAGTACATCTCAGGAGCCTTCCCCTCTCTTCGGGATGTTTACACCACCAGGAGAGCACACAACATCATCAGGGACAGTACACACCCCCAGCACAGACTCTTTACTCCACCATTTGCACTACCTACTTTAACAATGCATAGTGCACTTGTCGTCTGCCGTGCAATATTTGATACACTGTGAACCATGTGCAATACAACTATTGATATACTGCTGCTACGTATGTGCCCTTTTATGCTGCTGTTGCCGTGGCCAAACCTATTTGTTTTTTTCTAAGTATTTATTTATTTTATATTCCTGCATTTTACTTGCGTAGGGTGGACTAGCAAAGTAAGATTTTCTGTGCATATGGCAATACATATATTGAATCTTGAATCTTGAAGAAGAACTTTAATTTCAAATCTGGATTTGAATGGGAGTGATGCATTTCTTTTTGAATCAGCTTTTAGTTGGGTTGGTTGTGTTTGTGTCCACTTGACAAAGGCATATTCAATTTCAGATTATTCACTCCACTCACTTTCTCTGCTGTCTGTATACAGGAAGTGTAAATAAGGTTTTTTAAATTGTTTTACATTTATAAAAGGGCTTTCTTCAAGCTACATGTAAAACGGGATGTTAGGTTCCTCTTAACTTTTTTGTGGACAAACTGCACACGTTTTAGCTCAGCCACTGGATGTTCATATGTGTGCATGTGCAGACATTTTTGAAGTCCATAGCAAACTGCAACTGACAGCCGGCTGCAAACTAACGCCAGAGAAATTGTTGCTGCAGCCCTTTGTGTGTCAGACAGCGTGAGCTTGTACACAGCATCGGCCTTTGATGTTTTTATTTGCCCACATCCACACACACTCCAGTAGATTTCTATTTAAATGAACCTGTTTTCCCCGGGCAGTGTGTTATCTGCAGTGCGGGGCCCAGCTCTGGCCCGAGCCGTGTGAGAGCCGGAAACGCTCGTCACCTCTCGCCCCGCCACTCTCTATCTACCCCGGCTCAGAGCTGGTGTGAAAATATTTCACCTGAGAGAGAAAACAAGGTTATAAAAGAGCGGCCTGCAGGCCACAGGATGCACCAAGTTATTCTACTGGCGGAGAAGAACAATACTGTCGTGGCCTCGCATGAAGAGGACCTGCTGCCAGGATTCAGGAGAAAAACACTGTGTGTGTGTTTCTGTGCGTCAGTGTGTGAGCGCATGCAGCATGGTGTTGGCTGAAACTGGGTGAGAGGGAGAGGAGAGGGACAGTCAGAAAACATCAAGCTGCGGTGACACAGACTGCCCCTGACGGCACAGAGAGAACAGAATAATATCAGCTCTGCCCGAGAGGTTATTTTATCTTTCAGACGGACAGAAATGTCAAAGCGTCGGGGAGAGGAAAAGATGTAGAGACAGGTTGGAGTTTGAGATAAGTGTCAGGCCGGACTGATGTTTGAAGGGAAAAAGGGCAGAGAAGAAAAGGAAGAGATTTGAAGAACAGACAGCTGGCAGACATCACGGTACAGAGTTTATTATAATGACGGTCTACACATCTGGAATCAAACATCTGGAATTAAAATATCTGGCATATAATTATATAAAAAATAACACTTGGATGCACCTCGCTCTTTAATCTGGAATGGTGTGAACATTCCCAGCAGTTTAGTGGGGAATGAGGAGCTCTATCAGTGACTGACATTGTTTCCATGAGGATAAACAAACGGATTCCTCTCCATGATCATTATAAAGCCATTGGAGCGGGGGGGCAGATGCTGTGTTATGACATGTGCAGCTCTCTTCCTGCCTCCTAGACAGCAGGAGCGCTGGGAACCTGGAAATTATGGCTGGTCAGTGGAAAATGAGGCCATTGTTATGTCAATCACTTGACATGAGGAACGGACCGTGTTTGACTTTCAGTAAGTGGATACATGAGTCCTAGTTATACATAACGCTGAGGACTTATTTTAGGTAGCAGCACGTCTCAGAATATCAGGTGGATGTGAGCCCGCCAGTCATCATCATTATAACAAAATATAGAAAATCTCTTGATATATTTATTTAAAATATATTTGTTAATGATTTAATGGCAACACATACATTTGCAAGTACATTTAATTAGCGTCACCAAAGCTGCATTCAGACAGTGGCGAGCCGTCAGGGCCCTCTAGGCCCTCTCTGAGGCCCTAAGATATTCTAAAAAATAATATTTGAAAACATTAAAAAAACTTTTTTTTCTTTTTTTCAATATTTTTTTAGTTATATTTTTCATTAGTTTTACCAACATAACTTGATGTAATTGTATTTAAAATAACATTTCCAAAGAAATATGTCCTTCGAATCTGCCTGTTCAGTTTCTGTTGGAATGTGAAGGGTTAAATTAAAGAAGCTCGTCTCTGCGAGGTGAAGAGAGGAGCTGATTGGTGGTCCAGCTATGAATTCACAGAGGGCCAGCTATAGTAACTCAACGAGAGAGTAATGTCAAATGACAGTAAATGACCAATCATATCTTCCCTCTAAATGGGTGGGCTTTATTTTCGCGGACTTTATGACAAGTTCCGCCCGCTGTGCAAGTGGTGCAGTGACGCGTCCTAAAATCCGGAAGTAAGCTGCGCTCGGGTTCCCTCGATACAAAGCAATGGGATTTCTCCATAGGATTTTGGAAAATAGCTGGAAATAAGGTCTGTGGAAAACGAACCTGTTTGATAAATGCACGTTTTGTTCTGCCGGATAATATCCACATGTCTACCCTACTTTTATTATTTTCGAATCATAAATCTAATCGATAGATTTATGATCGATAGATTTATGATTAGTTCGTTCATGATGGCTCACTTCAGTGATAGTGACGACATCGTTTGCGAAATTATTAACCGAGTCATTTTCAAGATCAAGGTCAGAGGGCCTAGGTATAAAAGTCATGGCTCACCACTGCATTCAGATGATATGCAATTTTGCAATTTGCTCTTTGCTCAAAGTGTGGTTGGTCATATAGATTTACGGTGAAAACTGCATGATAAGTTGTGTTCCTATGTCATCTGATTGGTTGTGCTTTGAAAGGTCAACGGTAATCAAGCTCAAAGTTGAAATAATTTGAAATGTAAGCCATTTGGCCAAGCATACATAACTAAAGACTAAACCACTGGTAACGCACCTTCAGTTAGCGGCTGTAGCAATGCTAATCCAGCTAGCATTACAGTGATGTCCTGTTCCTACTGGATCATCACTCTTCGTGGCACACAAGGCCCAGTTGCAGGCTAAACTATACTGCCTATATCAGTTCAAATCCACATTTAGAAACGCACCTCAGGCTTAGTGAAGTGCTGCATGACTGAGTCAGAAGAGCTGGTAAGCCCAGGTGTGTTCATGTAGCTTCGATGATGCAGAATGACATCACCGATACTTTCAATTCAACAAGTTACCTGTCAGTCCACATGATGTGTTTACATGAGGTGTGGCAATGTAAAAACAACAACTTTAAGGCAACAGTGTAGAAATGGACATTTCAAATAATGTAAAGTTATTGAACACATGATGAAGGCAGCTCCAATACAACATATTCTAACGTTATCAGCCTTCAGAAGCAAATACCAGTCCTATTAATGAGCAGCATATAACCCCAGGCCCTGTTCACCTTGGATGCACAGCAGAATAAACGACATAGTACTTACATGGCTCTCAACAGATTGTGATTAACTATATATCTTCAATGTGCACTTTCTCAAAGACACCCTCAGGCTAATTCTTTCTCTTTTTAAAAGGCTAAATAAATGTTGAGTTAAATACTGGGTGTATCACTTGTAAACGCGTGATGCACCCAGTATTTACGCGAAAGAGACAGACAGGTCTGTCTGTCTCTTTCTTTCTCAATCACGGTTTATCTCTTTCTATCTCAGCATTTAGACCTTTGAGGACATTATTGAGGACCCGGAGCGCCATTGGTCTCCACCTGAAGTACAGATGGCCTGTCAGCAGGGTTTCTGAGCACGATCACGCCACGGTTTTGATAATGATAATAATAATGACGGCGGTGAGTAACAGCCTGCGTCTGCCGAGTCGTCTCCGCCGGCCGGAGTGATCACAGATGCTGAACACATTTCTCTGCACTCATTAAGTCCTGTGGCACGACATCCCCAACGCATGCAGCATGTTGCATGTGTGAGGATTTCATTCATGACTGCTCCGACAAATGAACACAGGAAGACTCAGGGAAAGAGAAATGCCTGTAGCTTGACAATCGCTGTGGCTGAGGATTCATTATTTATTTTAAAGCTGGTGGATGTTAATTAATGTGAGACAAGTATAAACTACCCGTACTAGGCCATAGCTGCAAGAAGTGACAATGCACACACAGAACTCCAGTTACTTACTAGGTGCTTTTAAATGTTATTTTTGTTTTTTTCAGATAGCAAGATTTAAGAGCATTTGTGGTTACTATTAGGAAAGGCTTTGTGTAGCTCTTATTTTAAGAGTGCTCTTTTAATATTAGCTTTTTAGATTTGGGATGCAAATGCCCCTATATTTGGCCTGAAGTGACCAGAGGCCAACAAGTAACATGTGGGACAAAGAATATGTGTGTGCGGGACAATATGGGACAGGTTACACCGATGCTAAGAGGTAGTTTGAATTTCAATGTAATGTCCATTAAACCTTAAAAACAAACATTTCTATTGAAACTATTAGCATATACATTAAATTAAATTATTAAGAACCTATCTACTATAGGTTGATTTGTCTGAACAAACTATATATGCAAGTAGGCCTATAGGATTAAATATATTTGGTTATATAAATGAATTATCTTCACAAATGATCGATCACATGATATTTATTTTGCAATCCCTGAGTCTGGAAAATGACCTGTATGAACAGTGTGGTAACAGCTGTTACCTTTTCTGTTTGGTGATCCTGTTTTGGTTTCAGAAGGAATGTACACATAGATCGACATTCTTCTTTATGAGACTGGCATTTCTTGCATGTAGTGCTGCCATAAATCATATTCACCTCCATGCCTGATTGAAAAAAACCGATGGTAAATGTCACAACAACTCTCGCCCCCCACCAGCTACACCCATACGTAAATACATTTCCAGACTTTGTTGATTGATTGACATCTGACACAGCTAGTCCCGCACAAAGCGTTGTGTAGTTTTGTTTAAATAGATAACTGATATTATTAGATTCATGTTGATTTTTCAGCATTCACTGATAAAACAAGGTCGTTTAAAGTATTATAGATTTTAGTTTTTGTGTGTTTTAGTAGAAACAAATCATATTTTCTTTTATAAATATTATTCGGGTCACCAGTGGCTCTATTGAAGATACAGATTTAAAAGGGGCAGCCAGAGAGAACGACAGCAGATGGTCCCAATGCTGGATTCGATCCTGGGTCCTCCGCACGGAGACTGAGCCTAACTGAGCCTAACTAACTTTTGATGGCAATCTGAACCAAACTTCTGGCGAGTGGGAAATCAAAGCTAAAATCAGGTAGTGTTTACTCAGTATTACCAAAGAATACAGCATATTATAACCTGACTCTGCAACGCTCCACGGCTCTACCAGGTGACCTTTACAGTAGCCAATAATATGTTCTTAAAATTCTATGAAACAGGACCTGCATATATGCCAAATCAGATTAAATCACATGGTTGAGAATAAACCTACATCCTGTTCCTTTCTACTTTTCTCAGCAGCATTTTCACAACACATGCAGCCCTGCCTTCACTCATTGTTCTCTGTTGTGTTTGAGTCACACTTTGGCGGTGACTTCAGCAATCCCAAGTGACACTGTTGCCCATATTTCCTGCTCCCAGCCGCACCTGAACAGCACCACAGCGGGCCTAAAAGGAAAGCCGACCTCACTTCACAGCCCCCTGTGTGACAGCGCTGTGAACACATACAATGGCGTCCATTGTGGCGCAGCACAATGCTCCTTTAATGTGCTTTGACAAGGCGCGAGTCGTACAAGCGACGGCAATGCATCTGGGTTGTCACTGAGATTATTAACGACAGTGGTGTGTAATTGTATTATCCCACGCTTTGTTTGTCTTCCTCAATGACGTGTTGCTCATAGCAGTTTTGTGGAAGACAATGTGTACATACCTGGTTTCTGCAGGGTTTACTAAACAGCCCTGACTGATCTGAGGTCAGAGATGTCTGAGAGGCGTTTTAGAGCAAACGATTCAACAGCTTAGAGCTAATACCAGACTGCATTAAGAGATGTTAGTGTGGCACAACCTGGCGTTTCACAGCTATGTGTCACAGATTGTGCTTCTAGAGCTTTTAATACATGTGATGTATACACACAAACAGCTGTTTGTGTGTATACATCACATGTATTAAAAGACCACCAACAATACAGAAAACATGCACTTAAGTACTAAGTAGGACAGCATCAGCAAAATCAATAACTAAAGACACTTAGTGTTGATAGATGATAATACTCTGTGAACTTTCAGGCTTGGAGAGTAAAGGATTACATGTAGCGTGACTATGTAATCAGGATACAAAAGAAAGGTAACTGTAGTCCCTTACCTTCTCCCACCGCCTGAAATGCCTCCATTGGACTCCTTTGTTTACTTCTTTAGTGTCATCATATGTAACACTCGAGCTTCTATTGGCTAACTCTCCAACACATGACGTGATAGGCTAAGGGGCGGGACATCTCTAAGTGGTTGACCAATCACAACAGAGCCAGCCAGCTAACCAATCAGAGCAGACTGGGCTCTGGTTTCAGACAGAGGGTGAAAAGAGGTGCTGCAGCACAGGCAGTATGAGAAGAATAAAGAGCTTTGTGAACATTAAAGCAAGGAGACATGTCCCAGTAGAGACATGTCCCAGTAGAGACATGTCCCAGTACACTTCAAACAAATATGAACCTAAAATGAGCAGAATATTTCCTCTTTAATGAAAGGCAGGTATTCCTATATATATACATATCTTGGTTTCTTCTTTTCTTAGTCCACATTGTTCTGTCTTACATAATAGACCTAAGTAAAAAACGTCTTTTTGATATTTATTTTCTCTTTTATTTATTGACATAGCATTTGATATTGAGGTAATCCATAAGTAACGGAAATCATTTTTAAAGGAAACCCTTTGAACATTATGTGTAACCAAAAAGCATTTCTCAGTGTTTTAACCCCTGTGTCTGCATCACATATTTCATGGTGTAACATTATCTGCCCGTCACACACTGAAAACTCAAAGGATATGTTGTCATTACTCTCTTGCATTTTGCATCAAAGCACAGACATGATGGGGAAACCTCCTGTAAATATAAGTATATTTCACTGTTATCATTTAGAAAGGGGCCCATTTTTACTTTTTTGTTCCATTTAATTGCACAATTAAATACAGTTAAATATGCTTTTAGACAGTTACCTGATGGAATAAACTGATCAAAATCATGCAGGGTTATTTGGACCAATATTCATTGTTCAAAAGCTGTGCCATGTGAATCTTCAAGGTCCGTCCACCTGATTGAATCTGCAGGGAAGTTACCTAACTGCCCAGGGGCCTCATTTATAAACGGTGCGTACGCTCAAAAGATGGCGTACGCCAGTTTCTACGCAATGTTTGTGATTTATAAAAAACAAACTTGACGGGAAAACATGCGGTCCTCCACGCAAACTCTAACCCATGCGTAGGCTACGGACAAAAACGGGAGAGACGAGAAACTGCGACACCGTTGGCAGAAGGAAGAATGGAGAGAAATATGTGGAAATAATACCATAAATAAAATGTTACCTCTCATTTATCATATATGAAGAATTCATTTTCACAAATTGATTAAAGCCAATCTTAAAATGATTAAACAAACACCTGTTTGAGACTCCTCAGTGCACACAAACACATAACTTGGAGAAATAAATAAATACGGATATGCTATTTAAAACCACCTCCAATATGTTGTGTTAATGTTATGAAATGTTTTCTCATAAATGATGCGGTAAGCAGGAGGACAGAATTACGTCTAAACTGACGCCGTTTTGCATTTCTATAGGTTATAGATACGAGCATGGTTTTATATACTATCATGTTTAATCGTGTTTTATGCCGTTTGCCAAGACTTGAGAAGTCGCTCATAAAACACAGGAGGTATGGAAACTAATAACGCCATATATTTGGTAGATTTGGCAGCTGATATAACTCAACACATTTTTTAAATTTCATTTAAGTGGTGGATAGAGTTGCTGCGGGGGGGTTGAGACGCACAGGATGCAGTGGAGACGCTGTGCACAGCTGATCAACAGCTGGAACACAAACCACCAAATAAAAAAATAAACATGAATTGACTCCACTCCGCAGGGGTCCCTTACAGTTTCTCATCACGATCTTCTTCATGCATTCAGTCAAAATGAATATTAATACGGGGCGTTTCTTTGACCAGTGGCGGCTGGTGGAAAATATTTTTGGTGGGGCTATGGAAATGGTGGGAAGAGGGGGTGCGGCGCCCCTAGCGCCCCCTATGGGCCGGCCGTCACTGTCTTTGACTATTTATAGGCAAATATGGGCGTTACGTGAAGCCCGCAAAAGCTGCGCCGCATTTCGGCTTGATTGTGATTTATAAAGGGAAACCGGCGTAGGACCCGCACGCACGTCCTACGCCGGTACGCAGTGTTTTATAAATCGGAAAATGTCTGTGCGTATTTATTTGCTTTGTCCTACGTAAGCAACCTTCCCACGTGAATCCTACGCAAGGCTTTATAAATGAGGCCCCAGGCCTTTATGTGCAATGAAACTCTGCCGTCATTTCTCATAGAATGACATCACTCTGTGACTCAGTGGGGGGTTCCAAGAGCTAAAAACCTCAGCTTTGTTTCCCCAGTGTGATCAAGTGCTGCATTGTGTTGGAAAGTGCAGGTTCCTGGTAGGTGACTATGTAAGTCTTTTGAATGTTTACCTTGTGACTGTCACCACAAAACTTGATTCTTCCTCATAATATAAGTGCTGTGCAGTGGTTTGGCATCCGATGAGTCTTCAAGCTGAAACCAGACTTCCTGGGGCCAGTTTCACCAACAGGCAAACGGCCATATGTAAAACACCATCATTTCCTCTTGAGCACATTTCCCTAATATAAATCTGCACCACTTGTCATGCACACTGAAACATTAACTTGAACTAAATGTATTATGTCAACAGATTTCACATAACTGGTTAGCTGAAAGCAATAATGTTACATTTGAATAAAGAAAAATGGGTCAACTTAATATTATTACTTTGACCTAACCTAACACAATAATGTGAAATGTGTAGAAAGCAAAAATATTAAGTTAAATACAAAATAATATTATTGCTTTCAGCTAACCTACTACAGTTATGTGAAACCGAAGGTTTACATTTAATTAAAGTCAATGTTTAATTGACTTTAAAGTTTTCACAATTTTCAGTTTTCTACAGTGCATTAGTGGAACTTTAGAGCTTATCTGCTTTTTATTTTTTAAAGTAGGCTTTGTGCTGGAGCCAAATAATAGCTTTGGCTGAGGGACAGGAACTACATCTCAGGCACATAAACAACATATTTTACACACAGTAGGTTTTAATCAAGATGAATGCTTGGAACAATAATGCATGTGCAGTGTAATATCAGCAGAAGGTGACATTCATTTACATCCCTGCCATGTAATGTAGACACAAAGGACATCTGGCTTTGAAGGTTACACTGCCCACTGTGAGGCATGGCCCACTGCCACCCTCTGAAACAACATACAACACTGATTTTAAGATTTGTTTCCCAGGAACCTTGGAAACTGGTGTGTGTGTGTGTGTGTGTGTGTGTGTGTGTGTGTGTGTGTGTGTG
>CALSBZ010045018.1:49321-64717 GCA_943591055.1 Gobionotothen gibberifrons | reverse complement strand
TTAACTTTGTCTGTAGTCTACAACACAACAAAATAGGAAATAACAACAATAAACAGGATTTAAACAGACACAAACATAAACCATGTAACTACGTAGCCTACTTGTAGAAGTACAAATGTCCAGGAAATATTCCAAAATCAACAACAACTGCGAGGCTGCACATATGACGCTCCGCTTCCACAACGTTTTGAAACGCGCCTGGTGGGTTACGACGCAGGAGGAGGTCGCAGCAGGGCTCCGCCACAACGTAACGTAGCGCAGACGCTCCCAGTGGGATCAGGGGGTAAGAGTCGCGAAGATCTTCGGGGAGGGAATTCCAGAGAGACACCTAATACAAATGAACCTGAAATGAGCATGTCCTCTTTAACACGGGGTTAAATGTCACCAGCAAATGACCAACTATCAACAGATTAGCCTTTATTTTCTGGTAAAAAGTTAAAGAAAGCAGCGTCTTTGTCACATTAGACAACACTAGCATATACAAATATCTTTTCATTCCCTCTGTCAATTTAACAATCTAATGAAAATGTAACCTAAGCACATAAATCCTTTATGCACATTGTAAATATAAGTTATTTTTGAAAATTCCTTTGACTTGTACCCTCTGTGTTTTATGCTGTGTTATACTGTTGCACAACTATTGTCATTATGTGACTAAGAACCGATTTAATGATTGATTCATTTTAATATATTTGTTGTTACTTATTTGGTTTCTTCATTGGTGTTTGATTTACAAATGTGAGAAAATGTCTCTGTAATATAAAAGCCACACCCTGTTTGTTCCAGGATTACAGGTGACACTGAAACATGCTGTCGTATCAGCATACAAAGCTCCTCAAACAGCCTAAACCCACCTCCACATGCCTCCGGCCCACTAACAAATTCCTCTATCCACAGTGTACTGAGTCTACATAAATCCATCATCCTGTGAGAACACACTCTGACACTTCTTTTGTATGAAGAGTCTCTGGAGATGATGACATCACCAGGTCCCTTTGTTGTGAGCTGGGGCAAAGATATCTCACAAATCCAAGTGAAAATTTACAAGTTTACATAAAAATCTCACTTTTCTTTTACAGGCCTCTCCCGCCCACTGTCACAGGGCCATATATAATCCTCACCTAAACATTTGAAGTCCTACTTCAGAGGGAAGGAACGGCGCCAGAGTGGCCTGTTATGTTTTATTAGTGTGTCAAAACTGGTATTGATTGAGGGCATGATTGAAAGCACTGAATATAGCCTTAGAACGTAAAAGACAAATTGAAGCAGACTGTGTGTGCCCAGATGTGTAGTAAGAGTAAAAGTGTATGAGAAGCATTTCTGAAAGGACAAAGACACCAGGAAAAAAACTGCAGCAGGATACAGCAAAACAAATCCCAGTGAAAAATGGCTCCCCAAGCCAAGGCCATACTTCTTCATTTATAGCCCAAAGAGTGACATTTTCACAACACTGCCACATACCATGACATTTTCCCTCTATATTTTGCCAAGGAATGGTTAGTTGCAGAGACAAGAGGGAGGTAGCAGAGGGCTGTGAAGGGAGAGGAGAAGTTGATTCATTACACAGGGAGAACACATACATTCTTTGTTTTCATGAAGGATTCTGGTGTTTTTACATTTTGGTAATGTTTCCTGTCTTCTCCCCACGCTCGCCTGCAGGTGCTTGACTCGATCATTGTCGGCGGTAAAGGGATGACAAAGGGGTGTAACCAAGGAAGTGGACAGGAGCCGCCACAGAGAAGAAGAGACCGAGCTGCAGGACAGTACGTGCACACCGGGGTTCTGATAGGGCAATGCCAGTAACTGACTGTAGTGGGGATATAGTGTGCAAAGAGTAAAGAGCTGTATTTGATATACATCTCCTTTAGAACGCCATTGGAACACATAATCACTGATGTTCCGCTGTAACGGTGGTGGACTCATCAGAACAGAGTGGGCGAGCTGACCAATCAGAGCACAGTGGGCTCACAGGGGGGGGGGGCAGGAGCTCCAACAAGCCGTGTAGGACAGAGAGTGAATACACAGACTATACAGAGATGCTGTATGAGAAACCAATGTGAGTTTGGAACATTGAACAATGTGAATCTATTCTAGTAGACCTCAACAATGGAATTATGATCAGTAGAAATGGCCATGACACGGGACCTTTAAATACTGAGCCAATAGCAGCCTAAAAGTAAGTTTTCTCATCTTATTTTTTAAACTAAACGTAGATCAGCAAACTTTATACGAGAGACTCCCCTACTCCTGAACAGATCTCTCCTCACTGACCTCACGACACACAACAATAATTATGAGCCAATTAAAGCCTGTGAGTGACATCCTAATTGCACCCCACACATTTGCTACACTCCTTTAGCCGGCTGAATGGAAAATATTGCTCTTGTCTAGCATCTCTACTGAAACTAATGCAATTTTAATTAAAGTTTTTCTTTCCACAGAAGCCCTCCCTGCTTTGTCCTTGGAGGTAACAAGTCCAGGCATGTGCTGGAGGTATCGCATTAAGCTGCCAAGACAGTAACAAATAACTTAGTGGTTATCATGACTCAGCGTGCAGATATTCCTGGTATCCAGTTAACTGCATTTGCTCACTACAATATGTATATCACTTATGTAAGTCAGCGTTTACTTTGCTTGTCACACCCAACACTGATTTTAGTGTGACAGGGGGGCAAAAGGCTGGCACCTCAGAATGATATTTAGAAAATATTTGATTTGGTGGAAGATTCCGTGTGAAATCAGAATGTAGCAGTGACTCAGGAATGTGTTTCTGTAAGCTCATAGCTGCTTGGTCACGGCTATCACATCCCGGTGCGAACACATGATGGCTTTATCTCCTGATATAAGATGTCTTGAAACAGATGTCACACCGCAAGCTTACTGTAAATCTCAGATTCTCCTGACATCAGGGTCTGCAGAGATTTATCAGTCTGCTGCAGTGCCATGGTGATTCATTTCACATGTGCGCTGACATCAGACACGATAGTTCTACCGTGGGCGTCAAAAACGGTAAAAACCTTAAAGAAAGACGTTGTGTGTTTTTTAAGGTTGGGCACATTTGAATGTTGCTTGAAACACAGATGTCAGTGAATCCCAATATGAAGGTTCTTGCAGATACTGTATGAACAGGCAACGGGTAACATGTAACAGGGTTATACAATCAAAATACAAAATCAAGTTACTGTGTTTCCTTACAGTTACATTTAAAAAGACATAATCACATTATTGTTAAAACAAAATTGAAGGTACAGTAGAGGTACTGCCTGAATTCTATTTTTGGTTTTTATTAAGGCTACTTTCATTATTCTTTATTTTGTAATATATATTTACTTAAATGTAGTATGTGTTTGCTTTCAATTCATGTGTTAAACTGAAACAGCATTTGTAAACTACTATTCTGTAGGCAGTGAAAAGTAACTACATGCATTTGCAAGTATTGTACTATTTTGACATAATTGTACTTTACTAGTATTTCCATTGTATGCTACTTAATGCTACTGCATTGCATTTTTGAAGCAAATATTGTACTTGTACTCCACTACATTGACAACATTATGCCCTGACATGTTTATGTTAATGATAAAAACAGGATAACATAATGTTATATAAAAATAGAAGATTCTGAAAGGAGCCGTTGTGCATATTGAATACTTTTGATACTGTGAGTGCATTTACCTGATATTACTTCTGTACTTCTACTCAAGTAACATTTAGGACTTCTACTTGTAACGGAGTATTTAAAGACCACAGTATTTCTACTTTTACTCAAATAAAATATCTGAGTACCTCTTCCACCTCTGTCTTTAGGCCTAGCCTATAATTTAATTCACACTTAAAGGTCCCCTATTATACTGTTTTTCATCAATATATTATAGGTCTCAGATATATACAAACATGTCTCTGAAGTGTTTGGCTCGAAACACCAAACAGATCATGGCAGCATTACCCATAATCCCCTCTGTTTCAGCCCTGTTTCCAAAGTGCTGATTCTCTGTCTGTTACTTTAGATGAAAATAAGGAGCCACTCCCCACGCCCCTCTGAGAGACATTGGGTTACAAAGAACACAATGGTGCTCTCGGAGGAGATCAGGTGATAAGGGGGGGGGGGATCTTTTTTCCTGAAACTTTCAGAATCTCTTTACGCAGAGGGGACACATGTTTATGTATAACATACATGACAAAGTGGATTTTGCATAATAGGTGACCTTTAAGTAAAAGACAATGAATTGAGATCTTTTGTTTTTATTTGCATTGCACTTGATATTTAGGTAATGCAAATGTAAGGGAAAGTAATCAGGTTACATTACTTTTATATTGTGATACTGAATACATGTTCTACAGGTATCTAGTAATTGTACCAAGGTATATGACTGCTGCAGGGACAAAGGGAGGGAAAGAACATTTATTTATAAATGGCTTTGTTGTGTTTCTTTGTGTGTGTCTTATTAATAATATGTGCTCATAATCTCTGGCCCAGCATTAGAGCTGATAGCGGTTGCTCTTGAAGAACTGCTCAAGGATCAGTTACATAACCACACAGGACAAACTTCACTTTGAGATGAATTGGTCTCAGAGGAGCAGGAAATAATAGCTCAGGTTATATAAAGTAATTCAACCTTTACAAATGCAGAGCGGCGTTTGCTGAGCGAGCTCTTCTGCAGCACAGCTTCACATTTACACAGAGATACAGTTCATTCACTCCTGGGAGCCACAGCTACACTTCTCAAGGCTGTTAGTGAGGAAGCTTTCTGAAGGTTGTTGAAGATAGAACTTTACTGAAATAAATACTTTGGGTGTGTCAAATCAAACAGGGATTCAGTGGTTCCTCTCTGGATGTGTCAACCAATTACACCTTCTTTTTTTTACTTTATGGGGTGTAATGCTATCTCACAATCTGCTCTCCATACAGAAATCAGACCTCAAAACAGGTCCAGATATTTAACCAGCTAGATATCTCTTGGGTGTCTTCGGATTCACTTTTCGAAAATATTGACTGGGAGGCTATTATACTTTTTTTTCCTTTTTTATGTGTGCACCTTATCTACAAAGAGAGGCTTTTTTATATATATATTTTTTTCGGGGGCCATTCTGGAGAGACAGAGTTGAAAGGGGTATGACTGGATGGTCCCTGGCCGGATTTGAACCCTGGTCCTCCACACGGGGACTCATATGGGCCACCAGCTCTGCTTTACAGCAATACAGCATAACCTTTCTGTGTCCTTGGGCAAGACACTTCACCTGAACTTGCTCCTGTGGGTATTGTCCACAGTAGATGACCATTACATGTATGTATGATCTTTATGTGTAATGTGTATTTGTAAAGCGCTTTGAGATTCATTGATAAAGCGCTATAATAAATATGAGGATTATTATTATTATTATTATAACCGGGATCACACTTTTGTGGGCAGTCTGAGAAAACTTCTGGATAATCAAGGCTAAAATCAGTTACTGTTAACTCAGCATTACTGTAAAGAATTATCACCTGACTCTGCAACTCTCCAGAGCTTTGTGAAGTTGTATGAGATTCAGCTTACAGTCAGGGGTGGACTGGGACTAAAAATCAGCCATTAAGAAAACGTTAGTTACGTAACTACGGTTCTGTGAGTCCCGGATGACCGCCAGAGGCGGTGCTTTAAGCACTGGATATGTCCATCACGCATGTGCAGCTCGAGTACCAATATTGACAAAGTCACCTGTGACCCACGTGACACCGGCTATATCTGCCGGTGTTGTCAGAGGATCTGTTCCCAGAATCTTCTCGCGAGCACACAAGAATTCTGAGTGGCAGGAAACTCTGGCGGTCATCCGGGACTCATAGAACCGTAGTTACAGACGTAACTATCGTTCTATTTCGTCCCTACTGACCGGTGCTTTAAGCACTGGATGACTTATACCAACAATGTCATGAAGAATCCCAGCACCTACTTACCAAGCTGGAAGCAGCGGAGCTCGGCAATAGGACCACGCCCAAAGGATGGGGAGTGGCGACATTGACCCGATAGAAGTGAGAATGTGCCAGACCGGGAGAATGTGCCAGACCGGGAGAATGTGCCAGACGATGACCACGACGCCGCGGCGCAGATGGTCTCCAGGGGCACCCCTCTCAGGGCAGCCCAAGACGTTGAGATGCTCCTTGTAGAGTGGCATCTCACCCCTGATGGCAAGGGGCGGCCACTGGCCCCATATACAAATATACAATTATACATTTTCTATGGCCTATGTTCTGTATTGATATAACTAAACTGAACTTAAGACAGTTTAATGATATCCTATTATTCCACCGATTATGTACACATGTTGTAAATAATGGTTAAAACCTCAGTAAATGAAATAAACAATGTGTTTAACAATTACTATTTTCATTCAATTTTGTATTTTCATCTAATCACAAAGTAGAGTTAAGAATATATCCATCCTCTCTCTGCAGCTTCATGTCTTCTATTATGATAACTCTCATCATTGAGACAGAGGAAATCAATCATGTTATTTAACATCACCAGCAGTAACACAAATATCAGCAAAAGTGTGTTTATGGAGTTGATTATTTGTATTATATGTGCAGCAAGTATATAGAAGCAGCTGTTTGGGGAATCAGACAGACTCAAGCTATGATCATTAAATATCTATTAAAAGAAAGGACACTAATCTAATTCTGAAACTAAGACACAGAAAAGTGCAAGATAACATATAGATAAATATAAACAAACACAATTTAGATAAAGTAATATAATCTTAATTGTAGATTAAATCTAGACAGTATTGCAAATAAATTAACTGTTAACAGCAATGTAATAAGTATATATACATTATGCAAAATCAGATGTTATATATGGCACACAGATGAAATATGTGAATTTGAAGTAAAAGTATGTAAGGCTGAAGTGACAGCAGTGTTGAGCTCCACAGTTCTGCACTCATGCGTCTGTAGGATGGCAGTTTTCCCCTTCCCTCAGGCTGAAGCTGCCCCCCACCCTATCCTCGTCTTTAAATGGGTCCCAAACATTTAGCTGAAGTCATTGTCTGCATGCATCCTTGGCGCGCTGCCCAGGACTCTCTTTTTATAATTTACAGTGGAGACACGTATACATATCCCTGTGGCAATGTGACTAATGAGAACATGTTCTTGGAAGGAGAGGAACTAATAGGGAACCAGCAAAGATGGAAAACAGGATCAAATAAAGATGACCTCCTGATGGTTTGGAGGTTACTCAGTACACACAGTATGTTCTCACAGCGTGTACAGTATGGACCATACCGTTTATATTTAGACTGTTGAACCTGTACACTCACAAAGACATTCTCCCAAGGCTTGGATGGTGGGATGACCATGAGGAAAATTGCAATTACATTTCAAATGGTGTAGTGGGTGTTTGTGTCGGTTGATTGGCTTTGTGTCTGCTTTTTATTTGTATGATTATTTTACGTCTAAATCAAACTGAATGATTCCTTTGGCATAGCGGCTTGATTGACAGGCCAACACTGCATCATTACCATAACACACAGGGACCAGAACAGATATAAAGCAGCAGAACATCCTCAGGGGTAATTAATCAGACCGCACAAACATATTAGTGCCTACATCAGGGGTGTCAAACATATGGTCTGCAGGCCAAAACCGGCCCACCAGAGGGTCCAATCCGGCCCGTGGGATGACTTTACAAAGTAACACAATTACAGACAAGACTTTAACTGCATATTTTAAAACGTTTATGTATTTTGCATGTATGCATTTTATACATTTACAAGGCCTAAGGCCAAGGTAACTTAGCCTGCTTCCTTAATAGATCCCACTTTACTTTGTACGGTGATGGTCAGGATTACTACAAAGATGTGGAAATGAATGTAACAATTATTTCTAGATCTTGAAAAGTTGTTTTGATCATAAAGTAAAAATACTTTATTGTTCACTTCCAGATACCTGTGATTGAATGTGTTGTTCCTTTGTAGATACACTGTGATGTAAATGATAAACTGAGGCATAACATGTTTTAATATACACTTAGGTTGTACTTAAAAACAGAGTTCATTAAATGTGAACAGAATGTACTTTTTGCACCAAAACAAAGGGAGCAATTTGGAGTTGTTATTATTTATAGGTTATTATGCTATGATTGAACTCTGCAACCTTTTTGACCTAAAGAGACATTTTGCCCCATTTTCCACCAATTTCTTTTGTCTGGAGCCGCAAAACATATTTGATAGCTTTATAGCTTATAAAGTTGTATATATTGTTACATCATAGACAAAAACTACTGTTTACCTCTAATAATAAACAAACAACTCTTATAGAGAGAATACAAAAAGAATACACAGGCCTACTTTAAAACACAGCACTTGGGGAGTCCTCTGCACATTTGAAGAAAATGAATATAATTCAAATGGGCCCTTTGAAATAAATCAAACATTTAGCTGCACCCTAAAAAGAGTTTACTGATTGAATTATGACTGAAGATCGTCAGCTGTCTTCCTCTCCCATGTTGTTCCTCGATACGTAAAGGCTGCAGCACCTTTGACAACTTCTCTCCACGTATCAATCATACCGGTAAGCCAGCATCGTTTGCTGTGAAAGCAGATAACTCTCTCCACACAGAATTAAATCCTCTGTGTTCCTCAGATACTTTTATTTTCTTTGATTTATCCATAGTTCGCTCATCGAGCCAGGGCTCAGGTTATTCGCCTGTAAGAAAAGGCGCTGGCGCGGGGCCGTAGCAGGATGTGACATATATTTTAGTTGACCAAATTAAAACCGTTTTTTAAATTGTTTTATGTGTCACGGGCCGCGGGTTGCCGACCCCTGATTTAACTGGTCCGGCCCACTATGTGGCCCCTGAACTAAAATGAGTTTGACACCCCTGGCCTCCATGAAGACAAACCATGTTTAAACTGCTTCACCCTTTTATGTTCGGTCTTAATTGGTCGTCACAATTGGAAATGCGAGCCACCCTCGGCCACATACTTGCCTCTCTTTGTTACCGTGCCAACGTGGATGCAGGATCGCTGTCCCCATAATCAGCAGGCCATGCTTTGAGGTTTCACATAATGGAGGACCTACTCTCAATGAGCTGCAATCAGTGGTTCTGTTTGTGTTTATTTTCTGCAAAGGCAGGACAAAATATGATACTTCTTCCCATCCGGTGTCTTCGCCCGTGAGGCTGATTGGGAGAACTCACCCCTGAAGGAACGGAGCTATGAATATGGTATCCTTCTTTTCATTTAAGATGCAAAGGTCAAACAAACGCATACGCTCCGATCCTGTCATGTCAGGCAGAAGAAGACATCCTGTAGCAGCAGACATGCCCAGGAATAAATCACTGATCCCACAGTAGGCTGATATAGCGGCCGCATTCTAGGTGGCGCTGTTGAGTCATTTTCGCCCATTCGCACAAACCTTATTTTACCAAGATTTTCACTTTCGAATTTGTTGAGAATGTTAAGGCCCTACAATGTGCACTTTATTTGGGAGAAAAAAAACCCGGACCCTAAATAAGTCGATTTACTACCACAGTAAACATTTTCCTGACAAGTTTATGGTTTCAGTCGCCAGTATCAAGTCCTCTTCGTGTTTTCTGTAATTGATGCACTTTTTGAGAGTCAAATAGACAGTAAAGCAGCAACAACTTTTGACCTTATGAGATATGAATATGATATCCTTCTTTTAATTAATGTCAAGATGCATATGCTCTGATTCTGTCATGTCCAGCAGCAGAAGTCATCCTGGAACAGAACACATGCCCAGGAATAAATCACCGGTCCCACAGTTTCTGGAGCGTTGCAGCCACCGCATGCTTTGTGCTGAGTAAACAGCAGTGGTTTTCCGGCGGCCACAGGAGCAAGACGATCCGCTAGGCACCCGCCATTTTGTTTGTCCTGTAAGCTTGTTCTATTACCAGGGAGCAAAGTGGCAACCATGCAAACAGTTCAGCTTCCATGGATAGGTCAGGGATAAGGGATTGAGAATGAATGCTATCTGATTTCCCACCCGGATAAACACTCCCAACAAGCAGGAGTTTCAGCGCCAGAGGCATTCACCGAGGGTTTTTCTCAGCTTACAACAATGTTTTCTGGGTAATTCAGTGTGGTTTGAATTACCCTGTAGATAGTTTCAGCCTCATCATCTCCATCATCCAACAAACCCCTTTAAACAAACATTTGATTGTTGTTAGCTGCAGGGGGAAGTTTACAACATCCCAAATTCGGCCCAGTTGCTTTGTTTACACGGGAAAGGGAATTGTGTCTCTGCACTGTGTACTTTGGGGAATGCCCCCTAAACCCAACACAAATGTTGATACCCCCGGTCACAGACGGAAAAGATAAATACACAGAGGGAAATCTGTTTGGAGTGATGGGGCAAAGATAACAAAGTAAGGAGAACACATTATCGGGCTGACTGGCGCGGGCATAAACAGTTTGATAATGATTTGTGTTGTACGAGTAAAAAGCAGAGCAAATGTTAGGACAGATGAAATTGTCCTTGACAGTCCCCCAGCTGGAGTGAGATGCTCCGGGGCTCACGTGTTTGGGAACGCTGCTCAATGTCAGTGTACTTTCCTCCCAGCCCTCATTTCACACTCTTTTCAAATCCTTCACTCTTAGTCCATTTTACCGACAGCCTCTCTCATCTCTACTTTCTTTTTATACCGGTAATCTTCACTCTCACACCTTCGCTCACCCAATTTGTGTTTTAGCACATACAATATCCCCCACCCCTGCATTCTTCCCCACTGCTTTGACAGTAAAAGGCTTTTTTCAGCTCAGCTTTTTCTCACCTATACCATCTGCTTCTTTATGTATCCACCTCACACCTTCTCTTTCCTACACATTTAATGAGTCTTACAACTTATATTTGTTCTAAAAGAAAATCAAATTGTTACTTTATTTATGATCTCTCAATGTTGTTCTCCTTACGCTTTTAAGGTGGATAGATGCAATATGTGTGAACATTTGCATCACTGCCCAACTCTTTCAAGTCAGAACCAAGTGGCAAACTCCAGGTCTGAAAAATGAATCCATGTGAAAGTGCCTTAACCTGCATTCCCTCTGATATCCAGTAGGGGGTGAATCCACTGGAGGCAACAATAAGACCGGTTGAGCGGTTATAAATGATGGCAATTTTTTGATCACACAAAAACTGGACCTTCTTATTGACAAGCTGCCAAACTCGAGTCTTTACAATCCGGTATCAATGAATCAATGGGTTACATCATGGAGACTACGTCCATTTCTAATATGTTTGCATTTGTGTAAGTTTATAACACACCAATGTCACACAAACACTCTTAGATGCAGGGGAATGTATTATTTCAGTTATAGCTCCAATGTCCATCCATCCAAACATGTCTGTAAATCTGCATAGAAAGCATAGATACATCGAAACTATATTGTTTTCTTTAGTTTCATGAATAACCCTGTGATACTGATCTGAACATCCATGGTTACAGTGCAAACAGGAATGACTAAAATAGTCCACAACAGGGCTCAAGTAGTATACCCCAAGGCTAAATGACTCACTGTGCATTCTGCAACATTGTACTGCATTAGTAAAACATAATGGAAACATGTGTGGCACAAAATAGACCAACCACATGCAGATTAAGAAGCATAGCTTGGTTTGAAATGTTATCTGATCAACTGGGCCAATATATGAAGTGTTTTGCCATAATATTGCTTTCAAAAAGGAGTGAAAAAACCTCATACTGTACGCTTCAACTGCCAACTGTGCATGCAGCCTTTTGCAGTTGCTCCTGCTAGATGTTTACTGATTTGAACTTTTGGCTTTCTTATTTGATCTTACTTGTTTTTTTCTATTAGTTACTTCTGTAAGTAACTTATTAGGATGTGCCCATGGCTGCTTTTTCACACCAGGGACAGCTGATCGCGCCAAAGCCAGCATGGCGGTTGGAACGAATATCCATCCCCATTGAGATCTGGAGAAGGACACAGAGGTTGACGGGTAAACCATCGCGAAGAAGGAGGAGAGCTGGAACCAGACTCATGGAGAAACGGAGATAATAAGCCTTTCATCATGTCTTCACCATGAGCCTGGTTCTTCAGAAGGTGCCTGTGCTGTGGAGGATTAACAGTATTTAGATTCTGATTGATTGAAAGGGAACAATGACCTTGTTGCATTAGTCATTCAAAATGACATGCATCAGAGAACATAAGATATCGAATTGTCAATGCTTTTCTAACATGAACCCAGTAATATATTATTTAAAAGCTGCATTATTTAGGAAGAATGCCATTTTTAGCCTCACTGAATGTTGGTCCAACTATCTGTAACTATGTGTCCACCACTGTAAGTTGGAGATCGAGTGAACTGAGCGCCAGCTACAGCAGAATACTAATGTCCATTGATCTGATGGAGACTTAATGTTTCAATCACAGGGACAGCATCCTCCAAGCCTCCAAACTTATTACGATCAATGCGCAATAACCATAAAAGCTATCGAGCTGAGGCTGGGGGGGAGGGATCAACAATCATGTACGTTTAAATCAAAGGTTACCACTCAGTGTTGCTGTCCAACTTCTGCCATTCGGCTCTGTTCAAAGTCTGTGAGGAAACATACTGTGTTCTTTAGAGGGAGACAAAGGCAGCCTCGGAGAGACGAGCGGGAGTTCATTAAAATGTGAGACACCTCGCTTAATATCTTTAGCACTGTTTCTGAGCAGGCTTTCTTAACGCCCAGGAGTAAAAGAGAGGATGGGGGAAGGATTTTGAGTAGGTGAGACAGAGAGAGAAATGAGTTGGAGGGCGGCAAACGCAGCACTATTCCAGCACTCAGATCCGAGTAGACAGGCTGAAGCTGCAAATTGCTTTTGGCAGTCAATTTCTCACCTTAATTAAAAGAGGGGAGCGCTCCTGCTACGGGCTACATCACTTTCAGCATCTGCTTTCCATGATAAAAGTGGGACAATGGCGGCCTGTTTTCTGCAGCCACCCTCCTGTTGATAATCCGCTGAGTGGTGTTGAGTCAGGTCAAACACTGATGCTTAACCTGTGGTGTGAAACCTCGGCTGACTGAATGGCAATTAAATGTGCTTTTGCCTGCTTGTCCTGTGAATGTTGCCGCACGCCCACTTCTCTATCTCTATCCCTCTCTCTTTTTTTGTTTACCCAAACCTGCAGTCTCATTATTGCTGCAGCAGCCATAGGTGGGCTGGTTAATTAAACCAACAAATCATCCATCTGGAGAGTCCCTTTGTCCACATTGATCGCTGCGGGAAAATGTTTTCAAATGATTGCCCATAATGAATACAACAGGAGGTATTTCTATTCACGATGATGTTTCACCTTATCATCTACAACAATAGTTCAACAAAATATAACCGTTTTGCCGCTTTTATGGAGAGTTTGGTGTGTCGCTAAAGCACACACATCTGCATAAAACAGACTGTGCCTTTGTGATTTGTTATCGCTCAACATTTAAAAAGCAAAGAGGTCCGACTGATGGATGTTTCTTCAGTCAGCACATCCTCAGCAGAGACACCCTCATTCATTTCAATGACTTCACTATGTTGGGGTGTACTGGGCTCACAAAAAAAATGCAAGGTCGTTTAGCAGAGATTTACAACCTGGCTCAACTTTAGCAAATGGAATAATTACAACGGCACATTCCTGGAAGATGACTTAATAAGATGAACACCATGTTTTCACCATTTACCTGATGGTCGTTTGGACTCCTGGAGACAATCTGAAACAGCAATACAATACTTGGCTAGGACCTGTTCATATTTCTCCACACATTTGGAGGCTAGGTGGTGGATGTGATGACGGTGAAAGACGTAGGCCAGAGGCTACTCTTTTCCAGCTGATATCAAAAACGGCCAAAATGGAAGTAAATCCATACCTGATTTACTGGTATGCTGCTTTCCTCACTAGTAGAGAGCAACTTGTGAAGGTTAACAAAACCCTGTCATCTGTCATCACAACCAATGTAGGGGCCCCCCAGCGCTGCGTGAGTTCAGCTGTGCTCTTTACTCTCTACACTGATGATTGTCGTACCAACACACCAAATCAAGTCATCAATAAGTACTCTGATGATACTGCAGTAATATCTCTGCTCAGTAACTCAGACGACCCTGAGCTGCACCAACAGGCTGTACATCAGGTGGTCCAGTGGACTGATAGCAATGCTCTTGAGATCAACACCAAGACAACTGAGGAAATCATTTTTGGCTCACCTTCTGACTCCCATAAAGTCCCCATTATCATCCATACAGATGAAATCAAGCAGGGAGTTTCATAGAAATACTTGGGTGTAATGATTGACCGTCTGCTGTCATGGAAGGATCACATTGAATGTCTGTGCAAAAGGACAAAACAAAGAATGTATTTTCTCCGCCGTCTTAGGTCTTTTGGGGCGAGCAGAGAAATTCTTCTGTTGTTCTTTACATCTGTGATCATGTCCATTCTACAGTACTGCAATACTACCTGGTACAAGTGTTTGTCAGCAGCTTTCAAATCAAACCTGCTCCACCTGTTACAAATCTGCTCAAAGATTGTTGGTCAGCCCTGTCAGAGACTCTGTGACTCATCATAACAACCGAGTGAGGCTGTCCAACCACATCATCTCTGAGCCAAACCATGTTCTGAACAGTGAATATGAACTGCTACCATCTAATCAGAGATGCAGGGTCCCACCATTCAATAACGTCAGACTGAAGCACTCCTTTGTGCATCAGTCAATCTCTCACTGATTGTGCTGTTATGTTACATTTTGTTGTTTGTGTTTCATGTATTTTTGTCTGTTGGACATGGAGCTGCTGTGACGCAAGTCAAATTTCAGACTTGATCTGACAAATAAAGTGATATCGTATCGTGTCGTATCGTATATCGCGTCTACCACCCATTATACCCATAGTATTTCAATCTCTCATGAAACAGGCAGCACAATTTGCTGTCTAATGATGTTAAATGATGAAATTGCAAATGCATGAGTGGATGCACGGTGACGAGCGAAGCAAGCGTTATTAATGAAGGCTTCATCAGGAAAATAAGTTTCTATCTCTTTCTAGTTCTCTCTTTCATCAGGTGCTAAATATTATGCATCATTAACATTCAAATAATTGATGTCTAAATCACAAAAGCCTCCCGTTAACAGAGACACAAAGCCAGCAGTGGTATTCCACGTCTGAAAAGGGTTTTTAAAACCAATGATGTCAGAAGTTAGTAAAGAACAAATATAATTGATATGCCATTATAAATACTTATTTGTACATGTTTGAAGAGACCCTGTCATGATCTTTTGGGGTTTTCCCTTTTTTTCGTGAAGGTAAATATTCTGTGAAGTCTTTTTCTACCCGGCAACATAATGACATCATTATGTAACCAACCCGGTATCACAGTAAGACGTGAACATGTGACGGTTTACCATGCTGGGAGACGTGAATATG
>CALSBZ010045018.1:31979-48921 GCA_943591055.1 Gobionotothen gibberifrons | reverse complement strand
AATCAGAGCAGACTGGGCTCTGGTTTCAGACATAGGGTGAACAGTAGAGGAACAAAATACAAATATGAACCTGAAAATTAGCAGAAAGAATTTGTTTTATATAAATTACATTCCTCTACTTATTTTTCCTTTGAATGATCAATTAATACATGACAACTTGGCAAAGAAGAAGGAACTATGTGGTTGAAAAAGCATTTGGGTGAATCTTGAATGACTCTTTTCTATTTTGGTCAAACAGCTGTTTAACAAGGTCAACTTTTATGAGGTGCTGCAGCAAAGGACAGTATGAGAAAAATAAAGAGTATGGAGACGTGGTCACATAGATGCACAACATACAAATACAAACCTGAGAGTGAGCATAACATTTCCTCTTTAAGCAAGGTGATAGAGCAGCCATGTTATCAACTTTTTAGGAAGGTACAACTGAAATTGAGCATTCCTTAAATAACATAATCCATTACTGCACAGGAAAACCACAATTGTACACAACTCCTGCAAGTACAGGAAGTTGAACCCTGAAGTTAGGCTGTAAAACCTGATGGATGTTCACAGTTTAGGTTGTATTTAAAGTTCATTTTTAGCAGTGTGGCCAATAAATATAAAACACAAGTTGTAATTGAACCTCTGTCTCAGTTGGCTGCAGTCTTATCGAGCACCAAACATTCTCGGGGCTGCAAGCCACGCTCCTCCCTGCCTTCAGTGGATCCTCCCCTTCTCGTAAAACACTTGACGATGTTCGCCACAGCCTTTGCGAGAAAATGTTAAGATTACATTATTGATAGAATCATCCCCTACAGGGAGTAGGAATGGTCGGCTGGAGGTCGGTTTGATTGGATGGGATTCGTTTTGATGGGCCAAGTTGACGTTTCCTCTTTGTGGTGACGGCTAAGGAGGGAGCAACAAATTACTCCTTGTTGGCTGAGGCCAGTGTGGAAATCTGATGAGGGAAAATTACACATCACATCTGCCCTCGTTTTGGGGGGAAACGTGCCTTAAAACCCTAATTCTGCAGTTTAAAGGTTGGCACTAGAGTCTGGGTGAGCGAGCACGGAAAAAGAAGCACGCCTTTGTGAAGGATTGGATGTTTGCACATGTACTGTACAGTCTCCAGGCAGCTGTCACTCACATCAGACGTTTCATTGCCCCGCTGGATTATGGGAAGAGAGGGAACATTCCTCTCGTGCTCGAGGCTAATCACGCTGTTTGTTCTTACCTCATTTTCATAGGCCGGGTAAATTGGATGATTAAGCTCTTTAAACCCCTGACCTTGGGCAAATTATTTATGGGTGGGGGAAGAGGTGAGTTTGCAGTTCATGGCCGCTCTGACAGGCTGACGTGCATGGAGCCTACAGGAAGTTGGACTTGACGGTTGGAGCTTAGCAGAAGGAGCTGGAAGAGAGAGAGAGGGTTGGAGGTTAGTGGATTTTTTGGCAGAAAGTCTACAAAACGTACAGCTTTATGTAAGATCTACACTCTTGATCATGAAAAACCCACACTGTACATACGTACTCACCCATGCCCCTACAGATTTGAAGCTTGATTTTGTTCCACCTCTGGAAACTTATATGGACTTATATTTCTTTGACAGCTACAGTACACTTTATACACACACACACACACACACACTGTGCTGGGTGAAGAGTCAGCGACCTTCAGCTGGATTAGCATTTGAAAGCGAGGTTACAGCGAGGCTTGACTCAGTGGAATAGCATCACACGGGCGAACGTCTTGTCTTTGACCTCTTTTTCATGTGTGCAACAACAATAATGTAATGGATCAGGTTTCCATATCAACACAGCATGGATTTGTCTTTTTGTCTGTCAAAGAACATTATAGAAAACCGTACAAATACAAACAGATAACATTACTCACAGCCAGGGGTGTTTAAGGTACCTGTATGATCGCTGATGTGTCGTCAGTTGTTGAATGCCATTCCCAATGATCCTTGCTTTCTATACATGTTTGGATTACCTCAACATCAAATGCAATGCGAATAAATACAAAAAGATGTCAATCTATTATTTAAAACACTCGAACAATGTACCTTCAAAAAGAGGAAACCAAGACATTTGGTATCAAAAATGTGTCATCATAAATTAAAGACTGCTCCTACAGAATAGTATAATTAACAATAGCTGTTTTACTTCCGCAACATAATGACATCATTATGTAACACTCGTGCTTCTCTTGGCTTGCGCTCCAACACATTGTACATGTTGGCTAAGGAGTGGGACATCTCTTAGCGGTTGACCAATCACAACAGAGCCAGCCAGCTAACCAATCAGAGCAGACTGGGCTCTGGTTTCAGACAGAGGGTGAAAAGAGGTGCTGCAGCACAGGCAGTATGAGAACAATAAAGAGCTTTTTGAACATTAAAGCATGGAGACATGTCCCAGTAGAGACACTACATACTGATATACACCTGAAGATGAGTACAATATGTCCTCTTTAAAGGTCACCTATCATGCTATTTTTAGGCAATACCATAGGTCTCAGATATATACAATATATATATACGTTTTTGGTTTCTGACTCTGCGTGAGTTCCCTGACACACCGGGGACACATATTTATGTGTTGAGAAACAAGCAGACGTGCAATCACCGCTAAATGCACTTTAACACAGGGTTATCTCCTCTTGCACTTTATGTAGCTCTTTGTATCATCTCTTGCACTTTATATATCGTAGCTGCTACATTGTACTGCCAGGTGGTAAATACTTGTGTGTGCTGCTCTTGCTCTTTTTGCATATCATGTATTTGTTTTTGCGAAGTATATAAATGTCATGTTCTTAAATGTTTTATGTGAAGGACTGCGGATGGAAATTAGCTCAAAGCTAAAATCCGGCATATTTACACTTGACGCATCTTTTGTTTTAATTGTTCATTAGTGTGCATTGTCCCTGTCAAATAAACCATTAAATGAAATTAAAAATGCATAAAAGTCATCAACAAGTGCATTTTGCATAATAGGTGACCTTTAAAGAAAGTACAATTATGGTTACATTATCTGGGATTTTCCTGTGATTTTGTGTACAGTTCCATATGTTTGTGATGAATAGATATGATATCTTATATCAATGGCTTTTATGGTTATAAAACATTACATTAAAAAGATGCCAGGATTTGACTCAAACATCTTTATATCGTGCATGAAGACTGTGGGAGTAAGGTCGACAGTGCTTTAATCTTTTTTATAAACATGCTATTTAAAAAAAAAACTAATTTTCCGTCATTCTCTTGTCAAAGGTCCTGAAGTGACATCTCTTTATTCTGCAGAAGACTCAAATATAGAACGACAGAGATGACAAAGGCAGAGCAGGGACAAGTGAAGCACAGCAGGAGAGAAAAACAGAGAGGAGTGGAACAGAACAGATAGATGTCTGAATAGGTTGTGACATATGAAGCAGGGCAAGAGAATAATGTATAGTGAAAATGGCAATATGAGAAAAAGAAAAAGGCAGAAGGCCATGTCGGACAGAGAGGGCGTGACAGAATGCAGGATAGGAATGAATGGAGGTGAATGAACACTGGAGGCAAGATGCGAAAGTATAGAGGAGCTGCAGTTAAAGGAACGTGTCTGGAGAAGGGATGGAAGCGTTGGAATAAGAAAATACGTTCACATAAAAAATTAAGATCCCCTGCAGTAGTTTGGGAAGTTAGAGAGCCAGAGCAGAGTTAAAAGTAAAAAGAGAGGGTCAGAGAAAGAGAGGAATAAGTAAAGGCAGCAGCAGGGGGAATACATCGGATGTTAAAGGTAGGGAAATGGTTCTGAGGATTTAGCTTGACTTACCCAGAAGCCATCTTCTGTTCACCCAACCCAAACTCCATTGCTGTGGATCCGAGCGGGTTTTCAAAGAGCCTCCGCTTCGACCGAGCATCATCAGGATAGTCACAGTAGAGCAGGGGGGGGGGGGCTCCTGTGTGGAAATAACTCAGCGAGACACCAGACTTTATTATTTAAAAAGAGTTTGGAAATTGAAAATGCTGCTTGAGTGAGAAGTTACTTATCATTCTTAACTGATTTGTTACGGACTGCTGCTCTAAACTGCCTCCTGTTAGATGTTCCATTCATCTTTTTTATGCATTTTATTCTCTGATTTCCTCATGTTTCCACTCCTTTCCCTTTTTGTGTCATTTTCAGTCATGCGCTGCCCCAGTCTCTCTGTTTTATTTCTCATAGCAGCAGATTTGGGGTCTGCTAGGGTCTGCTGTGGTCTGCTGGGAGTTCATACATTCTGCCAGCTCTCCAGCCAGAGCCCTGCTATGGTTTTGTCACTCTGCCCAGCCTGCAGCGCTGCTGGAGGGGCAGGCAGGGTCCCGGGAGAGGGTGGAGGTCTGGCTGGAGGGCACGGAGCAGAAAAGAGGGGGGGAGGTGGAGGTAGAGAGGTTGGAGCTGAAACACAAGTTCGTCTGGGGAGAAGGAGAGCAGCCAGACCAGTAAACCTGCACCACGGGTAGCCTCAACCATCATCTGCTGGAAGGACTGGAACATTCCTGTGTTTCACATTCAGCTGGCACGGACATGAGTGGCATGCAGGCTGCCACAATTCTATTTCTGGATTTGTTTTCTATCACCGGTGGAATGGAATTTGGTTGAGCCGGTAAAGAGATCTGGGCCTGTGTTTACAATGCAGCTCAGATTTACTCCTAGGAATCAAACCGAAACATAGACTTCAGAAACAGTTGTACCTCAGAGCTAAAAGTAAAAGCTTCCAACACCTTTAACATGGTTCCTCTTCACTCCTTAGTGTGGAGCTCATGGCACGCCACCCTCTGATAGCGTGGTTGCTCACTTCTCTCCTAGCTCGAAAAAATACTTCAAATACATATTTGAAATAGTTAAAAATTCCAAATATCAGATTGTTTAACAGTTACATCCCATCTGGCATGTATGGTTTTATATTCTGTTAGGGTTAGAAAATACAGTACACTGTAACAATTAGATCACATGCATTTACTTGGACACTTAAAACATTCACTACAACATTTAGCTTATTATATTCTTTAATCGTTTTTTAAAACGTGATTTGTTGTCTTATATATAATTATGTTTTATTGTTGGCGGAGCATCAGACTTACGTTTTTTTATTGCCATACCTACACTGTAGCTACTGTGCATATGTGAATCTTTTGAATCTTGAATATATAAAAAAAACTAAAAGGATTTTCTCCATAGATCACCTGTTTGTTTGTTTTAAAACAGGACACAGTCAGTTTCTAGTTTTTACTATCTGTAGTTTCACTCCTTAGCATTTAAGTAAGAATAATACCCTTTAGGAAATTCACGGTACAAATAAACACATGCACAAGACCAATACACATTAGGTCTGAATACACACAAGATAAAAAATATGCATTTTTTGTTAAGGAGAGGTGTCAGAGCAAAGCCCAGGAGCAGTTAGGGGTTTGGTGCCTTGCTCAAGGGCACCTCAGCAGTGCCAAGGAGGTGAACTGGCACCAGGTCACAATGTATATTTGGTCCAATTGGGGCTTGAACCAACAACCTTTCAGTTCCCAAGTCCAGTCCCTACAGACTGAGCTACTGCCGCCTTCACCAGCACCCAAAGCATTTTTTTCTTTCTTTTGTATATGTTTGAACAACGAGCCTCCTGACTTTGACACTATACTCAATGAAATTAATTATCTCTACACGGACGTATGCACAGGTTTCTAATCAAACCCCATCTCACACACACACACTCAAAAAATAAAGATGTAATAATAACTGTCCAGGGGAAGTCATCAGTCTGTCAAGTTCTAATAAGTGTGGAAGAATAGCTGTACTTGTGACGACAGCGTGTCTCCTGCTAACTCCTGCTTTGTTTTCAGCCTGAGGGCCACTCTCTCCCTCCTGTGTCCTTTCACCTGGCGCGCAGCACTTAATGAAATAAATACCTTCCGCCTCAGAGTGCCTGTGACCTCTGACCTGTCAGAGACCAGAAGGACAGTGTCAGATCTCTGTCCTCTCTCTCTGAACTCTCCATGCAGTGACACCTCCTCATAACAAACAACCTGAGCCTCACATTCTCACACCGCTGATAACATCTGCAGGCTTTCATTTAGAAGCATCCGTCTGTGTTCCTCTCCACACTGAGACACGCTGCAGAGTGTCAGACAGCAAGTGTTTCCATCATTTGTCACCAGATAGCATCACACTGGATTCACGTATGAAAGCTCTCAGTTAGGGCTGAACGATTCATCGATTTTAAATCAAAATCTCGATTTTAAATGATGCAATTATCAAATCGCAAAGCCTGCAATTTTAGTTTTTTGGTTCTTCTTGTGTGTCAGTCATCCACACCAATCGGAGTGCTGTGCTCCACATGTACCAGTCATTGTTAACCAATCAGAAGTGGCCCATGATATAGGTGATAGACAGATTGATCCAATCACCTGCCAAGTATTTTTGAAATACTTTTCCAAATGGCTTCCAATGGAGCTCTCCTAGATGGTTTGGTGAACCATCTGAGTCAGGTTAGTAATGCTCCATCACATGTTTGACATCTATTACAGGGTGAATCTTAAACTGAAGCTTGACTTTAAAGCAACCCAACGGAAGTTTCATCTAAGTTTAGTTCTTTCACTCGTAGCTCGGGCTGCGGGGTGCTAGAGACGGGAGCACGTTGATACGTCCTTCCTAGCCGGAGATATGGCCGCATTTTACAATAAACTTCCGTTGGGTCGCTTAAAAACAAATATCACAAATTGAATCGCAATATCTGTCAGAAAAATCGCAATTAGATTATTTCCCCAAATTGTGCAGCCCTACTCTCATTGCTACCAAGCCTACATTCATAATACATTTCAAAACAAGCAAAAACAGGGGGGAAATAATTCCAGCAAAGCTGTTACACAAAAAACAATTGACTCTGGACACCTGTATATGTATATGAATTTTAAATATTAAAAAAATCGTCAACATTTGGTATTACACAAAAATGCTAGTGGAGCCTTGCAGTGGCGAAACCGTGCCGGGCCACACTTTCGGGTCAGTTGAGGCACCGTCCCCATGGTGATCGGCCTGTTGGGAGGGACGGCCCTGTCCCTCAGTGTAATTATTGATGCATAAAACGTGGCATTGTGTGATGTAGCTATACATATCGTGTACTTGCACTTGTTGGTTTTTGCTGTTAAAATAGGCCCATAAGGCCATGTTTATTGGAACAAGGCCACACAGTTAAACCAGACAATGTGGATTGAGGTGTCCACATAACTCTTATAAAAAGCAGGAGCACACATCTCATTACTAAAGGCTTAACACCCAGTATGCTAATCAGACGTGCCAACCTGACATATCATCACAGCCTCTTTCATTTGCATTAGCCTCCAGTACACTGATGCTAAGTACTTCTCACTCCACCATTTCAATCTGATCAGTCTTCATGATGCTCTTTATCTTCTATTGATGTCACCATAACAGCATCAGTGGGAGGGAGAGGCAATCAGCTCTTATTGTCAACTTAATTAAGTTTCATCTGATGGAGATGTTGATTTGTAATCAACGCCTCAACCTGCAAACCATGTGCCAAGCGAGAAGCTGCCGTTGAAAACATCTTCCAGCTTTTTGGAGTGCAAATCGAACGCTACGGCCATCAGGTTTGGTCTTTTAACATGCAGACACTTTCCTTTCTCCATCCTGTGTTGATTCATGTAACACCAGAGGGTCAGAGCTTGAGTATCTAATAAGAGTTCATTGTTTGATTTCTTTCTTTTCTTCTTTCGACTGCTTTGTTCTAATAAAACAATGTGTGTGATGGTGCAGGACATAGTGACCATCTCATGTGAGTGGAATGGTTTGACAAAACCAACGTTGCTCATGTCATTTTCTGGAAAATGACAGCAAAGTACGAATAGTATACAGTAGACTTACAGTAATACTAATTAAATACACTTTAAAAAATAGTCAATATTGTTTTTTGCAGCTTTAAGCAGCATTTCTTTTTCCTTTGGGCTTATCATTCTGAGAGAATACTGTGCATATCAGAACACTACATTCTAAAACATTTTTCATGTGCATACAGCCAGGTTAAAGTATACTTTAATTTGGCACTTTTCAGGTTAGGAGTTAATTCCAAATGCATGTCACTCTGCGGTGTGCACATCTGCACACAGACTGACCCACTGCACAGAGCATGGCACCATATGGAAGCCCTGTTTGAAACTACTAGCATGAAACACGCAATTAATTCTGAATTACGCTACACAATCTGATGCAAGACGGCCCTAATGGAAGTGACATAGATGGGTTCTGGGTGGCACGCAGGAGGCCTTTTGGCAGCGAGCGACACAGTCATACACAGAGACAGACCAGACCAACGCTGATTCACATAGGCACCACAGACGGACGGCTGGCTGCCTGCTCACAGTCCAGCAGTCAGTCAGCGTGAGCATTCAGGAAGTGTCTGCATGACTGCCCCAAATCTGCCTGACTCAGGCCTGAAATTGAATCTAATGTAGCGGTCCCCGGAGACACTGAGCAGCACACCGGTAACTGATTTAAAAATAAAAAAGGAGCTTTGGACTGCATAATTTAACCCAAATAAACGAGGAGAATAGTAAGCGAAGACAAGTGACTGTTGACTCGCGGTGTCGCTCGTTTATCACGATCGTGCCGTGAAGACGGTGCGGTGGGAGTGTTATGTGTGTTTGTGAATATTCAGCCGGCTATTTCAGCAGGAGATCTAACAGCTCCTTAGAGAACAGAGGACGTATTATGTTCATTAATATTATGGAGGTTATTTTTGACATCACTATGCTATTGAAACAATGGCATTCACCTTCCTTTTTGCTCTTACTTTGGTATTCCCTTATACTCTACTCTACATTAAGACAAAAACCATTAATCATCACACATTTTATTTAAGTCCCTTTTAAGCTGTAGACCATGTCTCAGACTACTGGTTTATGTATAACCGCATAGAATACAAATAGACACAGACAATGTATTCCAAAATGAACATGGTTGTTGATTTGTGGGTGTTATCTGATACTATCTGATGGATGAACATAATCTAAGGTCACTCATTCCCTAAACTAAACTACTCCAAATTCAATTGAAGTTGTGATTAGCAATTAAATTATGTAATAGAGATATTATTCGGCCTTGAGGCAATCAAATGTAAAACACAGTATGTATGATGGATGACAGTAGTAAATGGGTCATATTTGACCGATACGAGGGTTAACATATTTAACGGCCGTTTTTCCACCGCCATCATTCATCAGTTTGCACGATCTGCATTCACTCCAAACCCTTCAACCACACAGTGACATAATAAGCTTTTACTTCCAATTTCCATTAACTATAGGGCTGTTGTTAAAACAGTTCTGTGTTGATGGTTGAGCTCCCAGCAGCACTCTGCAGTTGGGGGGGGGGGTCTGACAGCAGCACATAGCAGCAGCCTGTGTACGGTGGCAGCTAGTGTACCATGCTTTAATTCCCATCTTATTTCTCATGCACAAATCAGACGGGCTCCAATGCCCTCGCAGCTTGCCTTCATCTGCCGCCTTATTTCAGCCTCCCTTCAGAACTCGGCCCTAGCAGGCCTTCAATTATTCATAAAGGACTTTTTTTATTTCTGGGAAAAGGGGCAACTGAAAAAGTTGAAGATGGTGGCAAGGGAGGCAGGAGGAGCTATCATCTCTCTGCTCTGCCGTGTATATTCTCCAGCCGTATGATCTGCTATGGCAGTGACATTGTGAGGAAAAGAACCTCACAGCATTAAAGGAGATATTTTTCCATTTTCAGGGAGATTATTTTAATCTACTGTTATTGACTGCCTTAATACATTCAGCCAGCAAAGTCGCTCAATGCAACCTAATTATATCAATTGGGGGAGTAGGAACAAAAGATGAATGGTAATTGGACAAACTTAGGTTTGATGTGCCCCCATTTTATCTCATCTGGATGTCATGAGACGGCTTGATAAGAAAGGTCGCAGCGGTGTGTTATCTTTATTAAAAGTTGGTTCAAAGGACGCTTGTAATGATGATCCACTCAATTCTGTGGATTACAATCTCTTTGATGGCTTAAGTACCTAACATATGTGCAGGCCCCTTACATGTGTTCCCACCAGCTGCGCTGCTATCACATGCCTGGGTAATTCACTGCTGTGACCCCCCCTTTGTCTGCTATGGGGCACACTGAGCCGACACTGACACTAAACCCCTATAGAGGGTCCGGTGAGATGACAAACATCTGCATGGGGACATGAGCTATGGCTGCTACCGACTGGCTGCAGTCAGACTGAATGATATCTCTGTTTTTAGGTTTAGTGTGAACATCTGGTAGACACCATGAAATCACATCTTTCAGAACCCACCCGGGTTGAGTTATGTCGGACAGCCAATAGGGGGGTCAGAGTTGAGAACAGGTAACAGCTGGCCGCAGCAAAGGGTTCGAGTGCGGATCGGGGTTAAGAGTGGAGATCGTGCATTTCATGTAGAGAATACATTTAGCTGTTAATGCAATTTAATTATCATACATACAAAAAACACAAATCCTGTTTAGGTATCTGTACTCCAGCTGTTTTCTCCTATGAATAACATTGGTATTACAGAGGACATATTATACACATGTTCAGGTGTATATCAGTATGTAGTGTCTCTACTGTGACATGTCTCCATGCTTTAATGTTCAAACAGCTCATACTGCCTGTGCTGCAGCACCTCTTTTCACCCTCTGTCAGTAACCAGAGCCCAGTCTGCTCTGATTGGTTAGCGGGCCGGCCTCATTGTGATTGGCCAACCGCTTAGAGATCTCCCGCCCCCTAGCCTATCACGTAAAATGTGATGAATTGCTAGCCAATAAAAGCGTGAGTGTTACATCGTAATGTGACTATGTTACAGAAGTAAACAAAGGAGTCCAATGGAGGCGTTTCAGGCAGGAGGGGGGGGGGAGTGTGTGGCAGAGAAACTCCCTCTGGAGGGAACACAGGCATTTTAGCCTTTGCAGACCATTATCATGCACAGAAACCTATAGAACACTACAGGAGAGGGAAACCACTCCAAAAAGCAGAATAGTGCCTCTTTAAATCTGAAAGTCTACCCACTTGTGTTTCTTCTCCAGCATTACTGGATGTAGCAGATAAAGGACAGAATAATATCTGTAATGGGTGCCACTGCACGACATTAGTGGCAGGGAAGCAACGTTTCCCAGATGGCTTTGAGAAATACCCAGTGGAAAGCAACGCTAAATAGGAAAACGGTTGAAATTTGATGTCACCCCTGAGCCGCTGCATTCACCCCAAACAATTAAGAGCTCTTCCCGTTAGTGTTGCACTCTCTAACTTAATCCATCTGTGTCACCATGCAGGTCCCCATGCAGGACCTAATCTAGGCTAAATGCAACTGTAATCTAATTAATCTGTCATAGCACAGGCCCACTGATGATATTCTTACTTTCTGCTGACACGTCCTATTTCCTTCTTCGCAAAATAATGAGGGAGGATAACTTAATTTGGATAACGGGAAGCAATAATGAAAGACAGTTAACACAGGATGGAAAGAGCACGGTGAAAAGAATGTAAGTCTACTGCTTTATAATGAGTTGGCTCCGAACCTCTATTTACTTACTGTAATTTAATGATGAGAAAGCACTGCTCACACGTCAAACACTGTCACGCATCATTGTACAGATGTGGCCTGATGCTGTTCATTTCATTTACATCTCCGTCGCCGTAAGGAAAGGTAATTTGGAAGGGTTTTAACATCGGTGTACAACGTGGCTGATGATGGCAAAGCGATGACAAACTGCTGATGAAAGCTGCTGCTTGCCATTGTTCCTTCGATAAAACACTATCATCCCAGATGGGAAGCTTCATAACTCCTGAGCCAAATAATCTATCATCAGAGATCTTTCTTAATTTATTTTGTTATAATTTATTCGTCAATATTCTACAGTAGGATAAAGTCTTTGTTGATCGTTTGAAGTCGTTACCTTCTACCTGCTGAGAGCAGAATAGAGAAAGCATAATCATCTGATCACATTTGAAGGGTGTTTCACATCCACTTTGCTGCGAGGGAGCGTTCACCGTCTGACATCTCTCTCTTTGCAGGAGCTGTTGGAACAAATGCTCTTTTCTCCTGCCGAAAAATGTCACCTACTGGCAGATGTACTCATCATCTTTTTCATAACCAACTAAAGGCTTTTAAAACCTTGTGTCTTTGTTCAACATTATTTCTTTAGATTAGCTGATGGCCCCATCGGCAGACAAGGACATCCATGTCAGAGGATTCTGCAAAACCATTCAGTGCTTACTTTGCAGACTCTTCATTCTACCAATGCCGGAGGCTCCAGTGAGAAAAGGCAGGGTTGAACCTGGCTTTGTCCCAACACATTACATCTGGAAAAATGCTGTGCTGGCCAATCATATACATGTCCACTCTTCAAAAGCCAACATGGCAACTATGGCCGTTTGTCTCCTTTCTAAATGATTCCTTCTTACTTTAGATCAGGGGTGTCAAACTCAATTTATTCGCGGGCCACATTAGCATTATGGTTGCACTCAAAGGGCCGCTTGTAACTTTAAGACTATATATAATAATACATATATAAATATTTAATATATATAAAATAATGTATTATAATACATTATTGCCTCTGCATTGGATTATTATCGGATAGGGTAATAACTTCATAATTAACTACGTCTGAAAGAAGAAGTCTAGGGAAAATCATTGCCAGTCTCTTCACTGAGAATGTCACAAAATGATTTAAAAAAGAAAAGAAAATTCTGAGAAAAAAAGTCAAATTCTGAGAAAAATGTCAAATTTGAGATGCATTGTGGGATATTTAGTTTATGGGCAACGTGCTTCTGCAAAGTAGTATGTAACCGTATAATAAACATTATATTCTTTGCAAGCTCTTGTGGGGCCGCATTAAATGAAGTCGCGGGCCGGATTTGGCCCCCGGGCCTTGAGTTTGACACCCCTGCTTTAGATCATGTAATAAAGGGTTCAGCTATTAGGATTAAACAAGACAACACAGTGGTAGCAACATGCCAATCAAAAGGTAGCTGCCCTGCTATAACAGCGATTTGACTCTAAATGGGAACATCGTTAGCATCCTAATGGCTCCCTCGACAACAAGTAATGGGATATCCCCGTTGGATTTCGGTACAGATAACAGCTGTAAAGCCAACGAATGTGTATGATACTCAATATGTTTTGCTCAGCAGGATTATCTCCACATATTAACACCACTTTTCGATTTTTGAAGCATAAATGCATTCTCCAGTAGTAAAAAGCCAACATCAGGCTATAAACAAACTACATCAAGGTCGCATGACTGCACGTCACCACCGCTAAGCTAAAGGCAGACTTGTGCAAGCATGATGTTGTTTCCTTGTCTCATTTCATCTCTTGTTAGCTGCATATTATAGTAGCTTTGGACAGTCTCGAGTGGTGAATCTACTGTTGTATCTTATGTCTTAGACAGAAAAGCAGAACCTTTTTCAAGGCTTCTAACCACAAACACGTTCAAAACACTGTTGAACCAAAAGTGGTCAAATGAAAGAGCTCCATTGAAGAAGACTTTAATGTAGCAATAACTCATCAGGAAAATGTTTACTAAGATAGAAAGTGAGAACTCTTCTAGACTTCCATTTAAGACTCGAGGACTGCTCTGCCATTACAGAAATGCAGGTTTATGGCACTTCCATAGGATCACTTCTCAGGACTTGAATATTACAAATATAGAAAAGTGAATTTAAGATCTCCATGGTGCAGAGCCATGCTATTTCTATGTGAATGCGGATGCGTTCAGACGGACATTAGCTCCAAAAAATAAAAGCGAAACCTGGCTAAACTTTTGCTGCAGAACAACACAACATCCCCTAACCAACACTCTTCTCTGAGTTACACTTTTTATAGTCTGAATGCCCGCTTAGTTCAAACCTTTCCACAAAAACTCACTTACGTTGGCACTTGATATAAAAGGAGGAGCTGATTTGTCTCATATGGATGGATAGTGTCTGACAACTGCCTGTTAAAGAAGACAAGAATTAGGGAACTCCCCTTCAGACATCTGTCCTTTCCATTGCTTTTAAAATGATGGTAAAAAGAATTGCTCTTCACTGTAACATCAAGGCGCTGGTGTAAGTAATGTAAGACGTGAGAAGATTTCAGCGTGAAGAATGGCTCATTATCACACCTGCCTATCAGCTGCTATAGCACATGCACTTGGATAGAACACTGGGATTGAACTTTGCTTAACGCAGCCTCTCCTCACAATCCCCTCCCATTTCCACCAAAATGTCACAGCGTCTGATAATCAGGTGCTTTGGAAAGTCAAATGCCAGAGTTGAGCCTCTATTGAACCCATGGAGGTGGGTATAATCTACGTACATCTGCATGATTTAGACACATTCATACGGAAATGAAGTACTTTACCGAACAGTTGGTGTCTTTCTGTAATGTAAGTACTTATCATTGTGAAAGCTGAATGTTCTAAATGGATGGTATTAACTGTGTTTGGTGGAATGGAATGCACTGCTATGTTTAGCAGTGCATATACTTTTGTTTATCCATAAAGTATGCAGAAAAAAATTACAAGATGAGGAAGATATAAAAAGATGGATAATTAGCTCCCTGGTTACCACACATGTTGGCATAGGAACCATAAAGTACCATCAGGTTTGTTAGCTATCAGAGGGTTTACAGCATGATCAGTGCCAGAGAGGAAAAAGCAAGGATATATTTTGAAATTCAAATCATTTGGCAAGAGTGCATACCGGGGAAAAAAAATACATTTTGTTTTGATGATGCAGATGGGTACGCAGTGATGTCATTAATAACCAGAAGAGAGCATATTTAGCTTTTTGCTGAATTATTATGTATGCCTTAGTTGTTGCACATGAAGTGCATTCATAAAACAGAACAGAGAACAGATAGTGCTCGCAGTATGATAGCGGCAGAGATACGTCATATACCCTGGGTTGGACACATTTTACAGAGGGTGATCAGAGCGGCTCTCCATGATAGCGGCTTTGTCAATACTTTAGCTAATCTTCATACCAACAATTCAGAACGTTTTTTATTATAAAGTGAAAAAAACCCAAATGTATCTTACCAGTTGTCATGCATTTCTTTATTAAAATACCACACGTGTGATGGTTTAATCTCCCCCAAAACACAAGTAAATACTAGTGTCTTAAACTGAAGATGAATTCAGTTAATTTGCTATCAATGGACACACCGTATGTCACACCTAAACCAAGCGTCACCAGATTTGACAGAGGCTCTACATTACAAGCCTTCCTCCTATTTACTTCTCTTTTTTTTTTTTTTTTGGTAGTAAGTTTGGTTATCTGTTCATTTTTAAACTACAGCTCGGCCAATTAATATTCACAAACTTTGGATAGAATTAAGCAAATATTGTTTGCTCTTTGGGGCTGGTGATTTTCCCAAGGACTCTTGATTTCTCACAAATGTTTAAAAAAAGAACCTGCCGAAAGTGCCGTTGCTCCATGGCGGAGGCTCCGGTAGAAATTGTCGGGATTTGCGTTTGTACCCCCTTAATGTCTGACCAATGGTTGAACAGCATTTCCGTGCACATGACTTGTGTTTAAAGTTTATAGTCCGTTTGGGTTTTGCTGTGAACGCAAACCGAACCTTCTGAAAAATAAAACAATGTAACAAACTGTCGCCTGGTGCGCACCAGAGAGCGGACTATTAGGTGTGAATATGACCTTAGTGATAAAGTAAAGTCACGCCCCTAAACCAGATCATAGTTGAAAGGCACTTTACATGTCTGCAAAGCATAGGTGAATTATGTGGTTATAATTGTAATGAAAACAACAACATTGTTGATATTGCACATGGTTACTTGGGCCACTGTTGTTATAATATATGTTTTTTTATAGCAGCTTTACATGTGCAGTGATTACCAAATGAACTAACCCTTAAAAAACAAACCAGCACAGATGTGTTTCTCCTCCCAGAAGATTGCTCCAACATGCCCGTTTAAACAACACATTTCATTATGCTCTGTTGTGTTAAAGTTACAATATCAATTTCAGCTGACGGGGGGGATGTTAGCTGAAACCACTTCTCCTTTATTTATTGTCTGGCCCAAAAAAGTGCTAATGATTTTCAGACCTTCTCCTTAATTCACCCAGCAGCTGTACTCGCACCCACAGAGACAGCCAATCAAAATGTGGGACTGGCGCATTTTTCTCTGTCAGTTCCTCCTGCTTTTTGCTCTCTTTTCTCATCTTCCCGTCCATTTTTCATCTTTTATGTGCACTGGCTCAAGTTGACATTCCTTCCTGTCACTCTCTGTTCAGACTCCTCCCCTTTTTCCTGTCTGTTTTCCTGCAAAAAAGGAATTTGGTGTGGACATTTGAATCCTGCTCTTTGTTATAAATAACCTACCTCAGTAGGATCTGATTTCCTGTTTGCTTCTGGAAGTACTTCTCATACTGGTTCATTATAAGACATTTTTAGTAAATGAGCAAACTAAATCTCAAGCAATCCTCAGAGTTACAGAGAAAACAGTTCTACTGAAATCATTCAATCGATCAGAGGCCCAAACATGGCTGACAAATTATACAAAGTCCAACTGTATAAAGAGGAAAGGACTTGTTGTGTTAGCTGCTTAGTTTAGCATATCATCTCGCTATTTCAAAGCCGAACATACCAGTAAATCTAATGTCAGGGTGAACTAGTTCAGTTTAAAACATGTTGTACATTTGTACAACCAGTAACATTGGCCATTTAGGGAAACATGTTCTTTGAATTACTTAAACTTTATGTTTTAAAGTTTATAAAGCTTCAGTCAATGCGGCATTACATTACATGTTACTTGTTAGACGCTTTTATCCAAAGCGACTTACATGCTCAATACTGTGGGCAATCCCCACAGGAGCACTTTGGGGTGAAGTGTCTCAGGGACACAACGACATGCTGACTGCAGTGGGGTTTGAACCTGTGCTCCCCTGA
>CALSBZ010045018.1:9622-21979 GCA_943591055.1 Gobionotothen gibberifrons | reverse complement strand
TTCACACAATCATGGAGGAATATTAAGATCACAGGTCGCAGAGACCAGTGTATTGCCCTGGTCCGAGGTTACACAATGAACAGAGGGTTGGAGCAGGTGCTGGGGGTAAAAACATGTCGATGGCAATGCAGAAGCTGCAACAACGACCCTTTTTTGTTTTTTGTGTGCATTTTTCAGAACTAAGATTTGATCAGAAGTTAGCCCAATAATGCATTAAAAACACAATTCTGTTATCTTTAGATGTATCAGTCTATTTTTCCAAAATACATTGTGTCCAGTTCTACAATGTCTGCATGCTGCGGAGAAGGTGATTGGCTGCAATCTGCCGTCCCTCCAAAACCTGCACACCTGAATCTCAAATTCTGTGAATCAAATCTAACTTACTGTTTAATTGTTTAGCTATATTATTCAGTGTAGTTGTCACACTCTTGTCATAGTAATAGGTGAGTCCGAGGCATGATCACATAAAGGTATGGCTAATAAAGACAAAAACACAGGTTTGTAAAAAGAAGCTTTTCTTAAGTCCTCCCTGGTAGGTAGTGATGTAATGTGTATGTCCAGAACTTGCATTGGGAAAGGGAGTATAAGCAGCCCAGAGGCAGACCAGATTGCATTGTTTCAGACAACTGAAACTCCAATGGTGTCATGTGTTAAATGCAATGACGCTGTGCAGTGTGTTGGCTATGCCACTTTAATTATTTTATCAAATAAATATCTAATATGTAAGACCACCTAATATAGTTTCTTCTCAATAAGGCGATGTATGTATTTAGTTGCTGTGATGTTGAAAACATTATGAAGAACCTTGCCAAGAGGCAGTGCTTGCTAATGTAAACACAGACCATATTACTTCCAAAACACGTCGCACATCGTTTCTGATGGGGCCGTGGGCGTAAAGCCAGCCCACATTTCAGATATTACGTCATATCGGACGCAAATCTGGATCAGCTCCGTTGTACCCCCGTTGTTAGAGATGTGGGTACGGAGGAAAAGAGAGAGGGTTTTATTTTCTGACACTTTGTGAGTCTCCTGACACCGGGGACACATCTTTATGGATAAAATACATCAAAAGTGCATTTTGCATGATAGGGGACCTTTAACCTGTTAAACAATATAATAATGTTCTGCCATATTCATATGGTGTTTTTACAGGGGGAAATGCATGAAGGGGCCTATTTAATGACAACAAAGGGTAACATATTAATCTGAAATCCACTAAACTCAGTCATGGGTGCTGCTTCATGTGTATTGCATGGTGTGTTGAACTCTCATATGCGTACCACACAGTAGACTCATTATGATGTGCAGTCAGGAGATAAAGATGGCAATGTGGGAGGAAATGTCATGCTAATATTGCAGCTTTTCCCATAGGTCATCAGTGATGGATATCATCTGGCATGCAAAATACAGGAAGAGCTGTCGAAGTCTGAGATTACATTTATTTTCCTATAATTGGTGATTCATAAGATTTGGTAAAGAGTGAGTCTACAATGACAATGTGACTCCCAGCTGATGCTTGCATTGAGAAGAAATGGTGATAACGGCTTGTGAGTAATAGCATCAGAACGGGAAGCAACCATTTGAAGCAACACTTGTTCCAACAGCTGTGTGGTTGTCTGATCCAATCTCTTGGTATTCACAGTACATGCTATTAGATGCATTAAAGACATCCTCAATAAAGAAATGAAGAGAATAATTGAATATTCTGTATTCTTCAAAACTCTAAGCAATTTCCCTTCAATGTCATCTTCCATTGAGAGAAACAACTCTGGCACGCACTCAGTGTTAATAGAGTCACACTCATGAAACAGTTCATTTGCACACTGTGTACTATGCTGGGACAGAAAGGAGAGTCACAACAGTACATTTTGTAGCTAGGCTTATTTATTTGTAAGGGTTGCACTTTTAGCTACTTTGTGACAACATCTGTAGAACAAGAGAGCTGAACAAATGATTGTTTCTTCAAAATGAAAGGACAAGTGTATAACATTTAGGAGGATGTACTTGCAAAATCATTTTCCAAACGGTTTTCATATAAATTGTTTTGTTTTTGTTAGATTAGAATGAGCCCTTCATATCTACAGTACATGAAGAGGGTCCTCTTCCAATTGTCTGACATTGTTCTACAATAATCCAGAATGATTCAAACAGACTTTTTGTAAACGTGTTAACGCTTGCTCAAGGTCACTTTGAGTTTTCTAACCACTTGGAACAGATGGAGTGAGTGGAGGGGCATTACGTTGGTTGCACATATGCAACCATACCACTTTGCCGCCAAGTTCTGTACACTGAGCTATAAATCCACATTCACATGATCAAGATGTGCTCTTTGCTCACCGTGAGCATCAGCGCAGAGTCTGGTAAACAGCTGGTTTAGATGCATGTCTATGGTCCACTGCTAGCTTGCGCCACTTCATACACCTGTCATTTGATACCATGCGCTTCGGAAAGTCAGCGGTAAACATGCTCAACATTAAAATAATGTAAAACTTTGAGCGCAGCGCTCTGCGGAAATCTTAAGGACTTTGGGATGCACACATAATAGCATAATAGTATCATTTATGTTGGTTTTAGAATTTAGGTGACAATCAAGGATTGTATATTACTTTTCCTGGAAATAACCTCATGTGACATCATGTCATTTATGTTTGGAAATGGGCATGAGATAAATACACAGAACAACAGAATTGTCAAAAAATGCAAAAACAATATTTATTTTCTCAGGTATTAGAAGTTTTTAATCCTGGGTATGTTTCTGTTTAACAATGAGCTTGGTCAAATGGTTGTAAGGTACAGTAAGAGGAGTTTCTATAAGTGTTGCTATCAGTTCCATTGTCATCCAATATTTTTTTTCCAGTTTCTAAAAAAGGATCCGCCATCCGACCATCTGTCACTATTGATGTCCTCCCATATTGTGATCTGCACGCAGCAGATTTTAATTTCATACTTCGGAATAGCATCCTTCTGCAGTGCTAACATTTGTGTCTCACGTCCTGTCTGAAATGGACCATTAGTGATGCATCACAAGCCAATTAGCCTTCAGAAACCAGATGGAGGCCACAGGGACTTTAAAACGAGTTTCATTGTCACACATATGGGATGATTTTTAGGGGGGATTTGGAATATACATCTAGAGCAGCTTCCAACATCTTCTGGTTCGATGCCATATAATGAATGCATTCATATTTTCAACGCTTATCTTGATCTCGGTTAGAGTGCTATCAGAATATGCAAGGTAGCCCTTCTTTTCTAGCGATGTCGAGTGGAAATGCCCTGAAAATCACCAAGAACAGGTGTCTAATCAGGTATCCAAATCCTCTGAACTGGCTCCTCCCTTTACAAAGAAAGGTGATTTGGTCCAAGCTTCCTTAGATGGCAGAATGTGTCAGCAACAACATGTGGGGGGTCCAGGACTAAAACACACAGAGCTGTCATTAGATTACACTGAAAACGACTGACATTTAAACCAAAGTGAACTTGTTTAGTGTTAAAGGGAAACCAGATGATTAGGCTTTTCAAAACACACCTAAATGAGTAGCTGCATCAATATTTCCAGCCTGTTTCTCCAGAAGTTTGAGAAGAACTCTGTGGGTGGATGAGGTAGATGTCTGGCTATTTGTGAGTCTAGGAAGAAAGTCTACGTTTTTAGTAGATTACATCCAATTTTGTTGGTGTTTGCCGCAGCAATTGCAGCCACTCTAGACCTACCAATGACAATGTGATACAATCCAGAATGTTTTTTTGAAGAGTCTCTTCACTCTGTCCCTCTAAAAGATTAGTCATGTAATTCATAGCTATACTTTTAACCAAGCAGCTACAATTGTGGCTGTGAAATCCCCCCATGACTGTCTCCAAAGTTATTAGTAACTTCAAGTTAACATGGGTTTTGTTACATGAGGAACATCTCATTCTTTAAAGCATTAGCTTCACCCTGTCTGTCCAATACTGGATTCACCCATCCAACAGAACTGGTCTTACCCTCTAAGTGTTACAGAAACCAAAGTAAAACATACTTCTCAGGATATTTTTCTACCTCTTTGAAATAAAGTCAGTTCGACCTGGGTGGGCTGTTTTTGCTGGATTTCAGTGGATACATTGTGCTTGTGTTGTTACTGATGGTTTAGTCTCTTGCAGACTTTGTCTCCTGCTGAGCTGGCTTTGAGACTTGGGCGCACAGATACACACACACAACCACACACACCTTGATATTCCGCAGTGCTCAGAATACTGCTTCCAATCTAATTTCTGCAGATGTAGTGACCCGTGAAATGGTGCCAAGTCGTTCTCTTCTCCTCAGTGATATGTAAAAGCTGCAGATTGCCTCATTCAGGCTCCAATATTAACCCTTTGGCCGCCTCTTAATACTTTAGTGTCCTTGCCACAACACCCCCGGCTGAGCCGAAAAAAAGGCCGTTTGCAGAGCCAATAACTCGGTATACGTATTCAGGCTGGTGTTTATGTGCGTGCTTTGAAGTTTGAGAGAGAATTTTGCTGGCAGGTGTGTGTGCACCTGTTCAAGGATGTGCATGATGTGTGTGTCTGTAAGGCTCCTGGTTCAGTTCAAAGATAAATACTGAATTGAGAAGGAGATAATCCTCTCTAGAGGGTTCCATGTAGCTCTCAGTTGTCCAACGAGGGGGAAAACTTTCTTAATGTTATCATCTCCAGAGGAAAAAAAGGAAAACTGCAAATGTTCTTTAGTGAATCTGGAGATCTCACCTGTCACCGCAGTAAGAACTATCTCCCAGATAAAGGGATTAGAGGAGAGATACTTGAAGCGATGCAGGTTGTATAAATAAGGATTTGAGCGATCACCAAGGGATTCTGTTTCACAAAAGAACTAAGCAGGTCTTACCAAGGCCTAGTTAATATCAAAAATGTAATTCAAAGCTATTCATCCTGTATCACATAAAATGAAGACACATGGTGAAAACATCTATCAAATGCAAAGCAAGGCAGGTTAGGCGCTCCAAAAGAACATAAACAGGACCAGATTGTATCACATCATCCAAAGGCTACAACTACCAGGTTCTTAAGTAAAGTCCATTTGATTTGATATAGTCCATTATTACATTACAAGTTTGCCTCAGGAGGTTTCACCTGCATCCATCCATCTTCAACCACGTATCCAGACTCTTATGTATTCTTTTCAGCAGAGGGCCACAAACGTCCCTTTCCCTGGCCCTCAACTTGCTGACTGGGGGATTCCAAGGCGCTCCCAGACCAGCGTGATATAGATATAATCCTTCCACCTGGTCCTAGGTCTGCCCCTTGGTCTATTCTCAGCTGGACGTGCCTGAAACACTTCCCTCGGGAGGCGCCCAGGTGGAATCCTGACCTGGTGCTCAACTGGCTCCTTTCGACCTAAATGAACAGCGACTCTACTCCGAGTCCCTACGGAATGACTGAACCTCTCAACTGATCCCAAAGGGTGAGGCCAACCCAACCTCCAGAGGAAAGTCATTTTGGTCGATTGTCTAATTAATTCTCGTTCTTTCGATCACGACCCATGTTGCATGTCCATAAGTGATACAGTAGTAGGAACAAAGATGGGCCGGTAGATTGAGAACTTTGCTTTCTGGCTCAGGTCTCTCTTCTTCACAACTTGCGGCCCATCTCCCGCTCCATTGTCCTCTAACTCAAGAACAAGACCCCAAGATACTTACATTGCCTGTATTTAGTAACAGTAGATATATAAAGCGAGACATATAGGTTTAACATGTAACCAGGCTTAGGTCTGGAGAAAACTGCTCACCATCAACAGCTAACTTTGCCCTGATCACTTTACATATAACTCTGGAAGTCATGTCTTCATTGGAGCCACGGGTTTGTATACTCTCCATATCTGTACAAAACCAGAGGATTCAACAATGTACAGTTTAGCTGAGGGAAGAAGGATGTCTTTATAAGTATCGGGCTGTTTCTGCTATTAGTGACTTTGCCATTTGCCAAAACTAGTGCTTTAATAGCTATAAAAGGTTTAAGATGCAAAGAAGAGGAATCATCTTGTTTATTGCACACATTCTTCTTCCATGTCCAAAAAACCCTAAGCAATGAACATAAATGATGCGACACTGCATTATAAAGAAGAGCCAGTATATATATTGTAACCGTTTTTTATATCTGCAAATTCAAAAAAGGAAATTGACAAAATATGTTTAGCTTCAATAGACACAACAGGCTTGACACAACTTTTTTTTTTAGACTTCTTCCCTTTACATATCTGTTTCTCATTTCCGTGAAGATGGATCTACTCCTGTTCAAAAATATTACAGTTTGCATACTTTAGCCTGACTTTAATCAGTTACCCACGTACTGTATGTAACATACATTTCTGAGTGCTCCATAACAATATAATTTAAAGATGTGTATCCCTAAAACACAACTCTTACATTGCCAATGTGCATGCCTCAGGGCTGAGGTATAGCGAACATAATTCTAATATAATTGAATAGGTCTAAAACCAGTATACATTTCCAAAAGCAACACCATGCATCAATTTGTACATTTATTACAGACTTGTGAGTGTATGACTCATGGTGTGTCTAGACACTGGGGTTATGTGAGAGTTTCCACATATATTCGTCAAATGTGCTTTTATTCTGAGCCAAAACAATCACAATTGAGTCATTAATGAGATGCTAACATTCATACAAACTGAGTAAAGTTTGTTGGTACCCATTACCATTTTCTCAACTGTTGGGATCTTACATGTGTTCATTCCAAGGGTTTTGACATCTGCAAGAGAAATCTAGACTGACTGAGGCACATATAGTTGTAGCAATATGCAATAAAGGACTTCTCATAATGAATTGTGGAAGTCGGTCCAGACTCGCTGTGCTTCGTGGAAAACCTTTGATGTCAAAGGAGATAAGAGCTTCAAAGGGGAACATGTCTTCAGTATTGTTGAGAGGGAAAATGACGCTGCGCAATAAGAACAAGCCAAACACAAACTCAATCAGCCGGCCGGCCGGGGAGTGCATCTGTGTGTTTTGCATTCATGGCTTTTCCATCAGCTGAAGTGGCCTCCAGCTTTAATTTTAATCATGTTTCAATTACTGTGAACTTCCTGCATATGAAGTTTGTTCCATAAAACACGACTGAATTATTGCTGGACAACCAAAGTCCCAGGCTTAATGTATACTGTAAAAATAAATCATCAGCACCCTTACTCTAATATGATTATCGCTTAGGGGGACTATTTCTTGGCTCCCCCCTCTATGAGGAAGGTCATTGCTTCACAGTGAAGCTGCAAAGGACCCAATAAAGTGATGGGATAACAGTAAAAAATCATTAATTAAAATGAACTAAATCTAATGGCAGGATGAATAAACGCTCCACTAACAAAGTCAGTTAGCGATGTTAGAGTCTTAATGTGGCCCCTGGGAACTATTGCGTGCACATGAGGAGGGGTTTTACCATAATGAGGGCCCAATGGAGGAGGGGATCAAAAGACATAATGGACAAGAACTGATTGGAAAGTGTTGGAGGCTGAGAGGAAGAAAATAAAAAAGAACATGAATATAGCAGGAGAGCATCTGGAGGTGGGATGAGGAAGCAGAGGAGGGAACAGATGCTGATCAATGCATGAGCTCCAGCAGCTTCTGCAGTCTTGGCTTACTGCTTCCTGCCTCTAGTCGCAACACTGCTGGAGCAGGACCCTCCCTCAGAACACCGGCACCACAACAACAGCAGCAGATGGTGGTCCAGACACCAGGATGAGCTGAGTCAGACAACAATACAGTGGAAATCTACGGGGAGAAAGATTATGAGATGATTTCAAAAAAAGTTTTCGGCAGCTAAAGAAAAGAATGTGTGTGATGGCTAGATTGTAGGTGACCAGACTAAGACCAGAACAAAAACAATTTAGTTAAAATGCACAGGGAAAATGCTTTATCTACAAAACTTGGCACAGCTTTCTTGTCCTTCCATTAAGATACAGGAGTTCTTGGCCACTAGCATTAGGAATGGCCAACTTGTGGCCCCACGCAAAGTTATGTGATGAGGCCCTCTGTGTCGCGAACGTTGACGGTGCTAGTGGAGCATGCCCGTGGAAACTGCGGCTCGCCTAATTGCGGCGCATTGGCGATTCAGATGAGGCTCCCTCGGCAAGATGAGGCTCCCTCCGCGAGGTGAGGCCCCAGGTGAGGTCTGTGTGATCTGCGTGTAGGGAGGGGCGGGCCTGCATTTATTTTAGCTTTGATATTCCCGTCTGCTCATCTGTTGTTGAAATGTTAAACCACTTCTCTGCTAAGCTAGGCTAACATGTTTAAGCATTTTCTTTCCAAGTAGCTTTAGCTCAGGCTAAGCGTTGGTATCACGCACAATGAACTCTAGTCGAACCTCAGACTTGTTTCTAATTTTACCCAGTGGCCACTCATGGTATTGTAGAAACAAATCTCTCTACAGCCCAAAGAGCATTTTCTCCATAGACCAATATTAAACAAGGTATATGAAACTGTTGAGAGGACTCCATGAAATACAAACAGGCCCAGAAAAGTGATATAAAATCTGTCATGTCATCACAATGTAAAGTCTGTGGGCCCATCAGGAACTACAGAGCAGGACTGGTAGCGGGAGAGGCCTCGAACCCCCATCTGCTCCCTGGCGCTGGAACACTAGAAGCCCCTTCGCCATCTCTCCATTAGTGCACCTCTATAGGTCCTATTTATGCATCTCTGTATTTTGGGCCTATGTGTGTAATTGTTAATAACACCAAGACCTGCATTTAGAAATGTAGATAGAAGATTGACAATAAAGTTGACTTTGACTTTTAAATGTTTTGTACATTCATCTTTTTATTTGTGTTTACTAAAATGTAAGATTTGATGATTTTTGCAGCTTTTAGAGATAACTTGACAAAAGCAATCAGAAAACCTTTCTCACTCAAGTGCTTCTTCAGTGCTCATTTATGAAAGTATTCCTTTCTTATTCAGTTTCAAAGAATGCCATTGTGCTTTGGCTCCAGTCAAACCCAACACATAGATATATATAAAGACATATCTTAGACGATCCCAGCCCATGCAGTCAACATGTCGATGTATCCTTGGGAAAGATACTTAACCCTGAGTTGCTCCCGATGGCATGGCCAACGGTGTGTGAATGTTAGGTCCTAGAGTAAGATACACTGCTCTGTGTGAATGGGTGAATGACATGTAGTATGTAAAGCGCTTTCAGGGGTCTTAAAGACTGGATAAAGCGCTGTCCAGGCCATTTACATAGCATGTCACTGATTTGATGGTTTAAAGCTAATTCATTTTCCTGCATGCTACAGCCCATTGTATTTGACTCCGCACCAACAGCCTAATACACCTCACTAACCACTGAATACATCACTGCGAGGATCTGTTTTACACGTCTCTTGATGAGAACATTCAGCCTGGGGTTGAACCAGGAAACCAGGCTGCCTAATTGGTCACAGCGTGAATTTTGGGTTGGAAATGTGAAAGCTGCAAATCTGTGAAAATTCATGCTAAGAACAGTAAGTAGGTGTTAATTAAGCATGGGCTGCCATGCTTTAATTAAATTGTTGTTCTTTCATGGAAAAAAAGGCGAGTTGACAGCCACCCTGTGACGGCTGGAGACTGATGCAGGATGCTTCCCAGCCTCTAAGAGCTGTGAAGGCATCCTGTGATCCCTGAAATGATCTAGCAGGCAGATAGAGGAAAAATAGACGCATTGAAACAATGGTGCTGACAGTTGAAATACTAAATCTCTAAAGCTTTGTTTTTTTTTAGCTTGATCTTTCTCTTCGCATTCTCAGAGTTTTTAGAAAATGTTCACAACCTCCATTCTCTTTCTTCCTCCTCTCTCCTGCAGTCGTCTCCTTTCGTCTTTCATGCACATTACAAACTGCCACATCCCTCGTGCACACCTCACACTACTGATTATACTCTCCAGTGAACAGACATGTGGGATTTTGACATAGTATTTTCAATCAAATTGTTATTTTGTAGACTATACATGTTGACTAATGCAATGTAGTTATAATGTCACCTCCTCCTCACCTCCTCTACATGCTCTTTCATTTGATCCAGGATCACCACAATTATAGCCATACCTCCACCCTTAAAGATAAGGGGTTACTAAGGGCAAATTATTTTGCTGTATGACAATCTTCCTCTTCACTGGAGGAAATACAATGAGAAAAAGTCAGAATTCTGGCTTTAATTGCACAATTCTGAGTTTAAAGTCAGAAACCTTCTCTGACTTTACTGTGTATTTGCTCAAAATCCTGCAATCTTACTCAGAATTTGGACATTATTCTCACAATTCGACTGAAAAAAAAAACTGAATTACAGATGTGGCCCTAATCCTCTTCTCTACATTTCCACGTGCCAACTTTCAAACAATTAGGATACAAGCTGGAAGCAGGATGTGTAAATAGTTCAATATTAAAGGTTTACTCAACACATTGAGCTAAAGTCATATTTTCTCTATGTTCACTGGTATTCAAATTGTTTCTGTGAAGCATGGACAAACAATGTGATTCTCCCGAATAAAGTCTCAGATCATTAAGTGTTTAGAGACTCTAAACTGCTTTTACATGCACCGTCATTGCAATTTAATTAAGACAATATAAATTCAAAGAGATTTTATTTAAACACAACTGCTTCTAGTTCTATCAACGTATTGAAACAACAACAATTCAAGCAACAAATGAAGCATACGGCATGGAAACATTGCACTTGGGCGAGAGAGGGGTGAGGAAACACAGAGCAGCGTCCTCCTCACTTCATTTGACTCACTAAGCTTTATTGACATGAATGGATCGTGCCACAGGTCTGCTCCGGCAGGGGGGGACTGACTGAACTGACTGACTGACTGACTGCCAGTACAGAGATGAGGATTTGGCCTTGGCAAGCCGGGGCACGCTGCCTCCAAGTGTCTCCGAGGTTCATCAACCCCCCTCCCCCTCTCAATTACCAGTCCTTCCCCTCGTTAGGGCCATCTGCACTGGAGATAATTAAAGAGAGGCGCACTCTAATGCAAGAGTGCCCTCTTGAATCGCTCCATTGATCTTATGTCCTGAACTTCCACGGGCAAAAAATCTCTCTCCACATCAATACCCCACTGTATGCATGATGTGTAATAGCTTGATGTTGATTAGGAAAAGCTATTGGCGTTTTTAATGGGCTGCTGCAGGGGGGGATCACTTGGAGCAGCTTGGGCTCAGTCACAGAGTAAAGATTTGCAGCCCTGGGGGGGGGGTGTTTTGGGGTTAAAAGTGGGGGTAAAAGTTTATTTATAACATATGGCTTTTTACGCTAAGTTTGTCGTCTACTATGCATTTCGCCAGCATTCATGGAATTGTCCTGTTATCCAAGCTGTGTGGGCACAGTTATGCAGAGGTTCTTCTAGGGTTTTCTGCATGTAAATGGTCCGCAACGTGTACAATCCCTGTGTTCCCCCCAGAGGGAGTTTCTCTCCCACACACTGGGCTCTGGTTTCAGACAGAGGGTGAAAAGCTGCAGCATAGGCAGTATGAGAAAAATAAAGAGCCTTTTGAACATTAAAGCATGGAGACATGTCCCAGTAGAGAAAGTAAATACTAATACTAATGTCGTTTTGCAGTGTTTTTGGGTAAAAGTGTTTAATTTTCAATGAAGTGTGGATTGTGTATGTGTACTTGACCTGTGCATTAGTCTCTCGGGTGCAAGGCTTTGCCTCGTGAGCCTCCTGCCAGGGCTGACTGACATGTATTGGCAGAACCAGACCTGACCTCAGAGTGTCCACAGGATTTGGCTGCCACCGCAGGAAAAACCATGTTCATTGTGCCTCGGCATTGATCAGCAATCGGACTGTAGCGCTCGGAATCGATGTCTTACTCTTAGCCGCGTCAAACTGCCATGAGGTTGTTGAGGAAGGGCAGTCGATAGCTCCCAAAGCTCCTCCAAGGCCTGAACAAAGTTTGTTTATACCGATGGACTTTTCTCCTTAATCACTAGCTCTTTACGAGGTGTGTTGCCATCATTAACTGAATTAACGGTGGGAGAAGGAGGGGTAGGGGTGGTGCAGCGGGTCAGAGGGAGGAGGAAGAAGAAGTCAGGACGTGGCAGAGTAAACATTACCGTCTGCCTGTGCGGATATGAGCCTCTTCTCATGAGCTGGAGGTGGGAGGCACAGATGGTGGCGGGCATTAGAAGGAGGCGGGATAGACATCATATTGCTGTGTGTCTGTCTGTCTGTCTGTCTGTCTGTCTGTCTGTCTGTCTGTCTGTCTGTCTGTCTGTCTGTCTGTCTGTCTGTCTGTCTGTCTGTCTGTCTGTCTGTCTGTCTGTCTGTCTGTCTGTCTGTCTGTCTGTCTGTCTGTCTGTCTGTCTGTCTGTCTGTCTGTCTGTCTGTCTGTCTGTCTGT
>CALSBZ010045014.1:0-10362 GCA_943591055.1 Gobionotothen gibberifrons | reverse complement strand
GGTCAGAAAGAGATGTCACATGTCAAAATCGAGCAAGGGGGGCAAGATATAGGTAAAATCCACCCAAATGACCCCAAAAGAGGGTTTTTTTTTCTAAATGTCTCTAAAAAGGTCAAATATCACTTGTTTTGCATCAATCTTGATACAGGGTACTTATTATATATTGTACTTTGGATTCCTAAAGCTTTTAGTCTACTAACCCATCATCCAAGGTTAGTTTTCACAATAAGTACAAAATATTTTATAATATTTTTCTATAATTTACAGTTTTTTTACCATGTTCAATCTGAATTTTCTTTAAAATAAAAAACATCTATATTGATTCTGACTTTTCTACATCCAACTCACAGGTTTATCATTAGTTTGAGAAAAGATGATTAATTTAACCCTTTTAGAAGGGAAGATATGGTCATTTGTTCTGGGAATGTCATTTTCGAGCCTGAAACATGAAAAACAGGCTCGGGGCTTAACAGGTTAATGGCGTTAATTTTGTCTGCGAAAAACTGGAGGAATGAGCTGCAAGTAGCGGAAGTAGAAGTAGGGAGGTTATCAGCACGGGGTTTGAAGAGCTTGTTAACTGTGGAGAAGAGGGTCTAGCGGCAATAAGAGCATCTTTGTATGCATTGAGATGGAGTTTGTAGCTTATGTAATGGACTGTGAGGGATGATTTCTTTGAAAGACGTTCAAGTTGGCGGCCTCGCTGCTTCATTTTACGGAGTGCGAGTGTGAACCAGGGTGAGGAGGTCTTGAGAGTAATGTCAGAGGATTACAAAAATCTCAAAGATTGGAAGGTTGTATATAAAATAAATACTGTACAGGAATAAAATACTGCTTAATGTCATAATACATAATTATGTGGAATGCAAACCGATGATGAATGCTTTAAAGTCATAAAAGCACTTCACAGAGTTCAGTCTTGTGGCCTGTGGGATAAAACTGTCCCTCAGCCTGGTGGTTTTCAGAATCAGAAATCCTTTATTTGTCCCAAAGCGGCGAAATGTTCAATCTTACAGCAAAAGTGGCCTGTGAGTACAGAGTGCCCGAGAGCGAGGGAGGGGGGTGACATTGGGTTGGAGACCGTAGCCTCGTGTTACTGTCTCACGAAAGTCCCCGGCAGACATTGTGAACATCTCCCGCTGATTTCTCTTTTAGATGTCTCCCACACTCAGTCTCAATTTGTCGCGATTTTTGGGGTCCTTTAGTGTCTGAGCACGGTAGTACCTTAATTCGACAATCCCCACCGACACTGCGCATGCGTGTGGTGGTGGTGTTTTTAACAACCCCAGCCGTCACTGCGTTTGCACGTGATGGAGGAGGCTTCACAGTACCAGCCGCCACTACGTTTTGCACGTGATAGTGGAGGCTTCACAGCACCAGCCACCACCGCGCTTGCACGTGATAGTGGTGGCTTCAGAGCCCCAGCTGACACTGCATTTGCACGTGACAGTGGAGGCTCCACAGCCCCAGTCGTCACTGCGTCAGCACGTGACAAAGGCGGCTTCAAAACCCCCGACGCCACTGCGCAGGCGCACGGTGGCGGAGGCTTTTAAAACCCCTGTCACAGACCCGTTCTAATGTCCGCCTTTTGAGAGATGCCGTAGCTGCTCTCAAAAGGGGAACAATAGGCGGACTGTTTATTGGTTTTATTGTCTTTTTATTGTTTTGTTTTTTTCTTTCATTTTTTGAGCTGAGCCTGGATGCAACAGCGGAAATGTTTTATACAGAAAAATATTTGACAACAATAATTGGCAGACATGTGTGTTTGTGCACTTGAGGATGGCGTTGAGGCATCTCTCGAGGCAGGAACACATCTGGAGCTGGAGAACGCAGCTCTGTCACAGAGGGGAGAAGGGGAGGCCGCTCAGGTTGCTTGCTTCTTTCCTCCCGTCAGGTGGCTGAGGATCTGGGTCGGTTGCGCCTGCGTGGCTGCTGCTGCCGGGACCGAAGATCTGCTCGGCCAGCTCGCCCCCGTCTCCTGCCTGGGCTGGGGATTCGGGTCGGGCTGCTGCCTCAGCTGCCTCGGTACCATCAACCGAGCAGGGTGAGGGGCATTTCGGGCCGGGGGCTGCCGTGAGACCGTTGTAGGTGGCGGCTGGGCCCTTCGGGGGAGGCAGAGGCGGAGAGCCTCGTCTTCCCTTCTCTTCGACTCCCTTCTCTTCGACTCCCTTCTCTTCGACTCCCGTCTCCGCTGTAGCGAGACCAGAGCGGGGCCGAAAATGCCCTCGAGAACGATGGGCATGTCGAGAACATCGTCCTTTTCCCGGTCTGGGAGGTCGGTCGGGTTGAGCCACCTGGCTCTCTCCTGCACCACCATTATGCCCATAATCTTGCCCGTGGCCTGGACCGTGCAGCGCTGTACCCGGAGACAGATGTCCGTCACCGCTGCGATCTCGCCCCATAGGGCCGGCCCAGACCCGCTCGCCAGATCCTCGCAGAGCTCTGCTTGGTATGCAGTCAGCAACGAGGAGATGTTGAGGGCCCTGGCGAACAACGCTGCTGCCTTGTAGGCCCGGTCAGCCAGCGTGGACTGCAGTCGGTCCGCCTTCACCGGTAGCGTGGGGTTCTTGCTCGGTGCAGACGCCGTCCTCGGGAGGAGGTGAGCTGCCACCAACGGTTCCATTGGCGGTATGCGGAGCAGGCCGAGCCTCTCCATACCGTCACAGTCCAGGGAGGAGGCACCCTGGATCGGGGCCTTGTTACTGTAGGGCCGGTCTCTCCAGGAGACCGACACCTCATCCAGCAACTCTGGAAAAACCGGCAGGAGTTGCCTCTTCTTCCTCGCTACTTGGGGCACATTTTCCCCCTCGTAGTGGGACCTAGAGGTCTCCTTGGCCATCTCGGGCCATGAGATGTCTAGCCTGGATGCAGCACGTTGGCACACGGCCTGCAGGTCCACGCTGAGACATGGCGAAGCTGGTGTGCTGTCGCCTGGGGGAGCAGCCATCGCTCCCGGCATTGCAGCCCGAGCTGGTGGCATGAAGACTGAGGAATCCTCTTTGTTCCCCGCGTCTTCCGACTCCAGGATATCGTCTGCGAGAGTGGCCATGGTGAGGTCCAGCTGGGAGCCCCAGCTCGGCGGAGCCCGGGGTCCCAATCTCACATCTCTCGCTGCTACCGAGTTCCAGCCTGACTCAGGGCGGGACTTTGGCTTCGCAGCTGCCGCCGTAGATGAACCCCAGACCGACACAGTGCGGGGTTCGACTTTAGCGGTGGGTGCCCTTGTGTCCTGGTAGCCGTCCGGCGTGCCAGTGTACACGAGGGATCCCATGCTCGCCAGGTTAGAGAGAGGCGTCCATCTTGTCTGCCGTGGTGACGGCGTGGAGAGGGCCCGCTCTTAGCAGGAAAGTTGCCGGGGAAAAAATCTAACAACTCGTCCTTAGTCCGGAGAAAAGCGACGGCGTAGATTTATTTCCAAAAGGGGGTATTAACTGGTGTGTTAATAGCCCTTAATTCCTTTCTTCTCTGGTTTGAGAATAGAAGAAAACGTCCTTGCCGTCGTGGTATCGATAGCGAGGGAGACAAGCTAGCGGCGTGGTGTGCAGCTAGCTTGAAGTCGAAAAACCTTACCTCTCGATTTCCGGAGAAAAAGAAAAAAGGTGAGGTCGAATGTGGTACTAACTGGTGTGTTAGTACCTACAATCTTCTCTTAGAAGAAAATCTAAGGGTAGCTCGCGAGCGTCCGTCGACCGAGTTTTAGCTAGGATAGCTTAGTTCTGTCTGTGGACAGTTAAGCTGCGCGGCTGCCGATAAAGAGATGTGCTCTGAACCGAGAAGAGGTGTTTGAATGACGCATGCGTCGTGGCGCAAGCTACTTATAGGGGGTGGATTCCCTGACGATGACGTTGAGATCACCCGCCAATCAGAATTGTCGTAAATGAGATTGATGCTTCTGTTTGCTCCGCGATGAGGCGCATCCCATAGTGAGACATCGAACGGAGTGTTATGAATGAGAACCGTTTATATTCATCCTTCTTTCCCTAAACCAGTCCAGATGATGTTCTACTTACCACCAGGGCAGAACCTCCAGTTCCAGAAGCACCATGACTCCTATACTGACTGTCTAACTATACAAATATACATTTTCTATGGCCTATGTATTTTGTATAATCAAACTGAATTTGACACTGTTTAATGACCTAGATATATCATATTATTCCAATGCTTATGTACTTCATGTTGTAAATAATAGTTAAGACCTCAGTAAATGAAATAAACAATGTATTTAATATTAATATTTTTTCATCTAATCACAAAGCAGAGGTAAGAATATATCCATCACTTCTCTGCAGCTTCATGGCTTCTATTATGAGCCGCATGGAATACTTTCATTTCTAAGAAATAGGAAATCAATCATGTCATTTAACATCAACAGCAGTAAAACAAATATTGTGTTTATGTGTGCAACAAGTAAAGAGAAGCCGCTGTTAGTTAATACATATTTGGAATTCAAACAGACTCAAGCAATGCTCATTGTATGAAAATAAAGGACACAAATTAAATTAAATTCTGAAACTAAGACGCAAAATAGTGCAAGATAAAGGGGTAAAATATATACAAACACAATTTAAATTAAATAATATAAATGTGTCAACACTGTATTGCAAATACATAAACTGTTTACAGCAATATAATAAGTATATGCATAATGAGAAGTACTGTATTGCACACAGTTGTGGTCGTTTAAAAAAATCTTCAATTTTAAGGCTAAAGTGACAGAAGTGATGAGCTCTAGAGTTCTCTGCTGCTGAGACCCGACCGCCATTTATTTAAAAAAAAAAAGCCTCACTTGTCACGCGCGCTGTGCATCCTGGGATATGGTAGGCCGCGAAGGATACATCAGATTTGTCCTCCAAATCCGGGAAAAGAAGGCTGCATTCATCGTCCGCATTCGTCAGAGTCTGGCCTTGTCTTTGAATTGGGACATCCTTCTCTCGACGGAAGTGACGTAAGGGAGGATTATTGCGAAAAGGAATGCAGCAAAATAATCTTTATTTCGATTACATTGTTGTCGTAATCGTTGCAAGCCAAAATCGTAATCAAGATTCAAATACGATTTAATTGCAAAGCCCTACTGTACATTACGTAACCGTTATAGGTAGGGGTGTAACGGTTCACAGAATTCACGGTTCGGTACGTACCTCGGTTTGGGGGTCACGGTTCGGTACGGGTTCGGTACAACAAGAAAAAGAAAAAAAAAGTCCCAAATGCATAATTCTAGGTTTGTTGTTGTTTATTTTTTAACAGTAGTGCAAGTTTCAGTATAAAAATAAGGAACTTTAACATTTTGAATAATTAACTATATTGCACAGTTAAAAACAAACCACAAACGGTACCACAGACACTCAGATGGCCATATTATCTATAATGGCTAATGTCAAACAAAAAAGAATGTCTTGAAAATATTACATCATAAATAATAAGAAAGTGTTTCAAGAGCGCATAGCTGTTGAAATATATATGCCAATAGCTTCCGTTATTTATTTTGGTCTCTCGGCTTTCATGTATATTGGCTTCTTAAAAACTAACTTTTCTTCTTCTTGTATTTTGTTCATTTTGTTGTGTTTTTTTCTTGTTCTTCATTTGTTGTTTAAAGAGCAACTTGCAGGTTAGACACACCAGTGAATAAATGTGTAGGAAAATGATGAATACACTAGATTTTCAAAAAAATATACAGAAATATAGACTACAGTGACATCTGGCGTCGTTTTTGTAAGACATTTTTACTTCCGCATACAAAAAGCCTCCCGCGTGTGACGTAACATGGGGGAGAGCGGCCGGTCTAACGTATGAATAAACATGGACCACATTGCTAGTTTTGACACAGAAGAGGTTGAAAATATATATTCAAATGCATATGATTATAATTATGAGCCTGCTAGGCGTCCAAGAGACCAGGAGCAGCCAAGGATTAGAAGAAATATCGGCCATCGGCGAGAAATTGAGCTGTGGTGTGAGGAGAACCAGTGGAGAACAGGGCAGCTGTCTTGGCGAGTGACCGGCGTTAGCTACAGACAGCTGTTAGCTACAGACAGCTGTTAGCTAACGTTGGTCACATCACAACATTGTAAAGTTAGCTATCATATATCAGGCTATAACTAAAGTAGTATTGATAATATAGTAACGTTACTGGCAGGACTGTTGATACTGATCCATAACAGAAACTAATGCGCAAGTATCAGCCGTATCTCGCGTTACCTAATGCAACTCCACACTACGTCTTACGGTGCTGTGTACCGGAGGGGAGAGAGAGAGGAGCGAAGTGGGGGAGAGAGATGTAATATGGTTTCCTGATAAACGTTTTGATAGGCTTCAGCTGTGGAGAGTATGTGCTGCAGGGAGGTAGATGCACCTCGCACAACGCACCCAGGAACGAAAGCTAGCTCCGGTCCTTTTCCTGTTAGGGAAACTGTGGACTCGATGTCCTAACAGGATGGAGATTGTGCAACCTGCACAAACACAAGCTCACCATGATTACAAATGGTGAAATGCAATGTAAAATTACCGAAAAAATACCAGCTCATTAAATCACAACCGCTCAAACCAACTACAAACTACTACCACGGATTGGGCAGAGAAGGAGTCAGAGAAAGTTGCTCCCCCATGTGACGTAATATGACGCTTTTGACGTATGACGTTAAAAAAAGCAGTTTTTAGTAGCAGAGCTCAAAACGGCTCCTTTCCCTCTGAAATCCTGCCCTTATGTCTTGTAAAACATATCAAATCCTGCATTAACTTTTTGAATTTGAATTTTCAGGCAAGGTTAAGCATAAATGTAGTCAAAAAAAAAAACCTGCAAGTTGCTCTTTAAGGGCGGCTGGCAAACAGTTTTTAGGCGCAATACCGCCCCCTGGATTATATATAGTGTAGTGGATACTGCCCTGAATGACAGACCTTTTTCCCACTCGTAAAAAAAAGGCGTATTCGTCGTGTGACTGCATGTGCCAAACCGTGACGTCCGAACCGTGATGGTTCGGGACGAATACGGATACCGTTACACCCCTACTGTACATTGAAAACCGAGTTTCATCCCTGAAGAGAACACCTCTCCAAAGTGCCAGACACCATCAAAGGTGAGCATTTGGCCACCCAAGTTGGGTACGACGACCAACTGCAGTCAGGTCAAGACCCGGTGAGGAGCATGTAGATGAGCTTCCCTTGGACGGTTTCTGACAGTTTGTGCAGAAATTCTTTGGTTATGCAAACCGATAGTTGCATCAGCTGTCCGGGTGGCTGGTCTCAGACGATCTTGCCGGTGAAGATGCCGATGTGGAGGTCCTGCGCTGATATACGTCGACTGCGGTTGTGAGGCCTTGTGGATGTACTGTCAAATTCTCGGAAATGCCTTTTGAGACGGCTTATGGTAGAGAAATGAACAAGCAATTCACGGGCAACAGCTCTGGTGGACATAACTGCAGTCGGCATGCCAATTGCATGCTCCTCAAAACTTGCGACATCATAGAGTGCCACAGTGACGCGTCCCAAAACCCGGAAGTAAGTTAGCATTTTCCACTTCCGGTTCCTTCGACAAAAACCAATGCAATTTCTCCATAGGTTTTTGGAAAATAGCTCGAAATAAGGTCTGTGGTTGACACAAATTGAAGAGACAGATCACGTTTTGTTCAGCTGGATAATATCCACATGTCTACCCTACTTTTATAATTTTCGAATCATAAATCGAATCGATAGATTTATGATTAGAAAATGTTAGGACGTCACTGTGGCACTCAATTGTGCTGTGTCATAAAACTGCTGTATTGTGACCAGCCTAAGGCAAGGCACACCTGATTATCTCGGCAAAGGAGAAGTGCTCACTAACACAGATTTAAACAAATTTGTGAACAATATTTGAGAGCAATAGTCATTTTGTGTACATAGAAAAAGTCTTAGATCTTTGATTTCAGCTCATGAAAAATGGGAGCAAAGAAAAGTGTTGCGTTTTTATATTTTTGTTCAATTTATATTTATGTAATACCTTTAGTTACTTTGCAGATTTGGATTAATGATGGGAAATATAATCAACACTTAAATCAGACTTTACTTACACCTGGATTCAATTCACATGTTACCCAGCAGTACATGAAGCAATTCAAAGTTCCAACATTAACAGCTTCGATAAACACATCCAAACATCAATAATTATCATCAAAACATATAATATAAATGATTGTGAAATTGGCAAATGTGCATAACGAGTTTACTTTATGTACTATAAGTATATTTTGATGCCAATACTTTTGTACTTTTACTTGAGAAATATTTTGAATACAGGACTTTTACTTAAGAAGTATTCCTACACTTTGGTATTTATGATTATACTTAAGTGCTAGATGTGAGTATTTCATCCACCACTGGTTCCACATCATGGACACAGTCTGACTTAATTGCTTATCTATCTACAGTTTCAGTCTAAAGTATCTGTTAAACTGTGTCTATGAATCTATACAAAATGTGATGAATATCATTAAATGTAGACATTTGTTGTGTTTTACAGGCAAGCCCATATTTTCCGTTGACATCCACCCTGATGGGACAAAATTTGCAACCGGGGGCCAAGGTAAGACCCGTACCTGTGCACATCCTCTGGCACTGAAGTTGACTTTTGTCTTTAGATGGTGTCCAATACTTGTTGTAGCACTAAGGTGAAGGAAGTGTACTGTGTTTTTGAATCTATGACTACATACTAAAAGTTCGCCTGCAGACTACAGTCTATAGGATTAAAAAAAAATTAAACACAAAGATACATAAAGTCAACAATGTATGGGTTTTCATATTGGATTTGTTTTCAGGAGAGGATTCGGGCAAAGTGATGATCTGGAACATGGCGCCAGTCCTTAGAGAGGAGGATGAGAAGAATGAGAATATTCCCAAAATGCTTTGCCAGATGGACAATCACCTAGGTAACCAGCCTTACCACTATTCGCTTTCCAGTTGATTCTAATAGAGTGGTGCAGAGTCCTAAAACCCGGAAATAACTTTGTTCTCCGACATAATAGACGGCATTAATTAACGCCTCTCGCGAATATCCAAAGCTTTTATGTGTCATTTAAACGGCGGTTGTTAACAAGTGACTAAAGTACAAAACGTCATCATGCAACACAACATCGCCTTTAGCTTAGCGGTGGTGATGCACACCATGCGACCGTGATGTAGTTGGGTTATACCCTAGCTTTATCTTTTTACTTCTGGCGATTGCAATTACGCTTTAAAAATCACATGGTGGCATTAAAATGTAGAATGTATCCCACTGAAGAAAACGTTTTAGGCATCATAAACATGTGCTTGCCAAAGAGCTTTTATTCTGCATTATACCTCAATCCAATCCGGTAATCCCACTGCTTTTTGTCCATAAACTTGTGCTTTTAGGATACTCATTATTATACTTTGAACGACACTTGTAACCACAAATTCGAAAAACACAGTTACACCTTCTATAGTGAAAAATATGAACAGCCAAGACCGAGGTATGGTTTTTTAAGATTGCTTTAAGCGCTACCCACCGGCCCGAAAAAGCCAAGCTATACTCCCCCTTTAGATCTGCACTGACGACAGGACAATTTTAAAATACAAATAAATGTTGTTGTTAGAGATGACAACATAACAACAGGATTCGCCGTATGAGTACTACAAGTCACTTAAAGGTGGAGTAGGTAAGTTTGAGAAACCAGCTCGAGATACACTTTTTTGTTATATTCCATGGAATGCTCTTAACCTGTTAAGCCCCAAGGGGACCTCTGGGCATTTTTCACGACACTGTGTCTCAAGGAACCTTAATATTTAATAAACTATGAATATATTATATCCATATAACGGGGAAAAATATATATATATTTTTTTAAAACACGCATACCATACACTGACCCTCTGAATTAGCCTCGAGCGAAAAATGCTAACCTATTACCGCACCGAAAATCACTCCAAGCTCCCTTATTACTTATCCTAGCTCTGCACATCCATAACATCGTTTATGATCATAAAGACACAGAATCTAACGGTGCCAGCCTCAACACTGAAAGATACAAACTCACAACAGGGGAAGCAAACACAGATATCACAACACGTACCTTCACGGAGCTTTTTACCGGAGATCGTCTCACCGTAGCTGTCTATCTGATCATAAGACTGTTCAATGGCATTCAAACGAGAAAAAACGATGCTGCATCGGTTAATCCATAGGTTGAGAAAGTATGGGCAAACTCATTTTTTTCATTTATAGTCCATAATTCCATATTGATGTCAAAATCGGAGACCAAAAGTTAGCTGCTAATTGGTAGCCACCTGCTGCTGCTATTCCCCATGTATTGACTGACGCGGCACCCTAACAAACAGACATGACCAAATAAGGACTATGTGGGACTTCCCCTC
>CALSBZ010045011.1:228849-241594 GCA_943591055.1 Gobionotothen gibberifrons | reverse complement strand
CACACACATTGATAAACACTGTGCACAAGAACCTTACACACACACACACACACACGCATGCACGCACGTCGCACACACACACACACACACACACACACACACACACACACACACACACCCTATGCATGAATGCATCTCCTCTGAGGGATGGATCAGAGGGGCAGCCATGTTGCAGAGAAGCAGTTTTCAGGGGTTCAGTGCCTGGAGCAAGACATGGTGCTTTCCTCACATTCTCCCCCCTCTCTATGTCCCTCTGTCACTGGGAAACATCTGTCTCCCTCTGGCTGTCAGCTCCAGGTGAGACAGGTGGCTGCTGTCCCTTCTTTTAAAAAAAATCCATCCATATGGCACGGTAGGATATATCTGGACCGAAAGATGACGCATATCTCCATGGAAATGCTGCTATATCCATCCATCCATCCATCTCTCTCTCTCTCTCTCTCTCTCTCTCTCTCTCTCTCTCTCTCTCTCTCTCTCTCGCCTTCTTTCACAAAAGATTGAAACCCATTAGATGTCCGGGCCCCTGCTGTGAGCCCTCTGCATGTACGATCTGCATACAAACTGTTCCCTTTTCCAACCCTGACACACACACACACACACACATTTGTGCCACTTAATAAATTGTGTTGAGCCACTGGCCTGCTGTGCCCCGGGGGTCAGTGTGTGGAGCAAAGAGACATTAATCATTGTGAGGGAGTGTGTGTGTAAGCAAACACTGGCTGAGCATCAGCACCCCGCGTCTTGTGTGTGTTTATTTGAACAGCATGTCGGCAGGAGTCTGTACACATGTGTGGTTTTCTATTTGTGACACTGAGAAAACTGAAATGAAATGTTTTACGTCAACATATCTCTATAACTGTGTTATGCTAGCTGAAAGCAATAATATTGAGTGGAACCTAATATTTTGTTATTAAACGTTATATTATTGCTTTCAACTAACCTAATACAGTTTGGGGGAACAAGTGACATTTCATTGAAGTCAACGTTTCAGATTTGTAGTGTTCTTTAAACGGTGGTCTGCTGATAATGTGTGTGCTTTAGTGTGTCGTCATGTGTCTGAGGTGAATGTCCATCGACCTGTCTGCCTCCGGCTTCTTTCTCCCTCCCCTCCCCCATTCTCCCTTTACCACAGCTTTATTACTCCCTCCTCTCCACTCCCCTCCTCTCCACTCCCCTCCTCTCCACTTCCCTCTTATTTGTGTGTTTCATCCTTTGCTTGCACAATTCATTCCCATATCAGCTGTGGTGTGTCAGGGCTCCGGTGTAATGTGAGACAGGCAGGGCAGATTGTGCGGCATCTCATTAATTTGCCGTGGCTAACTGTTCGTACACCGGAGCAGAAATCAATGTGCCACCTCCGACCTTTATCTCCCCAGCGTCATCACCGCTGACACAAATACTCCACTTGCCCTTTCCATCCAGCACCAGCAGGTCCCTTTGTCCAAACAGGCCAGTAAAACATCACCAGAAGATGTGTTTCAGAGTTTTTCCTCAAGAAGAAAATGTGTCTTTCTGCCTGAAAATCCAGTTGTGCTCTCACTGTACAGTATTTAGTCTACTGTGCAGTATTTGATTTACATTCTGTTTTATATTTGTCTATTTTACATGTACATTATTGACTTAATCAATCTGCACCAACGCTGAGTTATTTTAAAGGTCCCATGTCATGGCTATTTCTACTGATCATATTTCCATTGTTGAGGTCTACTAGAATAGATTTACATTGTTCAATGTTCCAAACTCACATTGGTTTCTCATACAGCATCTACACACAAGGGGACGGGTAATAACCGGAAAAGCATGACATGGGACCTTTAAGTCGAGGCTAAAAACACTACTTTTTTCAGCTGCTTACCCAGAAGTCTTTTAACTTGTTTTAGCACCTACACTGGAAAAAATGCTGCTCAAAAACAAGTTAAACAATAGTGAAAACAAGATGTTTGAAATAAGTACACAAATCTGCCAATATATAGATATTTCGATAAATCAGATCTTGTAATTAGCTGGGAGAACTCATTTTGAACTATGTTTGACCACAATCAGGAAACGTTGTGTTACAATATAAGCGGCAAATGCTCAAAAGTTTTCTGTTTTCTGAAGTTAGTTGGTGATTTTCTAATATATATATGTAAAGAAAATGTGTGTTTCATCTGAGATACAACTCAAAATAAGATGTTTTGACTTAACAAGATGATGCATTGTCTAAAAACAAGACCCGATATCTCACTGCAGTGTTACTTCTGAAGTTATTATGTCTTATATCAGAGATATATTCTGACTAGATATTAGACTGATATACTTGCCAAGATTTTGAGTTTTTGTAGTTTACCGTATTTACAATGTTGTTTTTAAACTATTCTGTATCTCTTTTATGCATGTTTTTTATGAATCTGTTATTCCATTGTGTTTATTTATTGTGTTCCTTTCTGTTGTCTTCTTGTTACGTGTTAAACATTGCCTCTGTGTCTGAAAATGTGCGATATAAATAAACGTACCTTAATCCTTCAATTTAACCTGCACTTTTATTTCTTTAACTATTTTTGTATTGTTATATTTTCCTTCCTTATCTACGGAAGAGGATAAGGGCCACATGGGAAAAAAACATTTGGGATGTGAATTCTGATCTGGTCAAATCTCAAAAAGAAAATGTCTCATTTGGTCCTAATCCTCTTCCGTACGTATCTCTCGATGTCTTACCTATATATTGTATTTTCAACCCTGTAGCTTTTGTGCATATGACAGTACAACTTCGAATTTTGAATATGTATGAGTCAAAAGACATAGGCTCGAGTCACATGTCTAATTTGACAGGTTGAAAAAACAAAAAGACTTGCAACTCGACTTGGACTTTTACACAAATGACTCTTTACTTGATCTTGAGCGTTTTGGTTTAAAAACCCTTGATATCTTCTCCCAAGCCCAAAAATTAAAAAATATGTATCCTATCATTCTTTCCAAAGATGTTATCGTTCTGGTCTTGTTTGGAAAGTTTACAGCGCTCATGTAGCAAGTTTGACCTGATGAAGTTTCAACCAGCGAACCATGCATGCATTTCAATGTCCATCAATAATTGACTCAAAGAAAACACATCAATAAATCAACATTTCTAAAATCAGCTCAGCCTCTGCGACAGAAGTTTCTAGTTAGCACAGAATATTCCCTGTGTTCCCCGAGTACAAGAGAACACTCTTAATCACAGACAATGAAACGAGAGGGGAAGAAGAGAAGAACATTTCGCTTGCAAGTCCCCATTTTAATTAATGTCTTCGCAGTCTTGGTGGTATTAAATATTTCATTACAGGAAAAAAATAGGATGAAGAGACATTCTTTAACTCACATCAAACGGCATAGAGTTAGCATGTGAGCTCAACTCTGCCTTCATCTCTCCACTCCTTCCACATCGGAGGATAAAATAAACAAAAACTCCTACAGTGTCCTGCCACACCATCACGCGCCCAGTCCAGTTTGAAGGCTCAGTAATGAAATGCACAACAGAAGTTAAAATACTTCCTGCCTCGTATGCAATTCTCTCTGATTAAAGGCTTGTATTGATAAGCAGGGCATGAGGAGAGCTAGGTGTTAGATGCTTTCTTCATCAAAAACATTTATTTTGAGCCCCGCTGAAGGACACACACTTGAAAGCTCACACACACAAAGCATACAGACATGCAAAAACCCCCAGACAGGTACAGTAATCATATTTCTTTCTCCTATTAAGAAGTGTAATGAATCTCAATTTCAGTGCTATTGGTTAGAAATGCTTCTACTCTTTCCGGCATAATTAGTCTTTCTCAGTGAAGGTATTCCAATCACTTTGATTTCATGGAGGGACCGGATGACAGGAACATTGGACATCAATGCTGTTCGGTTCCCTTGATCATTGGCAGCCGGGGAAACCAAATTATCCTTATTTTCAGAAGGGGATGCAAGTGACAATTTTGCATCATGAAAAAAACATAAGGAGAGCTGGGAATAATTACTGATCAGGGAAAGCCTACGGTGAAGCAGAAGTATTTGCCTGCTCACTCTTTAAAGGGGACCTATCATGCAAAATGCACTTTGTGATGTCTTTTCTACATCAATATGTGTCCCCGGTGCGTCGGGGAACTCACGCAGCGTCAGAAAATAAAACCCTCTCTCTTTTCCTCCGTACCCAAATCTTTTAAAAACGGGTGTACAACGAGCGGATACAGATTTCACAGACATGTTTTGTATAGGTATGGCCCTACAATATATTTTTCAAATATAGCATGGTAGCACCTCCAATCAGAGACCAGACCACATTCACTTTATTTAAATCAAAACTCAAAATATGGTTAGTGAGGAATCAGCTCTGACCCAATCTTCTGCTCCTTACAACCCACTGCCTGGGTTTTAACATGTTCTTTTGTTTTGTTTTATTTGTTTTGTTTTAATGTTCTGTATTTTAAATTGTTTTATTTAAGTATCCCAGTAATGTCTGTTGCATGTTTTAAATGTATTGTATTTACTTGTTTAAAATGAAATGTGTTTTAGGTTGACTTTTAAAATCTGTCCAGGGACTTCAGATGAAAAATAGCCTCTTGGCTAACTCTGGCACATTTACAGAAATGTTCATTAATGTGCACTGTCCCTGTTAAACACATGAATAAATAAATAAAATAAATAAATAGGTCCACTTTAAATAACCATCCAATAGTTGTGGACTCACCAAAAGACTGACATAGAGACATGGCAATAAAGGGACATTTGAAAGTCTCAAGTATGTATTTAGTTTTTGCACTAGAGTCCTGAATGTTGTCTTATCTTAGTTGAACAAGGTTATGAGGAACACACACATATCTATATATATATATATATATATATATATATATATATATATATATATAGATATATTTAACAATCCGGACTCAAATATGTATATATGTTCATTTAATTCATTTTTTATTTGAACAGTTACTTACCTGTATATCATTTTAATTTGAGCTTTAATTGTATTCATCTTGTGTGAATCTGTACTGTCCTGTTTTTCAATGTCACTCTGTTGCTGCATAAACTCCTGAATTTCCCCCACAGGGATCAATAAAGGTCCATCTTAACTTATCTTATTTGTGTGCAATGAAAATTATCGTTGGTATATATATTTTTTCAAACCAGCACTAAGTAATGTAAAGTTACTTCTTCACGGTTCTCTCCTCAAACATGATTGGATGCTGTCGGATTGACTCAAACAAAAGTAACGTATTATAGATTCATTTCTACGACTGTTTATATGGATCGAAGACTACTGGTTTGTGAACTGGATCAAAAACACTTAGTGGCAGAACACGGATGTATAATATATTTTGTTTTGTTTAGACTTATGTATTGGGTATTGGGTTGAGGGGGCTGTTTTTGCGTATTAGCCGCATTTTGACTGCATGATATTAAAACCTGTTAAGCCCCGTAGCCCCCTGCCAGTATCAATAGGTCACACAGGTGTATGAATGAATGCATTAGATCAGTACAGATGGGGAAGTAACTAAGTACATCTACTCAATTACTGTACTCAAGTACCATTTTGAGGTACTTTACTAATTTCCGCCGAAGGCTACAGGCTTTTTTTACCCCGTTTTTTTTCACGAAACTGTGTCTCAGGCCTTCTTAAAATGTAATAAACTATGAATGTGTCATACTCACTTAACGGGAAGAAACTCAGCTAACTGACGATATGAACCATTTTTAACGAAACAAAACACAAGTCTCACAAGAAGTGTCTAAATGAGACCTGAGCGAAACAATTCTGACGTACTTCAAGCACAGAACTCTAGGTATACATACTTTATTACTTATCGGATCTGCACAAACAAGCTTTGCTAGCAAGCTGAGATTCCACAGATTCAGTATCAATGAGCGATCAGAACTCGCGACAGGGGAAGCAAAACCAGACAACACACGACGTAGCTTTAGGTAGCAAAAAACTGAGATATGCTTACCTTTAGCTGTTATTCTGATCAAAAGTTTTGTTCAATGGCATTAAAACGAGAAAAACGCGGCTGAAGGTTAATCCATAGGTTATTCCAATGTGTCTGTCACTTAGAATTTTTTTTTGATAATCCATAATTCAATTTTTATGTCAAAAACGGACTTTTCATATTAGCTGCTAATGATAGCTTCCAGAGTGTATGACAGCTTCCTGTTTTGGGTATTCTGGCTACGCGTCACTCTCACTCCTTATTTGGTAACGTGTGTGTGTGTATGTGGAACTTCCCCTCGATTCTATTGGCTCTAACGGTTAAAAAGAGGTGTCAATCATCAAAATCGACCGAGGGGGTCCAGAGATAGGTCAAATCCACCCAAATGACCCCAGAAGTGTTTTTTTTGTTGCTAAACCTCTCTAAAAAGGTAAAATGTCACTTGTTTTGCTTCAATCTTGATACAGGTTACTTATTATATGTTATAGTTTGGATTCCTAAAGCTTTTAGTCTACTAACCCATCATTCAAGGGTGGTTCTCACTATAAGTAATGTTTTATTTTTGGACGGACACAATCATTTACATTTCTTTACTGTGTTCAATCTGAATTTACTTTAAAATAAAACAATTCTAAATTGATTCTGACTCTTCTACATCCAACTCACAGGTTTATCATTGCTTTGAGAAAAAAGATTATTAATGTAACCCTTTTAGAAGTGAAGATATAGTCATTTGTTCCGGGAATGTCATTTTCGAGCCTGAGGCCTGGAAAACAGGCTCGGGGATTAACAGGTTAATATTTATTGTGTTGTTAGATGACAATTAGGGGATAAGTCATGTTATTTCATGTATAAAGTCTTTAGATTTAATTCAAATGTGTTAAACAGTGTTGAACCCAGAGGCATTCAATCAACCTATAATAGCAAAACAAGTAACAACTCTAATTGGTACACCCACTGAATTGTAGGATTTATAATAAATGTTTAGTCGAATGACAACAACTAAACACATATTTTCAGCTTTGCTTGTGATGAATAAATCTGTTTGGACAAGTGTCTTCCCCTCTCAGTTGTCCTGATTATTGATGCAACGTTGAATAAGTCTAATATGTCTGTCATGCAGCAGCCAGAAGGGACTTTGTTAGTATCCAATAAGTCTGAAAATAGGCGTGCATTACAATAATGGTGTTGCTTAAGGTAGCAGAAAGTCCAGTTTGAGTTATAAATCTCCGTGTTTGAAGGCTTATCAGACACCAACACACAGCATGAGGCTGTATATCCCTCTGAGACAGGATATTATCACGGTGATGATGGTTTTATATTGTGTTGATGTGACAGTCTCCAGGTAAATAGTGGGATTAAAGTGTTGAAGTCATCTACCAGGATTGTGCCCATTTTTGATTGATATAGCATTGCATTGCCACATAAGAGCTCCCTTTATTAGCCACTCATTAGTACTGCATGCTTGGGGCGGACTGGGACTAAAAATCAGCCCGGGACTCGACCGGCCCACTTCGGTACCGCAAGTAAATACCGCTAGTAAATTGTCGACGGGGGGGGGGGTGCTAGTGCCTTATCCGACCGGCCCACATCGTCCGACCGGCCCACTTCGTCCTGAACGTCCCGATGGCCAGTCCGCCGATGCTTCTTAAACACAATCTCCTACACATGACAAAAGGCAAGTTATCTTGATCATATAATCAAACAATCAGAGTCATTTGCATTACTTTACATTAAAACTAGTGGAGGGAAAAGTACAAATACTCACACTGCATTTTAAATGTTTTTTTTAGTGAAAGTTGGTCAGTATAATCAGAAGAAGTTCCTTAAATAATCTAAAGTAAATGTACTGAATGCAACAAAACAGCTCGTGTAATTCTATTGAAAATCTTGGAAATTTATATTTTTAACCCAAATAATTAAAATGTTTCATTATGACTTCAATTTTTTCAGTTTATCTGATTTCTGGAGGTGCTGATGAATGCTGTCAGAATCAGAGAAGTCACACCTTCACATTTGTTTGGACCAACGTCTGTGATACCCGCTCACTATGTCAACATATACTAACTAATAATGGTAAAGGTCTTAAAAGATCGTTTTCCTCCAGTTAAAATGAATTAAATCAATCCAATCCAATGGATGCAGTATTGTTGCACATTAAGTCAGAAATCACCCACGCTCTCCTACCTATTTTTAATACTTGTTATGTTGTGAACATGTCCTCCTCTACATCAATCATTGTTCTAAGTGGACTAGAGGTCAGCGCAGTGAAAAGGCCATGACCCCGCAAAGGTTTCCCACTCGAAAATCATTACGAGTGTGTGTGTCAGCATCACCAGAAAATCAACCTGAGTTTCTCTGTTGACGGGTGTATGTGTTGCTTATGCACGCCCACTGCTATTATGAATTATAAATGGTTAGTATAATAATTTGCATCATGGGCGTTCTCCAGCTTCTCTGACCCTCGTATAGCCTCATGTAATTTCGGCAATAAAAAGGCACAACTAATCACATTCTTATCATGCAGAGTACACCGACTCCACACCGGATATATTTCTATTTATGCGATAATCATATCTTTCAGTTGCAGAATTTGCATATTGTTGGGATGTAGTGTGAATCTTATGAATTCAGTGGCTGCATGGAGGCACACTGCTGCACAAAGATGTCTATCGTCAACACTCCTCAGTCCCCCTCCCACAACACACACACACATGCACGCACGCACGCACACACACACAGACACACACACACACACACACACCAGGGTACGCTCATGCATCAGAATGAGGAACGGCAAGGTGTCCTAATCTTAACGGGGGGGGGGGGGGGGGGGGGGGGGGGCATTTGTAATTTCTTTTCCGGCACTAATTACAGCGGTAACAAGACCCAGGAGAAGTGACGGCTGCTGGTTTAGACGTCTGTCGGCTTGACAGCAGGGTTAATTAACAGCCTTCCACCAAGATTAAGACGGGACCAAAACTAAATAGATCAAGATACACACTCACACAGACACACACATAAGCAGGCACTAAAGCAGACACACACACACACACACACACACACACACACACACACACACACACACACACACACACACATTCATACACACACACACACACACACACCATGTATACATCACTTCAGGGGACATTACATTGACTTACATGCATTTCCTGGAGACTTATCCTAACCTTAACCAACACATGCCTAACCCTAACCCTAACCAAGTCTTCACCCTAAAATTAATAATTCCCCTTATGGGGACCTCCATTACGTCCCCATAAGGGAGGCGAGTCCCCACACGTGACTGTGTAAACAGATGTAGGTCCCCACAAGTATAGTAATGCTAGGCCACACACACACACACACACACACACACACACACACACACACACACACACACACACACACACACACACACACACACACACCACGTTCATTGGGCTGTGGCGTGTGCTGTCCCAATGGAAGTCCTTTAGAAGACTCCATTTGGACAGAGAGTGCATGAATAAAAGAAAGCACTCTGGCTATCTTTGGCCCTCAGGGTAAGAGGACTGGAACCTGGAGACACACTGCTGCTGTGTTTGGCCCCAGAGACACTGCGGGGTCGGGAAGAGATAGAGAATGAAAGATGGAGGGAGAGAGAGTGTGTGTGTGTGTGTTTGTCGAAAACACATCAGTGTCAGATTTTACCCAAGGCATTGAGTCAAACATGTCAAAACTGGTACTGCTGTGAAGCTTCGGAAAACAATATCACACACACACTTATAGGTAAGTTGAGGCAAACTGCATCTGAATGGTTACTGATAAAATCTCCATTACAAAACTGTGAAGAAAAGTATTAAAAGCACACACTCTCAAATACTAAAGAAAATGCTATGATACAAGTAGAAGTTTGGCAATGACAATGTTACGGCCCGTCCACACTACAGCTTCAAAAAAATCTTGGAGGTGGGCGTGTCTGAAGCTTGGGGATTTTTTGCGAGCAATGCGACCAACAACCAATCACATGAATCTCCCGCCCCCGACATACAAAGCAATAGCAATGTTAAAACGAAGTAAACTGGATATAAAATCCCCAAACAGGCGAAAGCCTACCAGTTTCACCCACTGTCTCTGCCACCTCCCCCCATGCCTGGTTCCTCCGGTTGTATCCCGGTAAGTTAATAGGGACTGGTCATACAAAACCGGGTGATTTGCTACGGCGATAATTAGTTTATCCTCCATCTTTTTTTGAAATATAGAAATGAACGGCGGGATATCTCTCCCAGCTTAGACGCGGTTTGATTGGCTAGGGCTTGAGCTGTCAGATTTGCAGAAACGGGATTTGATTGGCTGGCGCTGGCTTCTCCGGCGTCTCCGGCTGCAGAAGTTGAACAATGTTCAATTTCTGACGCCGGAGAAGCACAGCCATGCTACCCACAATTCAGTTCGGCGAAAAGCGAGGCAACGTGACGTCACCCCATTCAAAGTGAATGGGCAGACGCGTTGGAAACCGTTTTTGAAGCTGTCGAAGCTGTAGTGTGGACGGGCCGTTAAGATTAAAGGACTATATGTCAGGATCATCATGAATAAGTTGTTTGTTGAGGAATACTGTCTCATGTATGCAAACCCCAGTTTCTCCCTTACATTGTTTGTCTTGTCCAACAAACCGGTGAATTCTTATAATAATGAAAAGGAAATGCATCAAATCCTCACATCTGTTGAGCTGGAACAGACATTATCGCAAGACATATGTTGAACATAATTCCTTTCTGTGCTGTTCGGGTAGTTTGTATTGATAACTTCAAGGCTGATAAACATTTCATTTAAGACTTAACTTTAAATCGTAAACTCATCCTTCATTTTCACACCGAGTGACAGTAGGATAATAGGGAAGCAATCTAAATGCTTTTGTGGTCATTATTCTGTCTGTTGTACAATGAAGTTAAATCAAAAAAGGTCTGCGTCTGATGCCACTCACATCTGGTATTGGCGCAACATCACTTTATCACCAAAGCAGAGACATCACTTGAAGCAAAAGCATGGAAATAATGGAATCATGTGATTAAAATCCTGATCCCAGAAAAATGGATTGGCAGAAGAGCGTAGAATAGTAAACAAATTCTGCTTTGTGTTTTAAAGGACAAGAGACTTCACTTTAGGAAGAGATGTTTTCTTTTCAATCTGTTCTTCATGCTGGTTCATTCATTAGCATCAAAGCTTCAGCAGGTTGTTTGTGATGTATTGCACAGGCACTTACACAGAAGATTATTCATATCACCAGTCACAATATTTGACTATAAGGTGGACCAAAATTGTGAATGGACGACTTCAATATCTACTATTTGTTGATTAACAATAAAAGACAAACATCGGAAACGAAGAAGCGGATTCTGACTGATTTTTGTTCTTGATCTGCATAATAATTCTCCTTCGATAGTCAGCATATGATTCTTCTTTAAATGTAAGAAGACACACGCATTGGCTTCAGCTGATATTTAAATGCATTTATTTTAACTATCCCCCTTATTTAAAGCAGTATTTTGTACCCTACTCATCAAATCATCAAGTTAGACATTCTGTTCACATTTATTTCTCTGTCCCCTCTGCAAGAAAATTGATTGGCAGAAGAGCGTTCATGTTCAAAGCCTCAACAGACTGGAATACTTTACCTGCTGCTATTAGATCTCTTGCATCATTGGGTATGTTTAAACATTATCATCTCACTTTCAACTGGTCTGTACTTGTTATTAATGAAACTGATATTAATGAAACTGATATTGATGAAACTGATTTGCTCGACTGTCTCTCAAATTGTAATGATTGTGTGCTTTGCTTGATTTTTACTTAACAGACTGTATTTGGTTTGTCTTGTGCGTCATGTTTTGCATTTTGTCTTTTTGTTTATGTATGTCTGTAAGTTGTTGCTACTGTTGGGACCCCCTTGAAAACGAGATGGTGCCTCTCAAGGGGTTTATCCCAATGAATACATTTATATATTTTCTGGCTCTCTGGATCAAACTTTGTTATAAAGGTCAGGACCAGGTTGGAATTGCCGTCCACGACTACAAACTGCCACCAGTATGCCGTTTGACACGTAACAAACACTCCCTCGATGGTGCACAACCCAAGGAATCAATGAACAGACCTTGACTCCGTTCATTCTGCCGTGGCTTCTGGCACTCAGCCATCTGGTTCGTCTCCAACTCTCGGTGCCTGATCGTTTCTTTATTAGCTGGACTTTCTCTGAGTTACCTCCGCCTCCGTGTGACTCAAAGGCGCTGTTTAAACACGCCGCTGTTTACTCTGCTCTGCTCTTTATGACAGCTGTAAGATTGGGAAATGAATGCAAAGATAAAACCCTTGACATCTATTTGCCATCAGCCTGAATAGAACAGTTCATCAAAAACAAGGTTGCTAAAAGTTCTCTGAGTGGGTGAGAGATGAAGTTCTGTTTGATAGGGAGGAGGGAAAGAGAGCTCACAGTCAGTGTATCTGCCAAGTGTGTGAGGAGAGCTCTCCAACTTAACCATAGTGTTTCACTCAATGCTGTGAGAGAACCCACATTACCCCCTCTTGTAGGGGGGGGGGGATACAAACCACTACAACATTGAGTAAACCACAAAATGACTACATACAGAATCCTACGGCTGCGCCTCCGTACGTATAGGAGACAATAATAAAACATGGCTGTGTAGGAAGGCATCAAAGGAGTATATGAATGTGACGTGACATGCATTTTGATCCAACACGCAAGCTGTGTGTGGCGGTGAGAAAGTGCACACACACACACACACACACACACACACACACACACACACACACAC
>CALSBZ010045011.1:209302-223763 GCA_943591055.1 Gobionotothen gibberifrons | reverse complement strand
CAAATTATTTCACAAGCAAATAATAAGCTTAGTAAAAGCTACATCGTCATCAATTTGGACAATGGGATTGCTTTTTAGTCAATGCTTTCCGCTTCTTTTGCTCTCAACATATTCTGACTACCTGCATAAACCAAAAACTGCTCAAACATGATTGGTCGGACTGATTTCAGTACCAAAACTTTCTCTTGTGTTATACCTCTGAAAATCTGTTCATAAGGATTATGTTGCGAACAAATTGAGAGACACTTTGAGATCCAATTTACCCGTTCCGAGATGCACATGTAGAAATTCGAATTCGAGATCCAGCTCAAAATGTGGTTTCGATCCGACTTGCAAAAATTGCATTTCATGTGTTTATCAAATGTCCAGACTTTCTGAAACCGATCTCGATATGCCCCTAAAAACATTGGAGATCCAGATTTGGACTGGCAGTATGAACAAGGCTTATGTGATGGTAGCAAGTACTTATGCTTTGTTGCTCAAGTGTGCGTCCGTGCACTTTTTCACGTGCCCTTTTTTCAACCTTGCCTTAAAACAGAAACCAGACTGCAATTGAAATGTGTGCATTTACAGAATAATAACCATTACTGCGGCACATATACTGCTCTCTGTTTGAGTGCTGTTCCTTTTTCATTTTCACACACCGTCACTCACACAGACACACACACAGAGACACGTGTACATGCACAGATGCACCCGCCCCCCCTCCTCTCTTGCAGAATCATCTCCATGTCGGCCTCACCGTGCTTCAGTTAGATTCATGTGTGTTTTGCTGCTTCGTCGCTCAGAGGTTGGAACATAGCTTAGACTATTTCCTGCAACCACCTGTTCTCCCTCCAGGAAGAGAGACAGAGACGGAGACAGACTGAATGCAAGGCAGGAGGCAAGAAAAAGTAAATAGCTGGAAAGTTTTTCAAAGAAGTACAAGATTAGAGGGAATATAAAACAAGAGACCAAATAAATAAGATAGAGGTAGACGAGAGAGGTTTCACATTTCATGCGGGGGAATAGAGATTTAAAGACAACACATATTAGCACATGTGTGAGTAGCAGATAAGGAGGCGCTGTGTTTACTCTAATTAACTACATCAATACTGTCGGACAGCTCTTCGGGCTTTGATCAGCCCCGGGAGCCTGCCAAAAAGTCTGCAAAAACACAGCCGTCAATCACAGCCACTGCGCTTTTATGGTTTTCTTATTTCCAGAAAACAAAAACAAAGGAGTCTTAGAGTGATTCATTTACTTTTCTCCCAGTAAAATGAGCGCCGCTGGTCAAGTCCGATTGGAGGGAAGTTTCCTCTCGATTTGGATTCCACCCGTGCCTTTTTCACACTCATGACATCCATTACTTTCTTTTCCCCTCACACGCACATTCACCTATGTACACATGCACCGCTGGCCCCACGTTGAATATGTAATTCGACATCTGCTCCAGTACCCAATCTCCAGCCCTCACCATGTGTCTGATATGCAAATGCAGCCAACACAGTTCCTTCTCTCCACATCTCCCCCCCCCCCCCAATCCCTCTGCTTCCTCTCCACCCAGAGCCTGCCAAAGCATGGGCAGATGAGGCAGAGGAGGAGGGGAGGGAAGAAAGAAAGAGAGGTGCGTCAAACACAACCTGATAATGATGTGGATGAATGTTACACACAAACAGGCATGTGAGCAACAGCAAGGCGCCGGCTTATTAGAGAACAATAGCGGGGAATCTAGGAGAGATGCTGAGTGTGGGAGGAAGGACATGCGCGAGGACTCTCGTGCTTCTCTCTTTTTAACCGCTTTCCAACTTATCAGCCCTAATGAGCTCAGAGGGCGACACCTCGCAGTCGTATTTGACACCACGATGCAGCGGTTCAAATGCACACGCAGATTCAACACATCACATTTGCATCGAGCAGCAAGATGGATGGCGTCCCGTTCTGGGGGCATTGTATTCGATCCAAGTCCAGGAGGGCGCTTTGATTTATAAAGGATGAAATGGGACAAGACCTGTTTTCCCAGAGAAACCCCAGTTGGCCGTGTTCACAGCTTTTCCGCTTTGACTGAGTTCTGAGTGAATACATGAATGTTTAAAGACACTAGCTGTGGCTTTCCGCCTCGCTGGCTCCATGTGAGGCTGTGTTTGCTGTGAGGGGCCCCGATGAAACGATATGGGACTGTGTAGCTGTAGCACCTGGGTGTTTACTCAAATGTAGGGGGGTGGGGAGTGATGTCTTTGTGCTGCTAGAATAAAAACAAGTGGTAGAAATGATCAGCTGAATTAATTTCTCTCATTACACGGACCAAGCTAACACATTTATCATCAGGGATCTCATTTATCACGGGGGGCGTGTGACCCAATTGGAACCGCGAAAATGAATGTACGCTAATTTCCATTGAAAAATAAAACATTTATCAGTTTGATCCTGGTTGCACTGTGAAGATCAATCTCACATCTAATCTCACAGGTGTGTTGACAGGCAGAGCTCTCTCCTTAAAATTACATTGCCATACAACTATAAATTCAGCTTTTGGGGAAACTTGTTTTGTGCAAGATTTTGTTTGTTTTTGGGGATAAACCCGGTCTCACAGTCTGCGTACAAATGACACGACTTTGCAAAGGCGTGCAATAGATACGCAGAAGTCCGTTTTTGCGTGCATATGATACGCTGATATTGCACCTCAAACATTAAAACAAAGAGCTCTGTGGCTTCAGGCTTGATCGCCGTTCCAATGACAGTTTTAATGTTTGTGGTGCAATAAACGACACAGCAGCTTATTGGGTTATGGTTAGGGTTAGGGTTAAATAAATGGCAAAGATATGTAGAAAATAAACGCATTTAAGATACGTTCACAACAAACGTAACGTGGGAGTATGCACGCAAAAACGGACTTCTGCGTACCTATTGCACGCCTTTGCAAAGTCGTGTCATTTGTACGCAGACTGAAGAGAGTGGCCTGGATAATTACTTGGTGTAAATGCGCCTAAGATGGTGGATCGGTTGATGGATGGTCAAAAAAACAAAGTTTGTGTAACTAACATACTTCTTTTTTTTTGTAATTCAACTTTACCTATACATCACCATCTCAGGAAGAGCAAGAACAACAAATATAACCCATAACACAAGCACACAAAACAAGCGTTGGTCTTTTATGCATCTAAATGTACAAGACATGAAATAAACTGAAACAGTGGACTGAAATGAAAAAGTAAGCAGACATAAAACCTGTATTCGTAGCGGATTAAGACCGAGTGAAAAAGGAGACAGGTGACCTCTTCACAATAACCAAGTTCTTGTCCTTGCTACCATAACATAACAAATATTTGAGTTTTACAATATTAACAATGTTGTAGAACTGCAACCCCATGCACACACAGTAGAGAATTGTCTTCCCGTGAAGTGAAAGAGACAGGGTTGTTACAAGAGGGCATAACGCACCCTCAAATGTTTTTATTTCACATGATGCAACTTGCCAGTTCACTTTGGTAACTTCAGAAAATCCAGCAGGTCATAAAGAAATCCTGCAACACTTTGCCCCTTAGCTAAAATAGTTATGTGTTGTTTTCCTAATTCAAGTTTATACAACCAGCCTTAACATTATGATAAATTAAATGTGCAGCAGCAAATTAGTGCCGGTCCGAGCAAGACTACGAACAAGATACAAATCCCCTTTGAACTAGTCAGCAGCTCTGAGCGATGGACAAAATGATATAAACACTTCATAGTAAAAAAGGCTAACTTTTGAACTTCTGAGAGGCAACAAAAAGCCGGATGGTGATTTGCAGTTAGCCTTCAAAGAGAACACACATTAACCCCTTAGCCAGTGCAATAGTTTGTGTCTAAATTGCAGGAACATTACTCATAAAAGCCACAACCAATCTTCGTGTTGTTCAAAAAGGACAACTACATGTCTTTCTTTGCATCTTAAACACATCACCACACAGACACAACTTTTGCCAATTTCTATCTAACTACCTGGCTATTGTGTAAATATTGTAAAATAATTGTGTAAAGTTAATCCTAAACTGATAATCCTGGACGATGTTTGATATGATCTTTTGGACAAAGTAACCCATGGTTTAAACAACCATCAACTAGCCTAGCTAACGTTGTGTTGTAGCATTAGCTTGTTGTTTCTCGGAGGACAAATGTAAAGACCGCTGATGTGAGTTGACCCTGAATTAATTGTGGAAACTGATTGGGTGGATCGCTTTCTGATCTTTAATAGAGTAAATGACGTCTTTACAAAAAAATGTAGTACAGTATAAATACATCAACAACCAAATTAGTCTTGTTTTAAAGATAAAGAAATGTTGAACTACTGTAGCATGTCAACACAGTCTCACGGCATTTCGTGTTATAGTCACGACATTTAATCTATTGATTCGTGTTCACCAACACGATTTTTCGTGTCACACAGAACGATTTTAAAAGCAAAGTAAATAATAACAAATTAGAAGGAAAAAGACATTACAAAAAATACAGATTTCTGACACAGAACGATTTTAGAAGCAATGTATTTCTATTGGTAGTATGTTTGTGCCTGCACCAAATAATAACAAATTAGAAGAAAAAAAGATTTTAAAAAAATACAGATTTCAATATTCTGAGGCTCTGAGCCATTTATTTTCCTCGCGGATGGCAAGAAAACTCCGACATTATACAATTTAAAATAAAAGGGATAGGGTTAGGCTTAGGGTAAGATATTGAGTAAGAAAATGTTTTCATGAACCACACAGCTTCTGGTCTTCCAAGACCCGACCGGACAAAAAGACGTGGTGCAGGCACGAAACACACTACCAATAGAAATACATTGCTTTTAAAATCGTTCTGTGACACGAAAGAAATGCGAAAATCGTGTTGGTGAACACGAATCAATAGATTAAATACATTTCGTGACTATAACACGAAATGCCGTGAGACTGGGTTGAGCATGTGCTTGGCTACAATCAAACAACCCCAGTCATTACAGATTATTGTACATGTTTACCTATGTTATATATATTTGTCAAAATGTGGGGGAATGGTCACAAGAAGCAGACTTCCTGTGTAGACAGGAAGTGTATACTGAGAGATGTTTGTAATATGTTGAGTAAACCTCTTATGAATTGGTTTCTATATTCCTTCATGCAGGTGTTGGTCGAATATCACCCCAGAATTGCAAATATCACACAAGTATCATCACTATTAAGTCATTTGGCTATCTTTCTGAATAAAGTATAGTGTTCATGCTCTGTGATAATAATATAAACTTTAAAAGATCTCACGCAGAGTGTAGAGAGAGCTACTTCTACCTCTGATCACATCTTTTTACTGAACATATTGAATTGTATTGTTGTGCCTCTTTCTGCTCTTCTATTGATCACAGTACGGCATGTGATACAGTCTGGGGGGGGGGGGGGGTTCTGGTACAAACAGCTGAAAGCAGATCTTTAAGGCAAATTACTGGATGTAGGAATGAATATGAACAAACAAATCGAATCATTAGCTTTTTTTAATGTCTATTTTCTGTAAACCTTGATGGGACTGGGTATGGGGGAACTTGATCACGCAGACAGGACGAGTTTGATGTCAAAGCAACTGAGCGCATGTAATTATTGGGAGACATAGAAGCTTGAGATCAATAGTATTAGAACTGAAGGTAGAAAACGATGTTTGGAGGAATACTGGAAATAGCAAGTGATATGCAATGCAGCAGATCCTCAGATTGCTTATCTCTAAATGTCTCGTAAAACATATAAATGGTAAATTAAGACTGCTGAACAGTTGCTATGTTTCTCTTATTATTAAATCAAAAGGGTTATATTTAGATATGAGATATTTGTAGTAGGTTAGTCACACCACCTCTGCTGAAAATAATGAACGTTTAGAGCACAACTTGGCATTTATTGAGCACACCTTACAAGTTAAAACCACTACAAGCTGAATAATGCAGTATTTGAAAGAAAGAAATGATCAGATTGTATAAAAATGTATTAAACCCCATAGGGACATTCTGGTGTTCGAGTAGAAACAGCAATGAGAGTGAGAAACAGGAGAGGAAGGATAAAGGAATACAATTAAGAATACAACTGTATGTAACACGGTACAAAAACAACAATAGGAATTGGTCAAACACGGAGTAGTTTAGTTTATATTCATACAGATATGAGTGATATAAATATGAACATGAGGAAATACATACATATATATATATGAGCTAGTCCAAAACAGGTTCATACAAAATGTAGATTTGGGTACACTGCTAAAAAGACTACAAAACAAATGGTATATTGTAACTCCGGTTTGTATAAATGTTTATGGATTATCAACAGATATAAGACTTTTGTTTTAACCCAGCTCACACAAACAGATGATTGTCAGAATAAGATCTTGATGTTGAATTTAAAGGTCCCATGTCATGGCCATTTCTACTGATCATATTTCCATTGTTGAGGTCTACTAGAATAGATTTAAATTGTGCAATTTTCCAAACTCACATTGGTTTCTCATACAGCATCTCTATAGTATGTGTATTCACTCTCTGTCCTAAACGGCTTGTTGGAGCTCCTCCCCCCCCTCTCCCTGTGAGCCCAGTGTGCTCTGATTGGTCGGGATGTTGCGAGGCTCGTTTCTGCTGCGAGGAGCGGACAGGTTTCCGGGTCAGCGAGAACAAGCGAAACTCATCCTGAGCACACACAAACACTCACAGCCGAAGTAAAAACAATAAGTGTGGCTTGATATTGAGAAAGAAAAAGGTTTGTAACGCTGTGAGAATGGGTCTGCGGAGAGCATTTCTCCGCCACCCCAACTCGTCTATTACCAGCGTTCAGGGAGCTCTATGCAAGTCAATGGGGACTCCCTGTTAGTTAGCCAAGGGATCCTGGTGTGTGAGGAGCTCCGCGGATTGGTCCATTTGGGCCAATCCGGTCATTTGTTGTTGATTTGCGTGTTCACACGTCACAGAACCCAGGAAGCAAACTATGGAAAAAGAGAAATCTCCAACGAGGCATTCTGGGGCAGCATAGACAGGTCTTTTCTGTGTTAGAGTTGTACTCCCTACAGGGTGTACTTTGAGGGTTTGTGACTCTGCAGACCGTTTACATGCAGAAAAACCTTCATAACACACAAGGGGACGGGTAATAACCAGAAAAGCATGATATGGGACCTTTACATTTGAATACTTGATCTTTCATGAACAATGATTACAATAAGGCAGTTACCTGAGGCTTTGAGTTACACATAAGACAAACCAAAATCCAAAAAGTAACTGGAAGATTTGAACGTCTAAAAATGACACGCAGTAAAATAAGATGGACTGTACATCTTACTTTACATCGTCCACAGCGCTCAGACGCAGAATGAGGCCAACACTATGAGCATGAGTCTGGATGAGCAACGTCCCATGCTGCTCACTTTCATAAAGCGGAGTCATTTGCTTTTATAATCAGGACACAACATTCTGCATCCCAAGAGATGTAAACACATCTTCCAAAAATAGAGGCCATGTTGTACCTGTATGTGTATTTATAGTACACCTGTATACCTGAGCTGTCTTCAGTAAAAAAGTATTTCCAATTGTCAGCACTGCTTTCTCACCACTGCCTATACGAACGTCACTATCTCCCTGCATCTCTCTGTTCTCTTTCTGCATTAGCATTTAGATTCAGGTGAACTCAGATTGTTTTCTACGTGTGTTCTTGTCCATCCAAATGGTGTGTGTACCCACGGCTCACAGACAGCCCCCGTCACCTCAGCTCACACAGATGTGTTCCTGAAGCACTGGAGCAAAAAAACAAATGTTTGTTTTGTTGCAGAAACGTGAGCATCCTGACTGAAATGCAGTAGAATCCACAGGGCATAAGGCTGGCGTCACACTGTCCCGAAATTGACACCTGATGGACACACGAATATGGAATTGTGAATTTCGCACGAAGATGGCCTCGAACCACACACGAAGGCAACATTTACATTACATTTAAGACATACAACTGCAACGAAAGTAACAAAAACAATTATGTTAAAGTACTATGATACTGTACTGATATTTTCAGACTTTGTTCTTTACTTTATCCGTCTTTAGAAGATATTACATTTTCTCCGTAATGTTGTTTCCATAGCAACAACAACTTCCTGTCAACTCGCCTTCAAAATAATATATTATATCCTTTTCAGTTTCACAGAACACAAATTGGGTTATTTACATAATATGTTTACATGATTTTGTTGTGCAATAAAACAACCCGATGGACACACAATAACATCGGGCCATTCGTGAGGGCATCTTAAGCCATCGTATGACCGCCGGTGGAGTTTCTCAGGCTCCGGCAGCAACTTCGTGAGCGGTGGCAAAATCGTTGGCATGCCAAAAAATTGCCGAAGGACCTTGCGAAGGTTCATTTTCGTGTTGAATTTGTGTGTCAATTTTGCCCTTCGTAAGGGCATCGTGAGGGAATCTTGTTCTCATCGGTGCCATCGGACATTCGCCCCGATCAGAGTGAGGGCGAATGCCCGATGGCACCGATGATAACAAGATGCCCTCACGATTTGACAAGATGTTCACGAAGTTGCTGCCGGAGCCTGAGAAACTCCACCGGCGGTCATACGATGGCTTAAGATGCCCTCACGAATGGCCCGATGTTGTTATGATCAGAGCCGAATTTGAACATTTCCTTAATCGTGTTTCCATCGGGTGTCAATTTCGGGACAGTGTGACAGGGGGTTTAACCAACACTACGACAAGCTGAAAATCATTAATCGACTACATTAATGCACTCACTAAAACACACACTTGCAGGACAAAGTAAAATTGTGTGACATGACGACAAGAAGCCAAAGCCATGTGCGAGGAAAGCGGGATAGATGCAGTAATAACTGCATGGTACTTTGAGTCACAAAGCATCACATACAACTTCACAATTCAAACAAGTCGGGTGTCTTTTCTAGAACATGTAGGCTGTAACGTATTGAACTTTCTGTACTCATATCCCCAAAAAGTTCCTTTCTCCAACCTATCATGCTGTCTTTTAAAGAGAGATGTTGGTGTACAATAAATGTGCAGAATAGTTTCTGTAAAAATGAAGTTTGTTATAACATTAATGATTCTGCCACGTCTGTGTACGAAGAACAAGACACACAGATCCTGGCACTGTAATTAAAGTTATTTTCAGAGTCTCAAATGAATTGTTACACAGCTTGGAGAAAAGCCAAATGATGTCTTCGGGACACATCGGGCCTCATGCGAGAACACTTGCCTAAAAAAAACTAAAACTTTTTGTCTGCAGAGCTCGTTTGTTCACACGTTTCTCATCAGATTCAACAGACTCTTAACTTACCGAACAACTCTTTGTGAGGTTTCATCATGACCAATCAAATTTTCTCCGTGAATACATTTTTGCTGCAGCTGTATGAAAAGCAATTAAATTGAACGCAACCCAAAATGCCCCCAAGAAAAGAATATAGTTTTTTATTTAATGTTCTTATCTATATTTATACCACACACTCTTCTAATCTCATTGAAAATGTGTTTTTGTGTTATTTGAGTTAATTTAATCACTTTATGTATATTTGAACCCTCCAAGGGTTTTGTGATCAATGGACCTATAATATTTATTAAGCCTCCAAATGTATTCAAACCATTTTGACACATAATAATATACATTTGATTATTTTATATTCATGCATTTCTTTTATATTCTTAACATTTAAAATGTGTTGGAACAAACCAACTTTAACAACTAAATGTTTCTTTTCTTTTCTTAGTAAAAGCCCACTTGACCACTGGTTCAACTCCGTCTTCAAGGTTCTAACAAAATAAGAAAATATAATAGATACAAACAAAAATAATAAGGAATGTGTAAATAAAATAGTTTGTAAATTGCTTCAGGCATCAGTCCTATTAGCCGCTTTCACACCAAGTACTTTGCCGTACTTAGTTCCCAGCACTTAGTACCCCCATGGAACTAAAGAGCCGATCGCGTTCACACCGGAATAAGTTCCCTGGGGGAGGATTAGGCAAATGAAGCCGCTGACGTCACTTCTTCTTCTTCTGCTTTGGGTTTACTGGCAGGCCGCAAACAACTTCACGGCGTATACTGCCACCCGGAGTCCCCGGCCGGAAGTCCCCGGAGTTGGGGACTGGCTTCCCAGTAAATCGCCAGAACGCCGACACCTCCTCATCTCCACCGCTCCTATGTTTTCTTTTGTGTTGCCATAAGTTAGTCTCTCTCCGTTGGTGCGCGGGGCTAATGCTAATGCTAATAATGCTAATGCCAGCAAATACAATGGCGGCTTAAAAAATAAACCTTTCAGAATTGAATTGATTTGCAGAAATTGGTACTTTGTTCTCCCCAGGATAGTCCCACCTCTCTAGCAGGAACTACAAATGGGGGTAAAAGTTCTCTGAACTAAGTTCTCTTTTTGGTGTGAACACAAAATTCCAGGCACTAACAATCAATCAATCAATGTTTATTTATATAGCCCAATATCACAAATGTTACATTTGTCTCAGTGGACTTCACAGTTTGTACAGAACATCAGTATGACAATACGACACCCTCTGTCCTTAGACCCTCTGTCCTTAGACCCTCTGTCCTTAGACCCTCACATCGTACAAGGAAACACTTCCAGAGAAACCCCACAGTTTAAAGGGGAACATGGGAGAAACCTCAGGGAGAGCAACAGAGGAGGGATCCCTCTCCCAGGACGGACAGACGTGCAATAGATGCCGTGTGTAAAAAAAAGATAATACATTTGCAACATAGGTAGTCCAAATGTTTGGAAATGCATGTGTGTATAATAGGAAGATGAATCCACGAGGACATCCATCCAGGACTTATGATCCAGGACCACAGCAACAGCCACGACTCAGGATACGAGACGTTCTCCCATCGTCCACTGCCTACTATAGACCATAGTGTTGAAATGCTCCATCAGCCCTCTGTAAGAGTGCACTGTGTCTAAAGATCGCTCTGTATGACCCTGCACTTAGGCACATGAGGTCATTTCACTGACCTAACCTCTTCCTATGCTGTAGACGTTTCTCTTTCACTGTGTTGCACCATGAACACACCCGAGCAAACACACTTTCATCAACAGCAGGATGAAGTCAGCCTCCCCCATCACCCTGTGTAAACACCTCTGAACCTCTGTAGTGCAAACATCATTGAACCCTTTATAAGAAATAGATTTTTCAGCTCCTTCATCTCTCCGTGCACTGGAGGCTTCTCCTTCTTGAAGAAAAGCTTCTGAGTGAAACACAGGCGTTGTCTACACTTAATTTTTTAGATGAGATACTCATATTTAAAAGATGTTTGCATTTTTTAAATCCTCCACTTGAAGAGCAGCCTGGACTTATACACACCCTGAGCATGCTGTCTGTCATCTTGTGTTTTGTGACTTTCACGATGTCCAGGGTGCAGTTTCCCCATGGTGTCAGCGATGCTTTGATAAATGAGCGCCATTCTGACTTTAATTGAAGGTCAGCTGCTTCTGAGCCTTTTAGTTGTTAAACCACTGTGAGCGTTTTGTGGCCCATAAAAAAAGCTTGTGCCTTTGCTGGTCCTGACCCTGGTTTAAATACAGACATCTAAACCCGGGATGTGATATAAAAAACAATATGAAGGTGAACAGCGTCAAAGACAGGATTTGTTGCAGGAAAACTGAGTTTTTACAGATACATGTTCAGTTATTCTTCCATTATATTGAGGAGACTTGGGGGAGTAACGCATTACATGTCTCCATGCTTCAATGTTCAAAAAGCTCTTTATTTTTCTCATACTGCCTGTGCTGCAGCACCTCTTTTCACCCTCTGTCTGAAACCAGAGCCCAGTCTGCTCTGATTGGTTAGCTGGCCGGCTCTGTTTTTCTTTGTCAACCTCTTACGGCCCGTCCACACGCTTCAACGCTTCTGCCCATTCACTTTGCCGAACTGCATTGTGGTCGCTTCGCTTTGCTCGCTTCAAAAGTAGAGCAATGTTCTACTTTTGAAGCTTCGACGGAAGCGTCAGCCAATCAAATCATATGCCAGTACAAGCTCAAGCCAATCAAACCTCGAGCTTGTGTGTCCGGGGCGGGAGATTCATGTGATTGGTTGTTGGTTGAGTTTCAGACACGCCCACCGGCAAGCTTCAACGCACGCCGCCGTGTGGACGCTGCGTTAGAGATGTCCCGCCCCTTAGCCTATCAAGTCCAATCAGAATCAGAAACGGGTTTATTAGCAGGTAGGTTCACACATACGAGGAATTTGACTAGGTGTCGTGGTGCATACATAAAAATAAAAACAATACATTTAAAAAAGAATACAGATAGCGAACTATATTAAGAACATTGTAATACAAATATAGTAAGATAGCAATAAAATAAAGCAGTAGTTGACAAGATGGCGTTAGAGCGCTAGCCAGTGGAAGCACGAGTGTTACATAGTGATGTCACTATCAAATCAAATCAAATCAAGTTTTATTTATATAGCACATTTATAAGCGATTTTTGGTCGAGCCAAAGTGCTGTACAGAATAAAAATAGCCTACAGTAGAGACACTTTACATCAAATACAACAGCACAGATTGTTCGGAGTATCAATATGAGAAAAACTACACCCTCTGTCCTTAGACCCTCACATCGTACAAGGAAAAACTTCCACGCAAAACCCACAGTTTTAAAGGGGATAAAAAATGGGAGAAACCTCAGGGAGAGCAACAGAGGAGGGATCCCTCTCCCAGGACGGACAGACGTGCAAGAAATGCGGTGTAAATCGAAGAGATAATACATTTTACAGCCTATCCGGAAGTATATATTACAACTATGATACGGAAGTAAACAAAAGAGTCCAATGGATGTGCTTCAGGCAGTGGGGGGTGGTGTTGGAGAGACCTCTTTGATTTTAAGCTTTGCAGACCATTTACATGCATTAAAACCAATATAACACAAGGCCAGAAAGGGAAAACCGAAAAAAGCATAATAGAACAATCAAGGCAAAAAAACATGTCACAGAACGACATTCCTCCAGTGATTTAAAAGCATTTTTTTCATATCCTTCTCCTGGGGTTCGTGTATGTAGGCCACTGGTATTAATATACGGATCAATCATGCTAATGGAGACTTTCTTTAGCATCCCATTGCGTGGCTACCAGTTTCTGCACAATGTCCAAGACTGTCCTATACTTTTTAATAGTAACATCTTGGGTGCTTGGCTGCACTGTAGGTGGACAGCTCGTTGTCAGCCTCGACATATCCTGCACATACACTCACACACACATTAACACATACACTCTGCACTCAGCCACACATATAGCTCGCCCCATCATTAGAGCACAGACACGGACATTGGAGGGAGGTGGAGGAGAGATGGATGGACGGGAAAAAAAAAGAAGACGGATTCAGGAGGGAGGATATTCAGGCGCATCATTAGCACCAGGGATGGAGAGATCCAGGAATAGAGGGATATAATGAAGATAAGACGGTTCATGAGGGATTTAAAATATACAAGTATTACGCAGACATGTGGAATATGAGAAGAGGCTTTTAACTGCATGCATCCTGTCACAAAGTAATACGTTTTTCAAAGGCAGCCTAATTATTGATTGCTTGAAACTGTACAAAGGGCGACACATTTTGCCCAAAGTAATTAACTAAAAGTTGGATTTGGATTAAAAAGTAAATGTCAAAAATATTGTGTGAAATAAAGAAGCTTTGCAGTATATGTTTTAAATGGATACAGAGAGGAAGCAGCTTCACAATGTGATGTTCATTAGGAGAAGCAGTGACAATTAGCTAGATATGCTCACCAGACCAATCAGACAGTCAAACACGGATATTTTATTCAATTTCTCTGTACCGAAATGAACCAATCTGCATAGATATGAGCCTCTAGGAAAAAGGAAAGTCACTTTATAAGCAGTTTGTAATAAGCGGGACTCGCAGAGTGACAGCTACTGTACTTCCCGTATCTATCCATCTTATAGCTTTCTCCTTCGGGCCCTGAAATAGAAACAGAACCTGGAGTCTGATTATCATTAATTCAGTTTAATTTCCTCTGCCATAACTCAAACATTCATATCCGCACATTAATTATTGGGTTGGAATATCTGTGCTTTGCATCACCAGGAAGAAAAGCGAGAAGATGGACTTGAAATTTTAAGCGTGGCTCAATATGTGCGTTCCAGGAAACCGCATAGAAATGCTATTGACTTCCATCACTTGTGTTTCACTTATAGCTCTCAGAGAATATTGAGCGTATTGAAACAACATTAGCCGGTCTCCAAGGCACAAAAGCTGTGCATAAGAACTGGGAAAGGTTGCCGTTATGAGCTAAGAGGGAGATTGATGAGAGGGATTCAGAGATGATGGAGCTGTATGGAAAGAGTGTTTGGCGTTGGTGCTTTGATTAATAACGGCCAGTATCGTCCAGTTACATGTATACGATAACACCTAAAGCAGCTCCATATTGTTAATACTGTGGTGACACTATATTAAGGACGTAATTCACGTCATGTTATGTTGC